>NMRA01000753.1:0-166893 GCA_002633005.1 Phoronis australis | reverse complement strand
TCCACCCCTGCATTGGACTTCTACTGTTCTACCAAAAATACTACAGTAATTACAAGTTTTTCAAACTCCTTGAACAAGGCCGACAAAGACACAGCTTGCAATGAACTTCATTTCCGTTAGCTTTGTAATTTTAACTAATTCTGATTTTACTTTAAGGTTTTTAATGACCGTTATCGACAAGTCTGCACATTCAGCTATTATCTACAAAATTATAAAATAATAACTTGGTAAAAGTAGAACTTTCTGAAAGTAGAAAACCAAACTGATGTCTGACTCTATGCCAATCTTCCATTGATCGAGACACGTGACCATATTGTTTTAGGAATTAAGATTCAGGAAAAACGAACGTTATGCAAAACAATGGCAATATAACCATGTTTTGTTTGATACATACTTAATATTAAACAAGAAATCTCAAATGTGTTGTTTCATGCCTTTGAAATTATTTTGTTTTTATTTTATGCAACTTTAATTTGTTTTTTTACAAAGGTCATAGAAGTCTTATTATGAAAGTACCTCTTCACCCCAGCCAATATGCTAATTTTTGCTAATTACTCAATACTTTTCAGGTCAACAGATGTCACGTAACAATCTTGTTGCCCCACCCATTGGTCACATAGCAAATATTGGTTTATTAGGCAGACTTGTCGGGTAAATAGCATCAGCTTTTTCATAGCTTCATTGCAGTTTAAAAACAGCGTTTTGTAGACCAGTGCACGGTAAGTTGATGTTTGAGGCAGAGCAGTCATTTCTGAGATGTGATGTTCCGAAGTTGTCCAAATTTTGACATTTTTCTTTTGACACGTCTGCACATGCGCTGCATATGCCTAACACGAAACCGTGGACTGCAGGCCACGCACCAAAACTAAAAACTGAAGATTTATCAGCATAACAAAGTAAAGCACACCACAGCATGAGTAGGTAGGGCCCATCCTTCATGCAATTAAATTCAGGCACAGGCAAGTGTGTTCACTTTTCTAAGGTTCAGTAGTTGGTTGCAAACAGCTGTTGTTGGTTCAGTGCCAGGCATAAGCATCAGAGGACACAGCAGGACATCTATCACTCACTTGACAGTAATGGCCACAGGGATTGGGAAACATTTGATAAGATTGTTACACAAAGAGCTTCTGGCACCATCAGTCAAAAGCTGTGTCCAGACAGACTACACAGTAGGAGCAAGTCTCACTCCAAAAGACAATGTCCCTATTAGCAAGCCAATATGGTGGAATCAAATGCAGCTTAATTGCATTTCTCCAGGGAAAGTGTAAATAAAATAATATCAAATTACCAGCAGTGAAATTACCGTAAGAACTGTAGGCCTGCTTATGCTTGAGTAAGCAAATGAGTCTGAAACTAAAACATTACCAATAGACCTTTACTTTGCAGATAGTGCAGTTGCACTGAATGATCATACTGATTTGTACCTTTGGGCACTGTGCTACAAGAGCAAATTCAGTCGATTCAATTTTAGTTAATTTTGAAATAAATTGTTCTCCATTTCCAGCTGGCTGACTAAGTATCTATGGGGGCTATGTCTGGATGCTATGAGTGGACACGTCATGAGGTTTGGAACATAAAATGGGGGGCAACACTGGAGGAGAAAATGGAGAACGATGTGGATGGTAAAATGGGTTGTCTGTTTGGAAGCTTGTGCTTTCTAATTGGGACACCTCATTAAGCCAGCAAATTTGTTTACTTAAAATAAGAACACACTTTCTGATATGAAGTTCTTTACACTAATTTCAAGCAAAACTTATTCACGAGATGCTCTTACAACACAAAATCACAATCACAGGTCTATTGACCTTTTCACAAAATGCTATCCCACATACAGAATAGAGCTGCAAGCTCAAAACATCTGCAGCAACTTTTGGGTCTTTAGCCTATAAGGAAAAGTTGGGATTATTTCAGGTGACAAAGAACAATACAGTAAACCAGCCACAAGCACATAAATCTCACTGTTGGACTCCAGTCATAGTCTCCACTTGAACCCTCCACACAGCCTCCACACATAAACAGCTTCCAGACATAAGGGTCAGAATTTTACACTATTATTTGCCTGTAGATTCAGGTTCAAAATATTTAGACATACATTAACAGCACCAACTTCTTGGTCTAAGCCTTTCATTCTCTTAAAATTTCATTTAGAGTTGACATGGTCAAGGTATTACTCTGCCATCAATGACATGACAGAATATCCCTGGCTGTGATTCAACTATAAAATCAGAGTGATGTGTACGGAATATTCCCTGTTTGAAGATACCTAGTGTAGCCTTTGAAGACACACCTGCCTGCAATGATGGAATATTCCCAAACAAATAACAAAGTTTCACATCAAAATCATCAATGTTGTCCAATTTCTGTAACCTGCTGCCGGACTTCAAAAGTTAATAAAACAGAAATTCTGTGTCCGTTCTTTGCAAGCCCAGACTGAGTAAGGAGAAATTAAAGTCCAACAGCAAGTGGCTTCGTTCGTGAACTGAACACAGGCTTCTAGCTGACAATTTGCCCAAAAATTGTGTGCGAAATAGACCAATCTATTAATAGTAGAGAGTCAATTCTACTCACCAGTCCATCTGGTTCTTCTGAAATGTTGGTCAGTTTCTCAATGAAATATTTTTCAGCACTGAAAATGATTTCATAAATCAAATTTTGCTTCCCTATAGCAAAAAAGAATACTAGCCTTACCCTGACCACTGCAATGGATACAAAATTAAAACTAATACTTTCTTTGCCAGTTAGGAGTTTATGCAACACAATAGTTTTCAAGAAGGTTGGTGGGTGTCTTCTGGTCAAAATTAGGTGAAAAACCGGGGTAAAAACATAGCTAACTTTGGAGAAAATTTGGCAACAAAATTTTAGACAATGAAGTATTGTATTTGTCATAAGTTTGACAAAGCCAGAACAACTTTGATGTGGTTCATCAACCTTTTCTAAAAACTGCTTTCTGTATCTGAAGCTTTAAAAACCCCAGGCTAGTGTCCACTCAGTGGTGTATTAAAGGAACTTTACCAGGAGTGTCTGCTTAATGGTGTATTAAGTGAACTTAACCGGAAGAGTGTTCACTGAGTGGTTACCTTATAAACAACTGTATATAGTGTGACATTATAAAACACAGATTAAAATATTTCAGTCATCGAAGATTCAGCAAAAAATTATATACTCATTGCAAACAGACAATATATAAATTACTTGATGACAAATGCAGGACTTCACAAACATTTATCATCTTGGAGAATATTATGCCAAAACAACACAGAGCGTTGAAATGCGCCCATGAATGCACCGCAAATGGTGTGCTTCTAGGGGTGCATCATAAAAATGGCCACTAGATGGCGCAAACTACGCCAAATCCATCCAAAAACGAGAACATACCGTCGTTTATTAATAGAAAGCTATTTATTGAATTTCACAAAAAATCCGTAAAGAAACTTCAAAGAAACAGAGGAACATGGGAAAAATGAAATTGCCACTAGAGGGCACAGCATTCATCAGACTATGTCTGAAAGTCGTCATCATCTGTTGTCAACTTCAAATGAATACATTTGCTAAATTTAATTAAACACCGTGCAGATTGTTTAGGAGATACAGCTATGGGCACAAAAAAAAACTACCACTAGGAGGCGCCACAGTATTCGAAGTTATCGGAAAATCGTCAGCCCTCCTCTTCACATTAGGAACATACATGCCAATTTTCACAATCATCCTTAGAATGGTTTGGTTGACAGAGGGGCAGATGCCGAAAAACAAACACAAAAATAGTAACAATGCCCACTAGGTGGCGCAAAATACCTTGAATTCAACCCAAAACCAGAGAATAGCATCACCTCACTAATAGACGCTTATTTGCTAAATTTCATGAAAATCTGTTGAGAACCTTTGAAACCCAAGAACCAAAAAATTGCCACTAGGGGACACACCAATAATCCAATCCGTTCGAAACTTGCAGTACTCTGCTTTCAACTTCATATAAATACACCATCAAAATTCAATAAACATCTGTAGAACTTTTAGGAGATACAGCCATGGGCGCAAAAACAAACAAAACTGCCACTAGGAGGTGTCATAGTAGTCACAGTCATCGGAAAATCATCATCAGCTGCCCTCTTCACAGTAAGAACATATATGCCAATTTTCACGTTGGTTAATAGAAGGGCCGATGCCGAAAACAGACTTGAAAACAGTAAAAATGGCCACTAGGTGGTGCAAAGTACCTCAAATCTGTATGAAAACAAGAGCATAGTATCATTTCACTAGTAGAAGCCTAGCTGCCAAATTTTATGAAAATTCGTTGAGGATCTCCAAAGATACAGAAACCTAAGCGTAAAAAATTAAAATTGCCACTAGGAGGCACACCGGTAGTCAAAGAGGTCCGAAATTTGTCGCCATCCATTGTCAGCTTTATAGGAGCACATCTGCCAAACTACGCCAAATCCATCCAAAAACGAGAACATACCGTCGTTTATTAATAGAAAGCTATTTATTGAATTTCACAAAAAATCCGTAAAGAAACTTCAAAGAAACAGAGGAACATGGGAAACATGAAATTGGCACTAGAGGGCACAGCATTCATCAGACTATGTCTGAAAGTCGTCATCATCTGTTGTCAACTTCAAATGAATACATTTGCTAAATTTAATTAAACATCGTGCAGATTGTTTAGGAGAAACAGCCATGGGCGCAAAAACAAACAAAACTTCCACTAGGAGGTGCCACAGTAGTCAAAGTTGTCGGCAAATCATCGTGAGCCGCCCTCTTCACAGTAAGAGCATAAATTATATTCCAATTTTCCAAATCATCCCTAGAGAGGTTTAGTTCATAAAAGTGCAGATGCCAATGCATAACTGTCAAATTTTATGAAAATCCGTTGAGGACTTCCGAAGATACAGAGGTAAGCGTAAAAACTAAAATTGCCACTAGGGGGCACACCTGCAGTTGCAGAGGTCATCGTCATCTGTCATCAGCTTCATACAAACATGTCTGACAAATCTCATCAAGATCCTGTAAGGGGTTTAGGAGATACAGCTGCGGACGCCGGACGGCCACCTAGGGATGACAGCAATGTGCGGCCACATATAAATATGTGGGTGCATAAAAATGAGCCACACTCTTTTGTTTGGGTTAACACTGCATGTACACCTTTTGAAACCTGGTCATCTATTTTTGAAACTCTGTATATCAGCCAGAGGAGGATTTACAAACAATACATACTTCTCTATGACAATTGACCTTTGATTAGTCTTTCTTGTTGAAGATTTGTCATTAAATTATCTCAATGTACATGCAGTCTGTTTAACCCTCTTACCAGCTTTTGTCAGGTGTACTTTTCATCACTGTTTTCACATGCTCGTACAATAGCAAAGCGTGTGCCTTAAGTGTCAAGCAAGTAGTGCCATCTTTTGTTACTTCAACAGCAGCTCCTAATTCCTCAGCTAACAGGCATGATAACTGGTGCTCCATATTAACTTCATTGAGAGTAAAACACCCCTGAAATCAAAAGAGTCTCTATTAACTTTAATGTGCATTACATATCTAATAACAGAGAAAAAACCCTTGTCAATTGGAGTTTTTTCAGAATTCTTAAAAAGTACAGGAGTTCATGCATATGCTACGGAAGCACTTTAAGCCACAGTAAATCACGTCTGGTCTTAAAACTATCAACTATATTCACAGAAGTTTTTTTATTCCAAAACAACATCATCGCATTTGTATCCTTTTGTTAGGAATGAAACTGCCCACACTGCCATGTCAACTGAAACTAAACCAGTGCCACCAGTAATTTATGGATTTGGTATAAAATAGATACTAACCAAACATTTCCCAAATTTACTCTTGTGTGAAGTCACAATAACTGTCTACAAATCAGACCTAGACTACATTACTGATTACGAGAGTAACTGTCTAATCATAGCTTGCTCTTGATTACCTCAGTTATGTAGCTCATAGCTAGGGGTCATCAAGTGTAAATCTGGATTAGATGCTCAACTGCATAACCCACAATATACTTAACAGAACCGTACATTATTTTGACTTTATATCAAAGTCAAACGAAAAATGTTGATTTTGAATACACAGATTAGACCCGAAACCCAGGTCACCAGAAGACAGAGATGGAAGATTCGACATTAGACTCCAGTACATGTAGGTTACATACACATATAACATAATACCTCTATAAAGCTGTCCAAAGTTCCTTGGTTAGCGTTCAAAAGCTCGTGTAACAGATCATCACTTAAACATGGATTCTGGACGAGATTCTGTAGATATAAACAAACAGAAACAACGTACACTAGCACTCTCAAACATCAAACAGCAACGTAGTGTTTGATATGCTCCCATCGCACGCATCACAAATTGTACGGAAATAAGATATGATCAGTTTTTAACATGTTGCAAAAGTAATTGGATCCTTTCGGAAATCAACATCAGTTGGCACTCACAAAGGTACGTAGTTAATAAGTAGACACAATGACATTGTGTCACTAAGGTGCCGCCTAATAGTGAGATCCATCAAGAAAAGTAATGGAAAATGCTAAAGTAGACACAATACTGATTTGCCACTAGGGTGCACTGCAATAGTCAGATCTATCAAGAAGTAATGGAAAATACTGAAGTACACACAATGATTTGCCACTAAGGTGCACCACAGTAGTCAGTTACAACAAGAAGAACTAATCATAAATACAAAAGCACACACAATGACAAATTGTCAGTAGGATGCATCAAAGAACTTGGTAGATCATGAGGTACGCGCAAAGAAAAACTAAAACTGCCATTAGGGGGCGCTACAGCAGAACTGTCCGAAAATTCATGTCGGATAGGGAAGCAGACACAAAACAAAACAAAACATGAAAATAATAAAATTGTGCAAAAAAGGTCAAATCCATCTGAAACTAGGTGTCACCTTTCCTTTAAAAAACTTTGTGGTAAATTTCATTAACATCTATCATTGAAATGGGTAGTTGACAGGTGTATGGAAAGAAAACCTAAATTGCCACAAGCAGATGCAAAAGCAGCAGAACTATGTAGACATCAACGTAAGTGGTGCTCTCATGAAAAACAAAAATCATATTTAGTACAAGTTCCATCAAGGACTTTAGTAGATAGAGGCAGAGGCAAAAACGCCACTAGGGGACGCTATAGTCAGAACTGTTCAAAAATCAATTTCAGAATGTGCTCTCCTGAGTTGAAACACTCCAGCCAAATTATATATTAATCATCCTTCCAGAGGTCGAGTGAATAGAGAAGTGGATTAAAAGGGGCACAAAATACGTTGAATCCATGAGGATGTCATTTCCAGCTCAATTTGTCAAATTTCACAAAATTGAACTTGGTGGATACTGGAGCTAACGTGAAAATTAAATTGCCTTTAGGGGGGAAAGTAAAGTATATATTAATTGTCATTATTATCTGTTGCCACCTCACTACGAACACATCTACAAAATTTCATGGAGATTATGCAAGACACTCAGAGATGACAACAAAATGTATCTGCCAACCCAAGTGGGTGCGTGCGTGTGCGTGTGCACGCATGCGTGTGCATGATTGTGTAAAACTCAAGTGGACATCAATAAGATTCAGCACACGTACAAAAGTATTCAGTAACTCAAGAATAACACAGGAAAGAAGAAAATTTAATTGACTACAGAGTGAGCATACATTTGGTAGTAACATACCAAAGTGAGCTTAAGAACACAGCCGTCAAAATACTCCATACTGATTGACATGTCTCCCAGAGCCAAGGGATTCCTGATAAGAGCAGCTATGTGCTTTTGAAGTTCATGTGCATATGGCTTCCCTTTGGACTTGTCATACACCTACAAACACAATGACAACACAATACTCACAAGAAAAAGTAAAGAAACATAACAATACAATGTGTATTATGTGTCTGGGTTTTATATGCTGCATATTCCTATGGTAAAAGTAAAAACTGGGATATTACCCAGTAAGAACACAATAAAATTACCTTTAAAAGTAAACAAGTGGAGAACATAGAAAAGTTATAGGGCGCTCATACCATTTTACACAAGTGTCTTCTGTCACTGCACATAGCGTGTGCCAATCGTGGTCGCCAAGACAGTATGGCTGCCAAAGTACTATTTTCACCAGGGCAATCTTAGGTGCGTCAATTCAAACAAAGGATAAGAATTCGACAACACTACGGTGGAATACTTATAAAATATATGTGTCTAGAAAGTGAAAGAAAAAAAGTTCACTTGAAATTATGTGATAGTCTGTGGAATTTATGTGATAGTCTGTGGAAAGCGATAGTCTGTGGAAATTTGAGTACCATTTGCCTTAACTTAAGAGTCCACTAAAAAAGTAACGAACAAGTGAACAAAAACATTTAATAAATCAAGAGACAATAGAAGCAGACATCATACAGATGGTGCCACACAGTGGCAGCCATTAGGAACTAAGGGTGTCTTACACTGGGTGTGCAGTGAACTTCCACTGTAATCATCAGTGATCCTTCACACTATTACCTGCTGACAGTATTTGGCCCACTCAAGGCCATTATGAAGATTTTCCTTAGACCAACATTTAACCCTGTCTGTTGTTGAGGCCTGAATCACCTCGAGGTAGCAATAAATATTCTTCAAAATGGCACTTAATGACATTCTTCGGCTTAGTGCCCCTGAAAAAAGAGCAGTGGAAAATCAGACTAACAATAACATTTTCGCATTTGTCCCTATCCATCCCAGAATGCATTGCTGCAGGACCAACTTGAGAAAAGTTGGAAAAAGGGCCGACAGGCCATGCCCACCATAGTTACTGCCTTGATTTATTTGTTACTGCCATGGAGCCACACAATTACAAAGTGCATTGAAAACTTGACTATATTATAGACACAGAGGAATATCCACAATTTCAAGTCTCTGAGCAAATATTCATTAGTTACCAATTCACATCAACTGAGCCTCATTCAGGTGATTTTCAGATCGATCCTATGTATCGTGGTTTATGGTTTACAACTTGGAGTTGCACTGCAGTTTAAGAATGTGACACAATGAGGTTTGCTAGTAGGTTTATTTGTCACTGTCTTGACACAAGGAGATGTCTTGTTATTGGCCACTGGTGGCACTGGAGTGGAGCATGGGAATAAGTCTTGCATGTGATATGGCTACATCACATCCATCATATCCCCTGGTGTGAGCAAAGCCAAAATGGCCATCAGTTGTCGATTTGAGCAACCTGAATGAAGGAATATTCGAAAAAAGTTTGATTATGGCAGTATTTGCTTGAGCTGAGAAGAGTTAATGACATCAATGGCCTCCTAAGGTGTCTCTCTCAAAGTGCAAAATTAAGGTAACAACATTATGACTTTGATGGTTTAATCAGTGTGAGACATAATTTCCCCAAAAGCTTTATGGCAATAGAGAGCCCATGGGGTGAACACCATATCTATTGGGGCAAGCCGAGACGGTGGTGCTGTTTCATCTGCACCACTGGCCACAGGGTACACCACGCTCGCTGTCCGCGGTTTGCATGCCAGTTGGCAGACGCTTCACCGCCATCAATATATCATTCGTCTGACTACTACGCCAAATGCAGATTACCCAGTCTGGGAATCGAATCAGCAACCCGATAAATCCGGCAATCGCGCAAACCATTCAGTTAATACGCAGTTGCCGGTTAGCAAGTGGCTAAGCCAACGGTACAGATCCGGAGCCTCACCAAAGATACTATATCCCCATTAGTACTATAAAATCTTTGGTCTCATCACACAGTCAGAGGCTCGTAAGGAGTCGTATGATACACAAGAACTTCAGAAGCACGTCTACAGTTTAACCAATTAGGGCCTGTGCCCAAGGGGATGGCCACCGTCTCTGATGGGCCATTACCCAACTTAAACAGTTTAATGGCAAATTTACCTACTAAGGGCTATAATATAGTACAATCTATGACTCCGAGAGGAATTTCAACTTCCCGCCATCTTGTGTTTACGAAAATCCACGACTGAGCAAAACTAGGTCAAAGGGCATCCCGGCCTGAATCCACCAGAACAAACCTAGTCTCCTACACAGACCCACGAGATATTGGTTCACAAGTTATCCGTGACGTCATCTTGTGAGGCCCGGGAACCAGGTTAGAACAAACCGTGACTCCAAAATCGAAAAAACGGGAATGCCCTGATTCATAAAAATTGACACACACAGCACAGACTTTGAAATACCCAGTCAACCTGGCTGCCAGCATTTTAATAAAATAGGAAACTCGAGTCAATCGTGTCTCAGCAACTGCGGGCATATACAGGTCATTGAGGGCCTGCATGAATACTAAGGTCAGATCATCATTAGTTTCAGTGGGCCTAATGAATATTGCTATTGAGAATTCATCTAGCCGGGTCTGCAAACGAAAGCTTTATTCACGACAAAAGAGAGAAGCCATACAAAAAGATGTACTTCAGTCAGAATAAAAATTATGCAGTAAATTTTCCATAAACTGCTGTTTTTAGTCAGCCGGTCAGAAACCGGCTCTGCTATAATATCACACTACTAGCTAGAATTACTATCTCACTGGCTATCAGTCGCCAGNAAAAAATAAAACAGCAAGAACGTAGGGAAATGTTGAGTTTTAACCCCGGTAATTCACATTATACGTCTGAAACAAGATTTAAATGTGTGCAGTTTTAGTGTGTTGGGGGGGGGGGCTCAGATCCAATTTCAAGTGTCAATCGTGTCGACCGGCAGTGGCGCTACGCACTACGACTCCATTTCCGTCGTCTGCTTCACTGTGCAATGAAAAAAATTACTTCATTTTTTTAAAGAAAATGGAATCTGAGTGACGATGAAAAAACAGAAGCTCTATTTTAAATACAAGCATATGTTGATCAAGTCTTTAATTGTTTTGATCTCGATTATACGTAATTGTGTGAATAACAAACAATCCAGAGCTACTTTTATTGATATGCAAAAAGCCTTTGACTGGGTAGATAGAAATAGTTTACTTTTTAAAATGTTGGATCTTATGATAGTTGGAAAATTTTATGAATAGGTTAAAAATATTTGTGCCAAAACTCAATCCTGTGTTAAGATTAATAATACCTTTACGGACTGGTTTTATACATCTTGTGGGGTCAAACAGGGAGATGTTTTATCACCTACTCTTTTTGCACTATTTATAAATGATTTGGCAAAGGAATTAATACAGTCAAGTTTAGGAATTCCTATCGGTGCTGATAATGTTTCATCTTTGTTTCATGCTGATGATGTAGTGGTACTTGCTGAGAGCGAAGAAAATTTACAGGGTTTATTGAATATAGTTGATAAATGGTGCTCTAAATGGAGGCTAATTGTCAATCAGATCACTTCAGATCCAAGCATGTCTCTCTTAGTTTATATCCATTTCGGTTGGGTCGACTAGATCTAGAATATGTACTCAACTATAAATATTTAGGAATAATTTTAAATGAACATTTGAAGTTTTCTGAAACTGCTAAAACTCTATCCGAATCTGCCGGAAGAGCTTTGGGCGCTTTAATTAATAAATTTAAAAAGAATAAAAATATGGGGTACAGAACGTTCACTACATTATTCAATGCTTGTGTTGTGCCTGTTCGAGATTATTGTGTAGGTGTCTGGGGCGGCTCTAGTCTACAGGATTATGATGTCATTCAGATATAGAGCCGCGCGATTTTTCTTGGGCGTTCACAACTTCGCTCCTAATCATGCTGTTATGGGTGACATGGGGTGGGAGTTCCCCAGTGTTGAGCTTTTGAGAATGTGGAATCGTAATATTAATTTCGAGGATGATAGACTAACATACCGAATATTTTGGTGGGACTACACTACTTGTACTAATAATTGGTCTTCTGAAGTATTTTTGAAGAATTAGGGATTTCGGATCGTTTTCATAACTTACGTTCAGTTAATCTGTCTCACTGTAAGAATATTTTGCATGATTTAGCCTGTAATAGGTGGTTGTTTGAAAGAAGAACCTGCATTTTGATGAAGAATGTCTTTGAAGTTGGGCCTTACGTGCATTTAGACTTAACTCGGCCTAGGTCAATTCCTACTTCAATTAGAACCGGAACCCTACAGCTATTGGTTGAGGTTGGGCGTTTTCGTTCTCTAGATTTTGATGACAGAATTTGCTGTCTTTGTCACACTGGTCAGGTCGAAACTGAACTACATTTTCTGTTTGAGTGTCTGTTTTCCTTAGATGCCAGAAACACCTTTTACCGTCAAGTTGAGATTAAATATCCAGGATTCCGTTCAGAAGGCTGTGAAAGTAAATTAATTACAATCATGCAAAAAGATGTTATTAGAAAAACTTCAGTTTTCATCAAAAATATTTTTGAAGGAAAAATTATTTTTATTCATAATCACTTTTATCTCGGCCTTCTCTTTCTGGTCCTCTTGCAATGCGTGTCACACTTGTCATTTCTTTTTTGTATCATGTATCTAAAGTGACTTATAAGCCCCATGGAGAGCTGGGTGTTTCTAGTCTTTGTTACGTATTCATTGTTTAAATTCATTTAAACACATGTCACTATAATAAAAAATTACTTACTTACTTACTTATCAATCGGGCAAGGGCTTACACGTATCTTAACATGATCGCATGATGTGAAGGCTTACTTTCGCCAAGTGAAAGAAATCCAATAAGCCAGATATTCACCTCGCGAGTTCGCAAAATCCTCATCCCGCAGGCGTGAGCTATAGCCTGGGCCTCATGTGTATTCAAAACCCGTAGATCTCCGTCTACGCTGGCTTTTAAAATGCCACAATTTCAGGGAATGTCCGATACTAAGGCATTCGTAATGAATTAAATTGTTTTATATCTCTAAAGGCTAATAACTTCACGTCAACCCTGCTCTTCTCAGTCCAGTACATGTAGGAACAAATCTCACAATTTCACTTCTTTGAAAGGATTGGCGGCCAGAGACGCAAAGCCAGCAAAAAGGATCACCAGATGACGCGGCATAAATCGAATCCTTCTGAAAACAAAAGTGTTGCCCCTTCATTTAAAGAAACGTATTTGCCAACTTCCATAAAACTCGGAAGATAGTGACAAAAGTACAAAAAATTGCCACCTGGAGCAGGCAGTAGTTGCATTTGTGCGAAATTTCATCCATGGTACCCAGCCTATGAAAGCAACAGGTCTACAAAATTTCCAGAAATTACAGGAGATGCAGCAGAAGAAGCCGTGTGCAACACAACCAGCTGGACCAATAGGGATGACCAGGCATAATGTTGCAACACAACCAGTTGGACCAATGGGGATAACCAGGCATAATGTTGCAACACAACCAGTTGGACCAATGGGGATGACCAGGCATAATGTTGCAACACAACCAGTTGGACCAATGGGGATGGCCAGGCACAATGTTGCCTCAAATATACAGGTGCAGTGGCGGATCTAGGATATTGCAAGGGGGGGCAACATTTTGTCCGCCTGTAANAAACCACGATTGTAGATGCGCATAGCACTGAATGGGGGGAGGTCGGGAGGGGGGTTTTCCCGCCCAGGAAATTTTTCTGTTTTTTCCTCTAAAAATCAAGCATTTTCCTCGATTCCTGAAGTATTATCCAAGAAAAAAGGCAAAAAAAAAACAGAGAACGTGTCAAACAGGAAAAGTGCAAAGTACCAGACTTGAAGTCACAACCTGGTGAATAGAGCGCGCATGCTTTACTACTACACCACCACGACTTAACTACTGATGGTATAATAAGAGACCTACTTGTTTATGGTCCACAGCGTTTTCGCGCGTAACCTACTTCTTTTTGTAATGCTTATTACACGTTTTATATTTTGTGCAATTGGTTCTTAACAAATTTGTTGTATTTGTTGTAGTCTTCAAATGCCCAAAAGGCCAAATCGGTTTTTCGTGTTGGCAATTGCTTTGGAAATCGTCTTAAGTTAAGGTTTGACAAAGAGAGAATTATTCGTTTCTGAGTGATTCACTAAGGCTTCGATTAAAATTCACATCTTACTAGCAGCTTCTGTTTTTTCGTCACTCAGGTTCCATTTTCTTTAAAAAATGAAGTAAATTTTCTTCATTGCACAGTGGAACAGACGACGGAAACGGAGTCGTAGTGCGCAGCGCCACTGCCGGTCGCCTGGGATATCGCGGGAGAGCCTATACTTAGCCGTAGTTCCGTTACGAATAAGCCGTGTTCCGAATTTGACACTTGAAATTGGATCCCCCCAAACACTAAAACTGCACACATTTAAATGTTGTTTCATCCGTATAATTTTAATTACAGGGGTTAATTAATAAACTCAACATTTCCCTACGCTCTTGCTGTTTTATTCTTTTTTGCGGCAGCCAAGGGGGGGCCCTATATCCGCCTATGAGGTGAGCACATAAAAATCAAATCATTTCAAGGTGCATAAGCCCAAATATGCACATGACATAGTCAATGAAAGTAAACAAAAGACCAAAAAAGAAAGAAGTATTATATCAAAGTATTGTTACATCCATTAAGTACAATAAAAACACCAAAGGTCATAGGACTATCTGCTACTTACACCTACATGCAATGTTTGTCAATTCAGAACATACCAAAATTGTAACACTTCTTGAGCAAACCAGAAATATTATTACAGTCTTTGACATCCTAATGTTAAAAAATCGATTTCAGAATATTACAATTTGAATAGCAAATTCATGAACTGATATTTGATAATAGTCCAGCAACTATCATACAACAGTTTCTCTTAAAAGATAGTCTTAAGTCCTGTGTACACTAAAAAAGTTACCTCTGCTGACACGAAATAGGATGATCAGGCACAAGTATGTGTGTAAAAAGAACTGACATGGAGCAAATTGACATCACAGTGACAACTTCTGTCACCTGTTTGTGAGGTAGAGCAAGTTGCGCTCAATCGTATGTCAACTATACCTCTAAACGCGAAATGAGACCATATCTGCCGACAACTATATCAGAATGAGGTTTATACACGTGCAGTGCACTTGCTCATATAAAACAACTGTCTTCAATACAATAACAATATCTCAGCCCATCCATGTCCTTAATTAACTTCATACATACATACATATAGTACTGTTGCACAAGTTAATGCAAGCACAAATAAATACCATGATTTTAACAGACAAATCAGAAAACTGCTGTTTGTGCTTTCATCTATTGCATATTATCGATAGTTTCCTCATGAACCACTCACTATGAACAAAATACTGTTACAGTCTTGGTGTGAACACCAGTCCTCAATACCGTCAGACGTAATCGTTGTATGTCCTACCATTTACATTAGTCCTAACTGGTTCAAGGTATGCAAATGAGCCATAATCCCAATGCAGCACGGTGGTGTGGAATGCAATGTTAGATGAGACAATACAGTATTCACCCACGGCAAAACCAGTGTAAACTGCAAAAATACAAGTCGGAATCAGCGTTA
Source organism: Phoronis australis (assembly GCA_002633005.1). Lineage (NCBI taxonomy): Eukaryota > Metazoa > Phoronida > Phoronidae > Phoronis > Phoronis australis. The sequence goes on along the minus strand of NMRA01000753.1, from coordinate 151,521 downwards.
TGGTGATGCAACTGGTGGCAGTAGGTGAAGAGGGTGTGAGGAGACATGCATGGTGATGGGCGTACGGGAAGACAGACAATGCACCTTATATAATGGGAATCGAGAGAACTACAGTGCTGCATTGGGTTCTGTGTGTATGATTGTAGAGATTACAATTACATACTCAGTAACATGTAAAAGACTTGACTCATAAGAGGTTCAGTAAACTAACCCAGATGTGAATTACTCTTACTATTTTTGTAGCAGAAGATGTGCACTTGGAATAACACATTCGCAAACATCCCACTCTGTTTCCATTAAGAATAAAGGATGGCGCCTACATTCACAGGAATGCTTTCACAGTGAATTATCCATCTGTCAAAACTACAATTGAATGTTTTTGTTTTTTTGGTAAGTTTCAATGTAAAACTACAAGAAACTGTACTAAACAGAGGAATAAACACTAACACTGGATTACCAGAAGAGGCTTACAGTTACCAATGTAATACCATTCACAGTATCAGTAAACAAATAAGTAAGAATTACCTAAGAAAGCGTGTGATTAAACCAAAACTACATAAGTCAATTTTTACGTAATCACAAAGCTATCTCACGCAATCAAATCAGATATTTTGTATCGTCTCAAATGGTAAGAAACCCAAAGTTTGCATTTCATATGAGCAGACTTGTTCAGAAACAATCCTTTGATCATGCCGAAAGTCCAGGACATAGTACAACAGGAGAGTTAAGCAATGCATCACTGAAGGGTTACAAGGACCCCATGACTGATGCTGCCACCTGGTATGAATAGGGGACTTCAGCATATCAGTGGCTGGTGAAGGATCATGTACCACTAATGAAAAGAATCTTTTAAATGATTTTACTTGAAGTGTTGTGCACAACATGAAGTTAAATATTTCCAGGTAGAGGGCACTACTAATCATAGCTCTAACATGACCACACAGTACTACTTTACTAATGTATCCTGAACTGTTAGAGATTCTCTCCAGTACTCCCACAGAAACCAATGCACGACACTACCAGTGTTTATTCCCATCTTGCCATCGGACAGGTGTGTTAAAGTCAAAGCAAGAATGTGGATGGTCAATAAAGAATGTGCAGTGGAACCAGATGTTGCTAAGGACAACCAGGTATTCACACAGCGAGAACAAGGTGTAGACTGTAAAAAGAAAAAAGTAATGACATTAGATGCATTTGTAGCCAACAGCAAATTATCAGTTTGTACATTGTCATACTCATTACCTGAGTCCAACATCATCATAACTAGGTGAGCATGACCGTCATTACTTTTAAGGCATAAAGGAACACCCTGTCTTTTTAAGTCTGTACACTAGGAGGCGCTTGCAACGAGTGGACATGGTAAGCTTTCTAATATCAAGCAACCTAATTGCTTACCGTATTCGTCGTAATAATCGCCCAGGGCCCTTAGAAAAGTTCGTTTCAAGGGGGAGCACTTATTATAACCCAAGGCCGTTAAAACCTGGTCTCCGAAATGGGTGAAATCGGAAGCTAAGATTCATCATATTTACACTCTGAGACTTATCTGTAATCTATGAAAGACTTTCTACAAAACCGTGGTGCATTGCTATCAAACTTTGCTGCTAAATTACGATCATTTTACAGAAAATTGTGCTGAAATCCCACGGCGAAAACTCGCCTACTGCCTGCCTCGCAATCGTCGATATGGCGACTTGAATGCTTGAATAAAAATACAGTTTTGACTCAAGCAAATTACCTGAAATCCTCCTTAAGTTTTCCAAGTAGCGTCCCTAAGATTTTTAAGTTCCCGTGGAGTCGGGATCACGGCAGGTTTAAGTACAAATCTGTGCTACATCGTGCCATCTACATGTATGATCGGTAACATGAGAAAAATGTCCGGACGAACACACATGTTGTTGTCACGTGAGGTTTGTTTTGAAGTTGTCTGCGTATGTGAGTAAGCAAGCGAGTGCATGTCACCAGAGTTCATTTACCAGACCATCTTTTGGCCAAAGCCATGCAATCTAACGAGCTAGATGTGTATCTAAAGAAATTTGCTCTTGCCGTTCTCATGTGCTAAAAATGTTCGACATTTGTCTCGGTAAGGCCATATTAGTCGCCGTGTGGCTGGATGCGTACGTGACTATCTGACAGTTATTTTCCGGTGTAAGGGTGTGTAAGCATTCACTGTCAGTGGTCATTTTATCGGATATTTGGCTTAAAACACCAATTATTGGCAAACAATTCATTTTAAAAATAACGAAAACATTTTTTATAGTATGAGAAACTGTCGGAAATTAGTGCCAATATTCATTTCTTGCCGATGTTATGCTACCCATTTCATGAATGGATAGTTCCTGACTAATGCCTTTGATGACAGATTCATATATGTAGCGCGTGCTTCCTGGACACGTGCTTTTAACACTGGCCAAGCCATAGACATCTTTATGTGATTGTATGAGCCAAGCTTTTTATTAGACATCGATTCGCGGTTTTCACGTGTAGGACTTCAAAGAAATTTGGATTCCAGTTGAAAGCGGGAAATATCTACAAAGCAATGCCGTAGACAAGTAAACTTGACTTGTCTACTTCTGTTCTGAAAGGCCAGACCATTGGTCCTCGCAATATCAGCAGAACTTATGTGTTCGTTTTGAGGCATGGCAGAAGTTTGAAGTATATAATCACGGCTAAATACCGACATAGCGGCGAGGCTTGTAGTCAACAAATTCTGCGCAATATGATTTTTTTCAGGAATGTCGGATATTATTGATGCATTGAAGACGTTACTGTAGAATTTTAGGGCGGTAGGTAAGGCATTTTTCACACGTACACGTTCATGGACTGGGCGCTTATTTTAGCAAAGTCTGAAAACGCGTGGGGGGCGCTTATAGGGGCATGGGCGGTCATTACAGCGAATACGGTATTAGATTTCAAGAAAATGCTTGAGCCACAATTAGGACAAAATGCATTTTTAATAAAAGGAATCATGTCTTGTGAAGGTCTATTTTAAAGTACCACGCAGTGTTTATCATGTGAAGTTAAAATTGCAAACTTCATCTGACATAAATCAAGTGAGTGACCATGAATATTGCTGCTGAAGCAGTCAGTCAACTCCACGGTTTCACTGTGCTTAGTGGTTTCCCTAACCAATCATCTTACCTCCAGGTTCACAGTAGGTGTTGTGACGATAAAAGAAATAAGCAGCTGCAACAAATGACAGCACATTGAAGGCGAATATCCTGATCTTGTACTTGTATGACTTGGAATCCTGCAAAAGAATATAAAGTTATTTTTTTCAAATAATACTCAGCCACATCAGTTACAACGCTGTACAACAAGAAAGCATAGAACAGCTACCTCAACAAGTCAAAAATATACATGAGATTTGAGTTGATGTTTGATACGTTTGCAAAAAACAGTCACCGATTGGCACATTTGGGAGTTAATAGGTAACTCACTGAAAGCCACAAATTAACTGTCAACATTCCATTCCTTAAAACAAGATACATGTATTACACGACACCCAAACATCTGCACACACAATCAGTTGTACAAGTGCACTTCCGAATGCGCAGTGCAAAATACGAGCGGACAGTTTAAAATTTTAAGTTTACCAAACATGCAGATTTGAGCATTTAGATCATTCTTTAAGCACATTTACAATCACTTGTAATGAGCGTACAAACACTCGTTTGTATACTCAAATACCTGAATGTTCCCACAAAGGTTTGGGTGTCTTGTATAACATGAATACATTAAATGCAGCAATAATGTCTTTAAAGGCAAAAAATTCACTAGTAAGTTCTTTACTCACAAAGCATTTGTAATATCTTACATGACAACTTGCCAACATTGGTACCATTACCGCTGGCTTGTGAGGTTCTATATAAACCATCTCCACTCTTCAACAAACTATTACTTAAACATACCTGCTGGGTCATAAGGTCGGGCGACTTCGCCCACCTGAAGAGTATACAGGTGATTAGCATGTAGGAGATGGAACCTATCATGAAGAGGATAAATGCTTTCTCATGTACACCTGAAAGAAGACAGAAAAACATTTAGATCTGCTCTGTAATCATGCAACAAGGATTGAGGTAAGACAAATTTTTAGACACGTTTCCAAAGAAACGCTTTCTAAATAGTCCATAGTTAAGTTTCAATTGACTCACAAATTTGAAATGATTCCGTTTCATCATCCGAGTTTGAAATGTCAGAAATGAGACGAGGTATGTACTAGGACCGGTAGGGTATGAATTTCAACCAAAACCCTTCATTGACCAGTGGTACAGTTTTTTCACCTGAAATCTTGAATACCATACCAGGAGAATATACAACCTGCCTAGGTGTATAATCATAAGACAATGTGGCTATATCCTATCTTGAAAGATTCAAAACAATCCTCCACCAAATAACAGTCTTAGAGCTTTTTTAATGATTGCACCCTATACTATACATGAATCTTCAAAATTTAATTGGCACTCGGAAATGTGGTTATGAAAAAGTGGCAGTGGAAGAGTTAATAATTTTTAGACTCATTAATAGTTTACCTCTTAATCCATTAATATAGAACTGTATTACCATAAGACCCCATAAATTTCCCAAGTGATCTCCTACATCACAAGAAGTCAACAATATTTCATACTACAAATGTATACAGACAGGTTACAGGTATAACTCTATGGCTTATTTAAAAACAAACTTACCATAATTTTCAGTTGATGATATCATTGATAGAGTGATCAAAGCCAGATTTTCCACAACATTCATTGCACAGCTGACTCGAAGCAACAGTGTAAACAGGCCGGGGTTGTGAGTGATGTGAAATGATGAGTAATGTTTATAATTAATAAATGCCAACATGAGACGAGGCCAACTGTGAAGTCCTACACAAATACGCCAAATGTAGCGCTGAGGTGTGTAACCACCAATTGCGGAACTTATCGATGGCAGATAGTTGGGAACCTGAAACAAAAAAAACAAAGATGCTCACTACTGGCGCAGTAGACAATAGTAAATTAATGCATATGCAAAGCTATGTTGTTTCCAAGGAATGTATACACTTTGGAAAGTTAGCATTCCTAATTTAACATGGCTTAACTATGAACAGATTGGAGTTCCGTACCACGTTTCTGAAGAAGGATCTTGGAAACATTGAATTAGTCCATTTACTATCATCTTACCATAATAGGATTCTGTTTTCGTTATTAACAAGAACATCAGAACTACTAAACAACTCAAGAAAATGACCATGATAGTTTATCAGCGTTGGCCAATCGGAAAATTGCGCAAATTCGAAAATGGCACATGCATTAAGTTATCGCCTCATTTGGCACAACTTCAAGATCCAATGAGCATGGTAATGTTTAAAACCCCAGGTACGTTTGAATTCATCAGGCTTTCATCAGTCACTAAAAGTTTTTGCCAGATTCTGGTGATAACTTTCAGTGGGCAAGTTACTATGAGCACAACTAAGCCTACCCTATACAGGGTTGGTGGACCAATAAAAAACTCGGCCCGTGTCATGTCTTCCTGTACTTGTGTTCCTTGCACTTTTTTGAGAACCGGTGTGATTCTACATGACTTCCTCAAAATGGCAACCTCGAGTGAAACTCGACAGATGTTCATGGAAATGTTCAAATTATGTAGACTTAAAGGAGAATGCCACCCAATTTAATTAGTCTTTTTTGCCGTCTTAATCGGTCTATAGCCAAATCGCCTCGCATACGGTCGACCTTACCTTGCCAAGAGGTGTTGCGTTAACCTGTGAGGAAGGTGAGAAACGACGCTAGCGACGTCAGTGGTTCATATGCAGAGTGAATGCCGCTATGTTGCAGTGCATCGTTCCCGCTTGTCCGAACTAAGCAGCTGCGAGGAAAGCGGGTATATCGTTTTTTTTTTACTTCCTCGAAAGTCCGAAATGCTTAGGAAGTGGCTCTTGGTAGTGAAGAATGAAATGTGAGCTGTAAATAGCAAGTATGAGGCCGTGAAACATCTCCGTGTCTGTGGCCTGCAGACGTCGACAGTGCCTGACGAACTTATGCCGGCTTATCAAATAACTCCATACGTTCCGTTGTCCGAGCTTGTTCACGGCGCCTCTCTAGTATTTCGTCATCACTATATTCCTGTTCGAAATGATATCCTGTAAATCTTAACGATCCACCTGCGAAGTCGGGACTAATGAGCTCTAGCTCGTCCTAAGTCGGGATTGCGAGTTGCCATGATGTTGGCGTTTATTACTGAGCGTTCTGTTTCAAAATGAATTATTCTCACCCTAACCAATACTTATATAAAACTGAAACAAAGGCTGTCTCATTACATGCAATTTGTAATGCATTTGGAGTGTTCGTGAGTGCAAATGATTTGAGAAGCCAGCAATGAATGGATCACTGCGTTCATGTACCGGGTTTAGGTGCAATAAAACTAATTGACAGGACACCGAGGCCGTTTGTGTTTGCTGGCAGAAACTGTAGTGAAACAACTCGATTTCCATCCCACGGCCAGGTGTTAGGGGAATCTTTATTTACTCAAGTAATGATTGTCAATGTACAACTTCTGCCCTGACGGTGCTGTGGCCAAAGCGGAACCTGAATTCGCGGCCCCCGACGAGTAAGTAGATTTGCTGTTTCGTGGCTAATTCACCAACATAATCAGGTGCACATTACTTTGGCTCACTAGTATAGTATTTTCTTGACTGGAAGTTTAGTTTCCACTGAACTTTGGCTGGTTTATGTTCGTGATGTCTGATCAGTTTCCGAGCCACTGGCTGGGATAACGAGACACTTCGACCCGCCGCGACGGGCCTGATCGGGCTCCGAGCCACTGGCCAGGATAACAAGCGTTTTGTGTTTAGAACTAAAAAAATCACAAGTCTACACAACACAGATCTAGGTTCTCCAGTCTGTATCTCACGGAAGATACTTCGAAATTATCTCCGAACAGATCCCAAACTCACGTCCTGCTACGGACCTTGTATTGGCCTGCCGAAGTTTGTAGGCTATGTGTGTCCAAATACCAATAAATCCGTAAGAGCGAAATAAAACAACACGTTTTTATAAGAACTCGGTGTATTTTTAAGGGTTTTACATTGAAGTTTGATGATCTATTGGTGTTAAACGATGACTTCAAGCGATAAGCTGACACCAGTAACCCATGTTGTGAACTGCTGAACAGAATGTGTGTGAAACCGATGACGTCGTTGGATAATTTCAACACCTCCGTCTGCCGTCAGGTGTCAGGTAACGCAACCGTACGTGTCGTTATGGAGTAGAACTACTCGATCTAAATTGATACAAATTAGGTTGTTTTTTGGGTGGCATGCTCCTTAAATTGTTTTCACAGCCATGGTATATGTTAATTAAAAAGTTCTGCACATATCTTCCTGCTTCATTCAATGTCATTCGTTCTGTTTTGAAATGAGTAACTTTTTATGGGATATCTTTAGCCTAGGTGCAAAGCTGTATACTGAATATATTTTGACGATAGTCTTCATACAACTCTAGGCAATTACATCTCCCTGGATGCCGCAGGCATACAGGGGCGATAGTACATCCCCATAAAAAGTTACGCATTTCAAAATACAGCAAATAAAATCAAATGAACCTGGCATTATGATTAACACATACCATGACTCTGGATACAATTTAGTCAGCATAACTTGAACACATCCATGAAAATCTGACACCGTTTGCTCTAGTTTCTCTAATACCGGGTGCCATTTTGAGGAAGTTACATGAAATCACGCATGTTGACGAAAAAAGTCCAAGGGACACAAACCTTACAAATTTCACCTGATACCTTCCCATGCTATTTTGTAAATGTCACTCGCCACCGTCATGTGCTGTGCTCAGTCTCATGCTAGCCTTTGCCTAACTCACGTGACTCAGTTGGTTATCACGCGTGTGGTGAAAAGTTAACGATGTCCAAAAAGTGGAGTTGGAATTCTTTGCCAAATTTACCTTAATTGTCATAGCTATACATGCATGCCCTCAGTCTAAAATATAGGGGGCTCAAATTTTTCGATATGCTTACTTTTTACTGCAAAAACTTAATGAGGACTTAAAAAACGGGACCTCCAGGTTCAGGCCTGCGAATTGTGCATCCGCGCCGAATTCCTGTGGACTTTGGGGACCTTTTGTCTCACATACTCGGACTGTTTGAACACAGAAGCGGACCTATTTGCCCAATTTGCCAAATGGGGGGGCTTGTTCGAGCCCGGAACGAGCCCCCCCCCCCTGGCTGCACCCATGCTATACTTCATCGAAGATATGTGTAGAAGTAGAAAGGATCACTGAAGAAAGTAAGTGCTTTTTGAAGTTTTAAATGTAGAATGTATTTTTGACGAGGTGAAGACTCTCAATAGGGGTGACCGGATTTGGCCTACCACCCACTTAAAATACACGGGGATGGGAAGTGTTGTGGCCCCTAACTGGCCAACCGAGGGGCTACGTGTTGCCTATCATACACTATACTAGCTTGCTCAGACTCTCGACCCTAGCACTACAGGATATCACGCTATTGTATCACCTGTGGACTGCCTAGGAATAAAGGAGACGTGCATAACTAACTCAAGTTCAATCCACAAGAACAAGAAGAGTTCGTTTTCCTTTGTAATAACGAGTCACTTTAGTTCAAAAAGCTTACATGACAATGCGTGGAAGTGGACGCGTCGAAGTCGTAGACAAGAGACAACACAACGCAGGACACGAATGCAAAGGTGGGTAACATCCAAACGGGATAACCAAAATGTCGAGAGGATATCTTAAACAGAACTTTGTGGTCTTTCTTTTCGAGATTCGCCTCCATCGCTTCTATCTGTACTAGCATATGTTCAAAGTGATAAAACATCCATCGTAAACTCTAAAACCGATGCCTATGGATTTGCAAGTTCCAAGTTTCCGATTTCTTCTGTCACAGCGCTACCTATAGGGATTGAATGGGAACTACTTTCTGTCCCAGCGCCATCTATAAAGTGTCATAGCGCTGACAGATACATGTATAGAACTGTAGGGATTGGTTGAAAAATTAAGTTAGACTACGTTAAATTTCAACAAGACATTTATGGGTGTTTAAAATTCTGTTACAGTATTTTCTGAAAAGAAATGGCATTTGACCTTATGAGTTGCTCTGCAGTTCATGAAAAGTTTACCTATTTTTCGAAAGTTAGTATTTGCGAGGCTAATGGTAGGCGCTATTTGCTTGTGTATTTGTTTAAATTCATGATGGAGAAGATATTTGAAGGATTCATATCATAATTTTTTCCAAGAACATCTCTCTGGAAAAGGGATAATGGAGACATCTGTCCCTCTTTTTTCGTTTTTTTCTCGTAACTGTATGACTTAAAAAAATTGAGAACTTGGTAGATAGTAGGCTATTGCTGCTCAATTCCTTCCAGACGGGACTCTCTCCCGGAGGGACGGCCCTGGGCAATTGTTCCTTTGCCCTCTATAAATCCAGCACAGTCAAATATTTACGCATGGAAGAAGATGAGATTCCAAATTCACAAGAAAAAAACACAAAACTTAACGACTTCGTGTAATTAAAGCATCGCAGCAAGACATTCGGCCCAAGCAGACGAAATGATTGCATTGAAGGCCATTGGAAAGACCGCCATCGAAAGGGTGGAAGCCGGCTTGAAGACCAGAATTTGAGAATTACATAAAGGAGATAATTCCGATTTTTAACGATAAAATTTTGATACTTTTTGCCATAGTAACATGAGAATAGTATTCCTTTTGAAGATCCTACTTAACAAGAGTTTTTTAAAGAAAATCATACACGTGGAAGTGACAGATTTTTGATGACGTGAACAGAGCGATTTTTGAATTTAAATTAAACTCATACCTACCCTGAAATGAACAAAAATAAATGTTAACACGATTCCTGGGTGACCCCCAAACCCGGTGAGATGCTCCACCGGAATCTGCGAGCATGCCTTCGCCGGGTAACTATAATAATTAATCGTATTCTGTTCTCTAGTACGAGCTGAGCTGCCTGTACCGAGTGAACTATAGCTGAGGTGTCCAGCGGCTAGCATAGTTCACCCAACTCGTCACAGTTTCAGTTGGTGTAGGCTGTCAGCTCACAGCGCGGTATTGTTCTCAGCTTGAGTCTGACAGCACAGTTCCCAGCTTTCCGTCTCTGTGGTCTTAGACCTCATTTTCATTTTCCGTGAACTTTTGTTGCGACTTGTGTCTTCACGTTCTGACGGATGCCATCCCGGGTTTTGTCCCCCCCCCCCCACACACACACACTGTGACGGGCGAGGGTGTCTGTAGAAAATTGGCGACATCCGGAGAATGTGGAGGGGGGAGTGAAAGGAGCCGGGGAGGTAAAAATTTGGCGAAGTCGAATTGGTTTGTGAGCTTCCAATAATGTTTAGCTTCCTGTGGACCTCAGTCATTATTCGTTTGTGAGCTTCCAACAATGTTTAGCTTCCTGTGGACCTCATTATTCGTTTGTGAGCTTCCAATAATGTTTAGCTTCCTGCGGACCTCATTATTCGTTTGTGATCTTCCAATAATGTTTAGCTTCCTGCGGACCTCATTATTCGTTTGTGATCTTCCAATAATGTTTAGCTTCCTGCGGACCTCATTATTCGTTTGTGAGCTTGCAATAATGTTTAGCTTCCTGCGGACCTCATTATTCGTTTGTGAGCTTGCAATAATGTTTAGCTTCCTGCGGACCTGATTATTCGTTTGTGAGTTTGCAATAATGTTTAGCTTCCTGCGGACCTGATTATTCGTTTGTGAGCCTGCAATAATGTTTAGCTTCCTGCGGACCTCATTAAGTTCGTTTGCGCATCATATGGTGTTCACCCCGTAAAAACTTCAAAATTTTCCGTAATCCCGCAACACTGTCAAAATGCCCCGCTTTTTGGCATATCTTTATATATATTTGATTTCCCATGCGACACAGCCCTATTTCCCTGGCGACTAAAAATCAAAATACGCCGTCAGGTGCTTCTTTGTTTTACGGCACCCGTAACCTCCCGTTCGACAAGAACGCTATCGAAATGTTTTTGTGCATTGCGAAGAACGTGTTTGCGCTTTCACATTGACGCAGAAGTTCTTCTTTTTAACTGGATATCCCATCTTTCAACCAGTTGACCCATATTCTCATTTTCTATTTTTGACAACTATGCAACAGGTATTTCAAATAACAGTGTCTGTCTGTGTCACATTAATATTGTCGTTTTCCGACGCCCAGCTTCTATAGCAACCTAAGTCGAAATATGCTCCAATGTCTTGTTCACGGTGACACGTGCTCTGTGTGTATCACTATTACTGACTTTTAGTTTGTGAAGAAACGAGTTTGCTATATTTCTAAGTGAATGCAGCCAATGTTATGATCTGTCTACAATATATTTCAAAGGCAAACAATTACCCATTTTATGAATCAGAAAACCTTTCTGCAAAACTTTGCATATGCGGTTGGAATAATTAGTTTAGCTCACATTTGTAAATGTCATTGCGACCTGAATTTTGACTGAAGGACGCAATTACACTAAACGGCACCAAAGGTTCAGGACTGACTATGTTTACTACAACAACTATGCGGCACCCATACTCTGAAATTTCTGCCTTTTTCCGGTAGCAATCTTTAATCAAGGAAACTATTTTTTTGTTGGTTTAATAGGTTATTTTTATAAAATCTACTTCTCTGGAAATGTGTTAGTTGGCCGGGACTTTTTACTTATCCATAATGTAAAATGATCTGTTACATCAAAAAACTTGTTCCCAAAAATTGCCACAGAAATGATTTTATATCACGCCGCCAGTGGGCTAGGGTACATGGCCTGCAGGAACCTACAGGTGGGAGGCATGTCGCTCTACGTATATTGCACGCCTGCTAATCTCTTACATGTACGTATTATTAAAAAGGATTGACACAGTCTCCACATTATATGTTGTTTAGAACCATACAACAATTATCTTACAATATTTCCATCTAAAAAGTAGGCACACCTCCGTTATGTGAGACAATCGGTGAATTTGTCTCCGACAAACTTTAACGTAGTACATAACTTTATGTATATGTAGACTTGTTTTTAGAAATTGCTTTCGAAGGACAAGTTCAGAATGAAGTAAATAAATATTCGCTTGATACATTAATATATTTTACAAAATTATATAACTTTAAAAGCAATGTAATATAAAATTCGTTAACGAAACAACTCAAAACAAATAAAATACATTTTGCAACTAAAACAGAAACCAGTCGCATAAAACATTAGCAGCCATTTTCCCTGCTTAATATCTACATCCATGCACTGTGAGACATATATAAAATGAAAACGAATAAATTCATACGCAGTTATGTCAAAGATACCGCATGACAACATAGGACGTGTTTCAGCAGTGTAGCCTATAAATGACGTCAACAGCATACTTACTTGTTGTAGCCTACAAATACTTAGTCGACCCCTATACCAATCATACACTAAATTGTTTCGAAGAAGTTTAAAATGAAATTAACTCAATACACGGCACAATCATCTAATAGATAAAGTTTTATATGTGGTATAAATAGACTTAGTAAATAAAGCATTCCGTGCCCACTGCATACGCTGCCTATAGTGTCTAGTTGTCTGCTTTCATGCCATGCTTGAACACGACATCTGGAAGTTAAGATTAACAAGTAACACCTTGTTACCTTTAGTTTCACCTGCATCACTAACATGCCATGTGAGAAGCAAAAAACTAGACACTGTCTGAATCACGAGAATACCATCAATGGAAGTCACATAGGGTCTTTTTTGTCAAAAGTGACTTAAGATTGAAATTTGGTCTTACGCCCACACAGTTATTTAAAAAAAAAATAAATCTCACTTGAGCGAAAGTGCAGTCTCTGAGAACATATTACACACTATGATCTACACATTATTTATAGACGCAGTGTCGCATTCATAATTACTTGGTGAAAACGTTTTTCAGCAATTGTTAAGTGCAACCGCAAAACCAAATTTCTGTCTTAAGTGTGAAACAAACCCCTGGTGTACACGTACACTTTTCAGTCATCAGAAATTTTAAAACAGTTTGGTCCTAACGAGGCCTGTCAAACCAGAAGAATGAAACCTGTTGATGTATCACATACTTCTAGCTGCAATGTATAAATAAAATGATGCAGATGGTTTTCAGGAAGCATATTAATATGTGTCCATGAAATATCGTTATTACGTTTAAATGCGGCAAGTCGATTACACAACGCTATGCAATTGCTTAAGCAATTTTGTCAGAGTTTGTGACATCGCCTTATGACATAGTTGTTTTCTACACAAAAGCAGGCTTCCTAATTGTGGTTTTCTTCCTATCAGGTGATACCTTGGTAACATCACCTTTATTGAGTGGTGATTTCCGCACAGCAGATTTGTCGGCCGTTCGCATGGATGTTCTTGCTGCCGAGAGTCTATTAAAAACATTAGTTGACGATTTGAGTTGATGACTCTCTGACTCCGTGTCTTTCGTGTGGTTAGTCGGAGGCTTGCTCGATTTTGAAGTGTCGGTAGGCTTAGCGTTTGCAGAGTGAGGTGGTTTTGATGTGTCGGTGGGCTTAGCGTTTGTAGGGCAAGGAAGTTTTGGTGAGGTGCCACTGTTAGCGGAGGTTGTGTGTGTCAACCCTTTGTGAACTGTCGCTATGGGAGGCTTCCTATCTTTCGTAACTGGAGTAGATTTTTTGTTGTTCGTCTTATTTTCTGCTGTCAATGTGATATTTCTGGATACAGTGTTCGACGTGCGCGAAGGAATGGAATTATGTGGCGTTCGAGAACTTGCTGGCGCTGACGTTCTCGGGCTAGATGCCTTATTTGAAGATACAGTTGAGGATCTGAAATTTCTGTTCCCAACAGTACGCGTGGTTCGGGGAGTGCCTTCTCCCCCACTACTACCTACAGACGTCAAACTGGAGTTTGACCCGAGAGAACTTTTTGTTGAAGAGCGCGAACGAACGGTTGTCACTGGTGTAGATTTTATTGTCGATGTCTTCCTAGCACGACTACTGTCGGGTCTTATAGCATCCGTGCTTTTATTTAAATCACTTGCTTTCTTTCGCATACCCGTAATAGCAATTGCTCGACCATTAGCTTTTGACGCTGTTTGGTTAGTGGTCGCCACTGGGGCTACCTTCCCTTTCTTGTCCGTCGCTGTCAAGGAAGCAGGTTTCTTATTTGATTCCTTGTCACTAACTTCATTCTCAACATTCTTGACCGTATCTCCTGACTGTTTTAATAAAGATTGCTCCAGCAACATATTCATGCGGACCGTCTGTGGTATATCTGTTAAGTCTATCGTTTCAGTTTCCTCAAACGTCTCAAACTCGACCCAACCCTCGTCCTCGGCTGTTTCGTTGATCTTCACTGACTCTGACGATAGGGTATCCCAAGTCGCCTGGTCAGGTTTTAGCGTCTCAGCACTACCAGTAAAATCGGAATCATTGCTATGATTGAGGCCTTGCTTGCGCACGAAATCAGCTGGAAGTTCCGAATCAAGAGTGCTGCCCATCGATGTCCTCTCTGACAACGTGCCCGATTGTGTCTCGAAACCTTCGTCCTTTTCACTGCTGATTGAGTCAGGCCTACCATCGATGCTGGAAAGCTTTGAATTTTGGTTTTGATCGACGGCCGTTTTTGGGAATATAAAATCATCTTCATCGCTGCTGTACAAACTTTTTAATCTGTTTGAAATTCTGGAACCTATTCGACTTGTTTGCGCTGTAGTAATTGGAGTTTCTTCTGCAATGTCGAGTTCGTGCCGCTTTCGAAGAGAGGTCAAAGGAACAAACAAACCGCTGTTAGTTTGAGCTTCGTACGCTTTTAGAGCGGCGCCAATTTCACGAGGATCAAGAGAGCTCCTACTTCTCTTCATATTCATTTTGTTAGACGACGTTTCGTTTTCTATGTTGTCATATTTACTCATCCTGTTTCGCCAAGAATCAGTTTTATTGCTGGTTGTTGTCGTTGTTGTGGTCGTTGCTGGGCTGGCCACGCTACAAGTTTCTGTAAAATCGGGATTTACTTCGGGCTTTGTCTCGAATTTTGATTTAATAGATGAAAGTTTGGAAGAGTTTGTGGATGGGATATTATCGTAAGTGCTAAGACGGTTGTTCTTAGTTGATGAGATTCCATTGTTAGAGCTATTTGAGATTGCTTTCTTGTATTTATCTGAAGCTCTCTCCACAACAGGTTCGTCTTGTTTCCATTTGCGTGATGAATGATTAAGAAGAGCCTTCTCAGTAAGAGATGCTGTTGGATCAGAGTCTCCGTAAACTTTTTGTCGCCACGAGGAGACGCGTTTTGTCCCAGACTCTGTCAATTTTGTAGCTGGAGAGGTTTGCTCCTTTTTATCAGGACTTTCCTTAATCGTTGGAAATTTGCTCTGGTGTTTTTCTAAGGCTGTGGTTACTTCTGCGGAACTAAGTGCTGATCTCGAGCGCCCAACACGTGACCTGATATCTCGGTTCACTTTGTAGGCCCACTTACTATCCTTAGATTTT
The DNA here is from genome assembly GCA_002633005.1 of Phoronis australis. Lineage (NCBI taxonomy): Eukaryota > Metazoa > Phoronida > Phoronidae > Phoronis > Phoronis australis. The sequence goes on along the minus strand of NMRA01000753.1, from coordinate 136,053 downwards.
TCTTCAACAATTGTCGCGTCTTTGTGCTTTTGAGTTTCCTCCTCAGCACCTTCAGACACGGTCAATTCAGCTTTCTTCGTCCCTTCGTGCTTTTCATTTGGCACTCCAAGTTTTTGTATCTCTTCACCCGTCTTTTCAATATCTCGCACAACTTCATCGATGTTGGAACGAGAGCTTCCTCCACTCAGTTTACGTATCACAGCATCAACGTCGCTAGAACTAATTTCACTGGCATATCTTCTTCTGAACCGATCTCGTTTTGTTTGTAATGCCTGTTCATATTTCGGCGCTGCATCGCCGGAATCCTCGTGAGACTGCACTGCCTGAGTTATTGTCTCTGTAGATCCCAAATGACTGGCACTTCTTGATCGCCCAGCGCGTTTTTCAGTGGCTGCTTTACTGGCAGCTAATGTAATCTCATCCAAATCAGGTCCAATTTCTGGAGTAACTACTATTTGTGGTGTTTCTTTGTTTTTCGCATTGTTTATTTGCTCCAAATCTTTCTGCTTGTGTTCGACGTTAGGAGTAACAACAGGCTTAGGGCCCGAAGAGGAGATATTTAGAGCACTTTCCACATCAGTCAACTTTAAATCAGTTCTGCTGCGTCGCTCTTGTTTTGTTCGCTTTTCACGAATTTCGGCCTTGGTTAGCGTTCTCCGTCTTTCCAGCTCAGGAGTAGAAGGCGATTTGCTTTCTTCTGCAACAATTTTTTCATGCTCGAAAGCTTTAATTTCGTGTTCTCTCAAAGCTTTGTCAATATCAGATTTAACTATCTCACTATTCGAACGACGCTTTTGGAATGGTGTAACTGATTCACGTGCGCTAAGGGCTGGCGCCGAGGTTTCTCTTTCTATTGACCGAGCATTTGGAGAAGGAGCACAAGTAATTGGAGAAGGTGCCCGTTCCCTCTCTGATATCGCCAACGAAGATATTGGAAATTTACCACCCTTCTTATATTCTGACTTACGCCGGCGTAGGCTACCATGCCTCTCAAATTTAAATTGCCTCTCTCTTTCCGATTCCTCTTGTGCAGTGTGCAGCAAAAAATCAACAAGTCCATCTTCTTTCATCATGGCACTGTCAGCGCTCCGCACTCGTCTCGTTGGAGTGGATTCTGTTTCCGACTTTCGCATTGTGACTTGTGTACTTGCAGGGCTCTCTGAATCTGATGCCGACTTAACGTCAGTTGCTTCTTGAATAGAATTCAATCGTTTTGCAAGTGCCGAATTTTTGCTTACTTTCATGCTGCCAAACGGCGATTTGGCTTCCGCAGTTGTCGCTACCTCCGGTGATTTAACAGGAAAGGACGACACATCGCCATTGCCCACTAACAAACCGGAAGCAAAATCGAGTCCGAGGCTGACCGGAGTTACTTTAGTTACAGAGAACGGAGTTTCACCCAGAGACTTTTTGCGAATAAAACCACTACGAATGTCACCAATTAAACCTTCAAAAGTACATGTCTCGTCCTCAGAAGAGGCACTACTTTGTCTGCTGTGATCCGAATGCGGTCGCTCGTTGGTTTCAGAATCTGAAACAAAGAGGTAGTGAGTGCCAATTATTTCAAGTAACAAACTGTCGGTAGACAGAATAAGCTCACGAAAGTTCTGATTTCGTTACTAAAAGATGTTCTATGAGTTTGGGTGCCACTAACACGAACTCCCTATCACATTAAAGTGACTGATCAATGTCACGGTCACGCGACGCAAGAGGCGATTACTGTTCAATTAACGGAAGATAGCCACATTAGTTACAGTGTCGAGTAAGAACTAAGAAAAGCATTGCGTCAACACTGCTTACCATTGTGCGATAGTTTCTGTTTCTGTTGATCCTTTTCTAGCTCCAGTTGTTTACGGCGCGCTTTAGCCTTTTCCTCATTGACCCGGCGTTGTCTGTTCTCGTCCACAGCTTTTTTAAATCTCTCACAGAATATTTGGAAGATTTTAAAGCACTCTTCGATTTTAAAAGTTGCCTTATCTTCGCAAAAGAAGTCTGCAAGGTCTTTCTCAAGTTGTTTGATCTCGTCAAGGTCCTCTTCCAGTTGAAAAATGTCGTCTTTGGCATCCTAAAATACACAAGCACAGTTAATTCTTGTCTGGCTCCAGGGATTACTATCTCAGAGCTCGACTCGAAAATTACCAATTGCATGACATGCTTCGAGTTAACTCACGATTAACTTCATTTGTACTCGAATCGTGTTGCGTGAGTGGTTAAGTTTTGAGCCTGAATCTCAGTTCGTAGGTAAGACCCTAGGCCCTGTCATGAATAAACAGGTAGCCTAAATCGAATTATTGTGCGGAACGCAGCTGTCACACTCGACACATGCCATTTCACTGCAAATAGGTTAGGAGCAAACTTGGAGTTTTAAAAATAGTTTAAGGTACGTAAACTATCCTAAGCGATGACTTGCATACCTCCAAGAATTCTGTTATTTGTTCTTTGAAGTCGTCTTCAACTTCATCAAGCTTCGAGGAGATGCCATAGACTTTGTCGCGTAGCTCGCCAATGTCTGCCTTTAATGCCTCCATTTGACATCTGAAGTAAAAAGGAATCGTTTTAGTACATTATTGAACCATTAAAGTAAATACCGGTTCTTGAACAAAAAATTGCTGAGTTTTCGAGTTCGTTTTACTTATAATAATTTAAATTACCACCGGTTACATAACCAAAGATAAAATTATCGGGAGCACACTGAAAATGAAGCTTTCAATTAAGACAAGAAAATGATGATTAGCTTTTGTTTCAAAAGCACGATATATGCCAGATCACGCAACAATAACTCTATCTTCATTGGACAAAGATTCAGTCTGCCCAGTCTCGAGCCCGGTGATGTCCCAAAACAATATGCAGTGTTGTTTTGTGGGTTGAAATGTGGTGACATTCGCTGGCACGCATAACGCATCAACAGCTCCCTTTGATGAAACTATTTTAGGCTTAACTTAGACCAACATAACAATGATGGCATTCCATCATATGTCACGTTGCGCTTGTAGAACAAGGCTGTTTACGTCATGCCAACAATCAAACTTGAGACCTAAACTGTCCTGAAACGCAGCCCAGTTGTGAGAAGTGCCGTGGGCCTAACTATTACAAGTTGTTTCTGAGCCCAATGCCCGGTTACACGAAGCAGTTTCAATAGGGACTCAAAAAAGTTCCCTAAATTTTCAATGCATTTGTGGACTTAGTTCACTCATTAGTGTTACATCGCCCACGACTTCGTCCATACATGGATAAGAGGTCAATCTCAAAATAAGGGACTTTGCGTGAAAAAAGTCCCTGTTTATTTTCAATAGTATTATGAATTTCGTCTGTTTGTATATTAAAGATGAAATTTGACTTAGCAATGAAGATAATATAGTAGTGGAAGAAATGTCAATTAATGTTGGCACAAAGTCCACAAATGCGCTGAAACTTTAGGGAAGATAGATGATTTTCTATTGAGATTTTTTAATGCAACCGACTATAGGTGTACACTTTTAACTTAGCAAGAAATTTGGTGATACCAATATAGGGGTGCTTTGTGTCTAAATAAACTTTAAATTAATAGCAGTCTAGAACATAAACCCGAAAATGATTAAATTTTCACTTACTGAGACGCATCCTTGAGGTACCGTAGTTGCTGAGGAAACTTTAGTAGGTTAAGATCCTTTTGCTCAGCTTGCTGCAACAAACAGGTACGTTATGCAAAAGATGCAGGTGCATAAGTTACAAAACGGAAGTTATCAATGTGGTAAGATAATAGTTTTCTAATCTCGGGTTACAAGGCAAAACATTATTCCACTGGTCTGGAAGATGTCATGTAATTGCAACTTTCCAATAAAGACATTATGACTTAGCTGTCATATATTTTTAAAAAATCTGGAGAAGGTCCTTTTGGCGCATTATCATTTTTCAACACTCAAATTGATGGGAAGACCGTACTCTAAACATACCGCGACTACGTAATGTAACAGATTCATCCTTGGCTTGTTGGCGCGAATCTCAGTGAGCTTCAGAAGCGACGTCACTTTGAACCCAGCTGCGTTTCCCGCGTAGCCACCCTATAAACACAGTGAGTGTAAACATTACCGTCTTTCTTAACAGTGTAAATTAGACTGAGTTTCGGAAAAGGTTGTTCCCAGATTGCTTCCGGTTGCGTTCGTAATGTAGCCATTTGCCACGGAACAAATTCGACGTGAAATGGCTGAACAACTCGCGTTCACACTGGCAGTGGCACTGGCGCCATAACATGTTGTGCCAATAACAACTTGAGCAACTGGTGTAATTCAGTCTTTAGTAAACGGGAAATCAGGAGCATCGTTGCAACCTGTCCCCGGTTTTTTCTCCGTGACATACGAGACATGGCATTTTAACTTAAACTCGCACCACGGTTATTTATAGTACTCTTGTCTCACAAGAAAAACAGGAATCAAATGTTGATCTGAATAGCCAACTCGTGATTAAAAATGCATTAACTAGAACCTGGAAGTAAGACTTTAGTTTCTTACCGTATTGAGAAAATTCCCAGCGACAAGGACAAGATAGAGAACTTCTTGTAGTTCTTTGCATTTCTGAAAGTCTGTAAAATACAATGAACAATAAGTGTTACAAGGCTAGTGGTGACAATGTGTCTGAAAACATTCATACGAATAGCGTGATTGTCCAAATAGGGAAGTTAAGAATTATTGGGCGATATAGACACAACACCTCACGTCTTCAGTTTTCAATACTTCTCCCAGGTGGTCAAAATTTTCAGGACAAGTCCAGTGGCGGATCCAAGATTTTGAGTTGGGGGGCAGGGCACAGGAATAACCAGAATTTCGCCATACGCGCGCGCCCAGCCTAAATTGTAGGCAAGCAGGGGTCTTGAATTTTTGGGTTCGTGGACCTCATTACTAAAAAAACGGTAAGCGGGTTTGTTCAAGACCTATGCATCGTGCATTCGCCCCCTGAGGCCCTTGGGTGCGCGCATATGCCAGTCGGGAATTCGCACCCTGAACTGCCAAATGGTATCTGGGAGAATTTTAGGGGTGCCATGGCCCCCTTGCCCCCCCCCCAAATCCGCCAGTGAAATCATTGTGGGTCACGCGCGCCTGCTTCTTACCGCACTTCGGATTGCTTGAGAAATATGATGCGACAAATGAGGTGGTTATGTCAGTGTGGTGGAAAGTAACTCCAGTTATTTCTAAAACAGATCAAGTAATATATTTTTACCTTTAGCAGTCACAATAACTGCATCTAACGAGGGTCGGATCCAGTCCATTTGATTTTCGAAATCTTCTTTGAGCAGGAGACTTTCAATCCTCAGTGTGTATCTGTAAAACCATCACACATACATGCATCCGCAATAGGGTCCTACCTACATTTCCATGTTCTGTCACGTCACAAAAACAAATGGCTATCGGATGTGAGAAGCAATGGTTCGTATGTTGAAGTAGTAAATCTATTGGAAGTTCCGTGCCCACTATTGACGCAATTCTGTATTCATCACATAAACATGGACACATAATCGCAAGAAAACATGTTAAAAAGATTGGTAGATCGGAAAATGCCTTTCATGTAAACTTGTCTGAGAACCATCTAAATGAACCACACTGAAGAAAATTGAACTATAGATGTTTCTACGACTCATAACAATAAGAAAATGTTGGAGACCTTTTGTTATGTCTTATCACAAGCTGTTGGTTGGTGTTATCCCTAAAACTTACTGTGGTAAGTCTATGAGGTGAAGAAAGAACTTCTCGCCGTTACCCAACCTCTCGCGGTCACCGTCGAATGAACGCAGCATTTCCACCTCGTCAGGCTCGGGCAAAATTTTCAGAAGACCTCGTAGTTTTTCAGCACCAATGAGTTTACTTTTGCCTTCCCTGATTAGCTGAATAATTTGTTCATGCTGGGATCTGAACTGCCGCAAGAAAATATTCACGTTTAGATTTCTCTTCCCGTCCAGCAGGTTAATCTGAAAGACAGAAAGTCACCGATAACGACAGCGTTATTTTCAGAGAAGAATATTCTCTCACAAAGAAATGCTCGTCCACGACCCTCAAAACATCAACACCAGCAAGATCTCTCAACTAACAATCTAAATGCTGACTAACAAGTCTAATTTGTTTCTTTAGCTTCAGAACAAACATGTCCTACGACTGGTAATGTTCTTTGTTGTTTTTTTTTCCTGGAGTTTTTGATTATATCACGTCTGCATTGGAGACACCTGTCTTAGTCATAATCTTGACACGTATCCATTCACATTCACAGTGGAGCTACTGGTCATGACATCTCCACGTGCTCCCCCTGTTGGCGTATAGTACAGCAACTCTTGTGTGAAAAATTTTCAGACAGTAGATGCATCATGCCTTGACAAGAAATAAACTAAGAAAAAATATTATACGTAGATTACATAGTTACCTCGTTTGATTCTTTTTTCTTCTTTTCCGGTTTCTCACTACTAATACCGTTGTTTGCTTTGGAAGTGTCTCGAGGTTGATGCTGTGAAAACAACTCTTCCATAGCTTCAAAGTCTACTTTAAACCCGTTTGAAAGCGACACCATATTAGACCATAAGTTCTGGGATCCGATCACTTTGTTCACTGGAATTTTATTCCACTGCAACTTTCTCATTTTGTGTTTCGGTTGAGGAGTCTCCTGTTGTGGCAGTTTTATCGAAAGTTCTCTTCCACGCGCGCCAGGTGGCGGTGGTGCACCGGGTAATCCGGGAGGGGGCGGTGGTACACCGGGAGGGAGAGGAACACCCGGTAAACCAGGGGGTGGTGGTGGTGGTGGTGGAGGGGCGCATCCAGGTGGCGCTGGTGGAGGAGGTGGTGGTGGTGCTATCGTCATCTGTTGTGTTTGTTCTATTGCACTTTTCGATTTCGGTGAACAATCCAGCTCATCTCTTGCCGAGAACTGGCCACTGTCTTGCGACGGCGAACGCGCTGTGCGTTCACTGTTATAGGCCTGTTCCAATTTCTTCGAACTAGAACGGAGTAGTTTTTCCGAGTCCTCTTTTTTCTCTAAGAATAAAGCCCTGTGAACGAGTTTTTCTATAGTTTCCCAAACTATGTCACTGTTTTTGTCGCTGGTATCAACTTGTAGCAAATGTTGAAGAGTCGCAAGAAACGAGACCTCCTGCGGTGTATCTGTGACCTGCAGCAAAAACAAAGTGTGGTTATATTATCTCAAAGACTCACAATCCTTGTGCCCGCATATTATATCTCTCTCATAGTTTGCTATTGCACATTATATTGCATTACGGTAGATCATATAGGCCTAAACAGTTACTTACGCCAACACTTGTCCAACAGCCTTGAGCCATGCTTAACACGACCGCTAACACAATCTTTAAGCCGATGTTTTGAACGTTAACATGTAGCTCTGGACGCCCACAGGTGTTTGCTTAGACCATCTCTAAGTGTTTATGCAAAACTTATGTTTTTACTCTAAGGATTCTAAGTCAGATGAGTGAACAGAACCAGTGCATTAAACTCAGCAAAAGGATTACGGTTACTTTCTACGAAGTGATCAATACAGTTATTTTACGCATTGGAACCGTGAGCATTTTACGCAGACTACGGAAAACACGTGTGACAAGATTTACGACAATATTACATTCATCCGCTGTCCTAACATCAGTCACAATGATTGAATGTTGTTGAACAAATTTGTAGAAACATGTTTTTGTTTATTCACGCTGCTGGAATAAAGAACCAAACGCACAAACATGTTTGTTGAACTGCCATCTAGTGAGCTACGTATTCTTTGGTATTCATAAATGAACACAATCCCGGGCTAGGTCCTTATTCTCACAACATTAACGTTTCCGTGTACATCGTAAATGAAAACTAGGTTTTTCATCTTGGAAAAACCTGGTGAACACCTCGCAGCAAATATTTCGGGCTAACCTAAGAAACCAGATAAATTTGCACACTTCTGACTAGGGATCATGTGCACACCCTACGAGCACCAAGTGACATTAGATGGTGTCGAAACAAATAACGTAGAAAATGTGATTAGAAAATCTTGGCTATACCACCTTACGTTTCACCCGATTTTTGTCCGCTGCGTAATATCCACCGCTTTGCACTGCTTGTGCTAGAGACTAATTTATCTTTAGTCCTATAACAGGTGTGAAGGTAAAAGGCAGGTCATAAATGATGAATCTATTTTTAATCAAAAGGGCACACAAAAAACGAGCATTCCAGAACACAATTGGGGAAGAGTGATGATAAAACACGCAGACAATTGATGAATACGCTAGTTCTTGACTTACGCATATTCAGCACACAATCTAGTGAACAATTGAAATTTTACTTTGTCAAATTTCTCAACAACTCTTAAAATCAGTGTTTTTAGGGTGTTATTTGTTTTATTTGTACTGTGTGTCCGATATGAAACAAAATGCTTCCACTATTTCCAGAAACGTTATCAGCAAAGGAAAAATAGAAGAATAACTTTTTGGTAGGCCTAATTATTTTTGTGTGACCGATTGCATGTTATACCAGTAGTACACGTAGCTACTTTGGGATGAAAATCAAACATAAAAAAATAATTACAAGCGGTCTGGTACACGTTGCACCAGACGTGCGCAGGCCGCGCATGTGGGCCCATTCACTGATCACCGGAAACTATTTTTGTGCTTTATTAACATATAATTAAAACCGAGCTGAGAAGCTAGAAACTCGAGGGTCTAGCAGTGTGGCCCAGTGACACTCAAACACACGACCTCAAGTAAAGAAGGCGGGCACCTATCATGCTAGACCACACTGCCTCCTCAAAAAATCATATGTAGTAATACCTGAGACGCCGGAGGACGGGGAAGAGGGCATAATGCGCCCACATATAAATATGTGGTGGCATAAAAAGGTCTTCAACAAACTTATGTAAAATCATGTATAGTAATACATGAGATTGGTGAAAACCTTTATATGTGGGCGCATTACGCCATCTTCCCCATCCCTCCAGCGTCCGTCCGGCGTCCGCTGCTTTATCTCCAAAACCCTTTGGCGTATGTTCATGAAATTTTGCACGTGTTCTTTTCATGGATGGGACGGCATGAGAAAACCAAAAGGATCCAAATACCGGTGTGCGCCCTAATGGCAATTTTAGTTTTTTTTTAAGTTTGCCGCTGCATCTTCAAAGGTTCTCAACGGATTTTCATAAACTTGGACAGATCGGTTTTTATTATTGGGATAGCGAATTTCGGATAGATTCGACAGATTATGCGCCACCTAGCAGCCATTTTTACTGTTTTCCACTGTTTTTGGCGTCCGCCCCTCTGTCAGTCAAACCAATCTAAGGAGTATTGTGAAAATTTGGAAATATGTTCCTACTGTGAAGAGGACGGCGCGACTGACGATGATTTCCCGACGACTTGAGCTACCGTGGCACCTCCTAGTGGCAGTTTTGTTTTTTGTTTGCGCCCATCGCTGTACCTCCTAAATCTTCTGCAGGATCTTTATTAAATTTAGCAATTGCATTTAAAAGAAGTTGACAACGGAAGACGACGACATTCAGACGGATCCGTCCCCTAGTGACCCTAGTGGCAATTCTATTTTTTCGTTGTCCTCCGTATCTTTGAAACTCCTTGGCAGATTTTTATGAAATTTAATTTAGTCCACAAGTTACCGTTTTCAGATAGATTCGACGTACAGCGTCTGTTTTTATTTTCATGTATTTTTGCAAATAGGTTTCTATTAAGGAGATGACGACACCTTCTCATTTTCGAGCGGATATGACGTATTCGATATGCACCACTCGACCATTTTCAAAATTTTTATTACCCTCACCATCCACCAAAACGCTTGAAGGATCACTATTATAATTTGGAGATGTGTTCCTGACGAGTAGACCGAGGCTGACGTTGATTTTCGGGCGTGTTCAACTACTCTGGCCCCCTAGTGAGCAATTTCATTTTTGCGTCCACGGCTTTATCTCCTTTACGTTGTGCAAAATCTTTCTGAAATTTAGCAGATGTGCACCTATGTGGATGCCAACAGATGACAGCCAGTTTCAGACCAATCCAACTACAGCTGTGCTCCCTAATAACTCAGAGTTCCTTGATGCCTCTTCGTGAATTATTATGAAGACGACAGCATCTTTCTTTTTGTGTTGGATTCGACATATTCTGCACCAAATAGTTGCCATTTTAATTACTTTTTAGTCTGTCCTTTGTCGTTTGCTTCTGTATCTGCCAAACCGTGAAGAGGATCATTATGAAAATTGGCCGATGTGTTGCTACTGACCAGAGCATGACTAACGTCGATTTTCAAACGGGTCCAACTACTGTGGTCCCCCCTTTTGACATTTTTGCATATACGGCTGTATCTCTTAAACCCCTTGCAAGATGTTTCTGAAATTTTGAAATTGTATTCCTAATAACTTGACAGCAAATGGATGGATTCCACTACTGCTGTGGTTCCTAATGGCAGGCAGTATTTTATTTTTCGTTTGTCTTTGTACCTTTGGAGTTCTTTGACAGATTTTCATAGAATTTTGCAAATAATTTTGAGTGCCAGGACACCTTATTTTTGGATGGGTTCAGTGTATTCTTAGCCATCTAAACAAACACCCCTAGACGCACACCGTTTGCGGTACAGTCGTGGGAGCACTTCAACGCTTCGCGTTGCTCTTGTCATTGACTGTGTTGCGTGCTACCTCAAGTCGCCACGTTTGTCTTATGGCACGATATTCATACTGCATACGTACATACATACATACATACATACATACAAACAAACAAACATACATATATATATATATATATACCCACACACATGAATAGGAGAATATTATGTTGCCATCATAAATCAAATGTTGGGTAGTCGCAAAGTTTAGTAAATAAATCGACCGTCGAGCCTAGTTTGAAGTGGATATTTTGACACCGCCTCGTTACTAGGAAGTGTGTACATAGTGACATAGTGGTTACAGTCTCCGTACTTCTATCAGTTGTGTCGTTTGTCCGTTTTCGTTTCCTGGCACACATGGCATGCGTAGTTAGCAGTAGCTTTTTGCCACTTGATGCGAGTGCATGGATGAGTGACGGTTGAAGATGGGTCATCACGTGACCTTGTTATTTGATCATAAGGCACCAGGCCATGCGAAGCACGAAAAAAAATTATAATTTCACAATGCAAACGAAGGGCGTAGCTGTGAAATACAATGTTTACATATATTAAAAAGCGGAGGAGAGGTCGAAAAGCAATGGGTTACGTTTGTCTGGGCGTTGTAAAGAATGAGATCAGACAAGGGAGGAGGACTGTTCTAGAGGTTTATAAACTATAGTAAATTATGAGCAATGTGGGTCTAAGCGAAATAACATCAAGATACGTGCATTTTACAATGACACTTGGTGACTATTTGGAATTCTTTAAATTAAAATACTTTGCAATCTCGACATTTATGTCAACGACTTTTATTTTGTTTCAAAATGCTTCACATTTTGTTACAGCGTAATCAACTGTTAATGTAGAGTTACAATGCATTCTGGGAGTTTTTATCTGGCGCGCGTGTTTACCAATGGAATCGAGAAGTGGTTCAATTTTGACAAACTGACACCAGTTTGACCCACTTCAGGAGGTGGAACGAAATGTTCCAGTTTGCCCCACTTCAGGAGGTGGAATGAAATGTTCCAGTTTGCCCCACTTCAGGAGGTGGAACGAAATGTTCCAGATGAACTTGTTCTTGGAGAAGGTCGATAATCAAACGCACTAGTAATAAAACAGGTACAATTAAGGAGAAAAAGTTCCGGGTGAAACTTAGCCATATATACGGGCTTTAATTTTTATAACCAGCACGTAAATATGTAATGTAGCTCTGAATGCAGGTTAATGTATGTCACCCCAGTTTACAGGTGTGCAATAGACTGAACTAAAATTTGTTTTTGAATGTTTCGACCTGTTACAAGAATAACATTTTAAGAAGATATGTAGCATGCAGTAAATCGTCTGTGTTGTTCAGATAACTCCATTGTTTACACATTTATCAAAAAAATTCCAGTATAATGTAGTTAAGAGTGAAATCTTCTTTAAACTAATAAACAATTTTAGAACGATGAGTCACGATGCAGACTGACGACCCTTAGACGGAGGACGGCAAAAAATGACGGATGACTCATTCAAGAGAAAGCTGATTACATTTCAATACCCAGAACGATGAAAATATTCAATAAAAGTTCAACTATTTCAACCGATTAAAGTCATTCAGTTGTAAATCACAAAACAACCCCTGGTGCAAATATTATGTTTATGCTTGACACAGCCCAGGAAAATGCTAAGAGAAACGTCGGCAACTTTGTAGAAAGAAGACGCTTGACTTTGTTATATTTTCTTATTTGAATCTAAAAAGTACACGCGGATTACATGTTCCAAATTAACGTGAAAAGCCGTTGAGTACATTGAATTAGTGTATAGAAAGATCATTTCTAGTAATGACATTCTGCTCCTAATGTGTTATTAGGGCGCCTGAATTTAGAAACAAACGGGCAAATTGTATAACGTCACGTTTGGTATTTTAGCCTAGTTCATTAGGACATAACAAACATCAAGTATACTGTAAACTTGATCTTCTACTATTTTCTTCAGTCTGAAATAATTCAAGGCCACAACGTTGGTTTTCGAGATGTTGTTGGTATGGCGAAATTCCGATTCTTTTAAAGAACATGCAAAACAGTTTAATACGAGTAAGAAAAAAATGTGCTGCTCAATCTTTCTCTTGCAAACACTGCTGTTTCAGTTTCGACCAGTTACTGTGAAATGCGTGAAATGAAGGGTGCCTTTGAACGGCCACTGATTTCGCAGTGTTGTAAACATGAAATACTACCATATGTTAGCACATTATTGTTACCATAAGGACAAAAGAACAAGAACATTGATTGCTTAGTAGGCTAAGTGGCCCGAGTTGGGTGAGAAGACGTTCGGCCGAAATCGCCATTGTGGTGGATCGGCGCGTTAAGAATGCAGCAATGCACATGAGCCGGAAGCGTGGATTTTTGAGTGTGGTTCAAACGATCGTCCAAAGCTTTCAAGCCACACCAAGAACGGTGCAAATTTAGGTACTGATGTATTTCACAGTCTAGGTTTCCATGTAGTGTTTGCCAACGATAGGACAGGGCAATGAACACGCGTTTTTTATTTTTATTTTTGTTTAGATGTGATATAAAATCGGACTAATATTGCTAAGTACTCAGATGAGATACGATTTCTGTTTTTGAGGAGAACTGACAGACCGTTATTGCTTTAGATTTGGCTCAAGGGACATAAAAGATTTTGCGGCTTACAAACACATTTTTTGAATTATTGGGGCCTGGAATGGATTTTGAGAGGTTATTTGCCATAAAACAACAAAACCCACTGTGTTTTTGCGCTTTTATTACAAATTGTCAATTATCATCGTTGTTTGCCAGCCATACGCTGAAATCAAGGCCGGTGACTGGTCCGGTTAAATTTGCTTAAAATATATAATGTGACACCAACGAGTGGGGTTTATGTTCGCCAGTAGAACGTAGGAGGTCACTGTGGAGGGTGTGGGTTCATTTCCGCTTCGGGATTGATCTAAAAAAAACACTTTTCCCTTCCATAATGTCAGTTAAGTTGCTTGTCACGTCGCCCGCGTTGGTTTCAATCGTTTGTCACGTGGCCCGCGTTGGTTTCAATCGCTTGTCACTTGGCCGGGGTTGGTTTCAATCGCTTGTCACGTCGTCCGGGTTGGTTTCAATCGCTTGTCACGTCGCCCGCGTTAGTTTCAATCGCAAAGGCAGTATGGCGGCAGAATTTCTAGCGACTTGTTTTGTAATGAATTTCAATCCAAGCCAGAGAACGCGATGACGTTATTTTTGAAGAAACAATACTTTTGTGAAAGAAGTTGATAATGTTAACACAACAACATGTTATTTAGCAGCTTCAAGGGGTATACTATCCTCACGAATGGATTAAATCTCATAAGAGACAGGTTATACCACTACATGACTCACCGTGTAACATGAAATCAAGTAGGCATACGCGCACTTTAAGATTTGTATAAGAGATATCTTACAACCTCGTGAAAATGACTCACCAATAGTTTATGACAGGCAAACGATCCATAATGAATGTAAAAAACCCGTTCAACTTAATTTTATTGTGCACACCGCTTTGTGTCATTATCCCACAATTTCGTTATAAAACCATCATCGTCAACTGGTCTCTTCGTGCTCCCACAGACTAAATAAAGCGAATTCATGGTCGCCATTGACAAGATAAAGCCCATAACGAGCTCTCAAAACGGAAACAAGAACAATCCGAGCACGATCAGACTAACTTTTGGCACTCACACCCAACCTGACCCTTACGGCTCTAGTAAATGTACATTACCGCCCAAAAAGCAAGAAACCGAAAAAAGAAACGTGTAATCTAAGTAATCTTTGCATATTGTAACATGTCATTAAGTGAATGAAGAAAGTGAGTGAAAGAATGCAAAATTTAACATATGCCACTGACGCTTGTGAGCATTTCTCGATATGTCCTGCTGTCAGCACACGTACCGTTGCATTATATGCATTCATAATCCAATTTAACCATTTCCGCTATCAAACTTGTCTGTTTGCTGCTTTCTCAAATCACGAGCGGATACTGTGCTTGGGAAATGTCGGCAGTTCTTAAAATCAAGTTTCATTGAAATACTTTTATATTTCAGTCTCCCTCGCCTTTGTCGTTTGTTACGTAGAAACTACTGGAAAGGTGTATGAATGAATTGCCGGGCAACTGTTAGCATATCATGACGTCACGTAATTCTTAGAAGTTGGCGGCACCTAGTGGGCGTGCATTATTTGCGCGGTCACCCGCTGCGGTCATACCCTACCAACACAGCATGACGGTTACAACAAAACAAGTGAAATTTCGGTATGGAGTACTGACCCACACTGCTTTTAGCACACAACTATGTGGAAAGAGAAATTTATTAAATAGTTATTTTTGTGAATTATTAGAAAGCAAGATTAGGAGGCTCAGACAAGTTCCTGATCCATTTAACCGTATTTGGATTTGGGCTTAGGGAGAGCCACCAACACACTCAGATTATTTTAAAAGACACAACTTTAACATTTCAAAATGTTCAAGTAGTGCCAGAATCTGTGTGATTCAAGATAACCCATTTTTTTGAGTGTTGCGTTTTAGAACACAACTACTCCACGCCCAGAAGACACGAGATACTTTACACAAGGATTAATAATCTCTTAAACACAGGAGAATTGGCATGATAATGCAAACGTTTCTCATCCAACGCTATGATTTTGCCAAGTCGTAGATTTTTGAGTGGTTTGTGGCCAGTTTCCTTTGCCAAGACTGGTACAAAATGTCTCGCTACAATTTAACGGGTGTTCAGCAAACCCATTTTTATACGACGATCCCATCTTTAAACCCATTTGCTCTTTATATTTCCCATTGCACCCTTTTTCGTTAGTGGTTACGTATTTACCATAGTGCTGTGCACGAGAATCCACACAGCTTCATAGAATGCAATACGAAAACATGACCGGTTGCGTCGAAACTCAAAGCCGATGTTTTTATTTGCAAAAGTTCAAGAACAATGCACTGATCGTTCCTCTAAACATTCTTATTAGAATACTCATCATTGCCTAAGGCAGAAACTGTGGAATTAGCTATAACACAGCGTATTATAAACATTCAACTTGTGCCTAAATGCCGCGAACCATTTACTTATTGGTTTAACAAGTAAAGTATGCTTGAAAGCAGTTATAAAGACGAGATATAACTTACCTGGCGAAAGATGGCGTGAAACACGTCTAAAGGGTCACTGAGATCAACACCCTGTGGCCCCGGTAGCTGCTCATCGTCGTTAGCCTTTTGTTCATCAAACACATCCAGCTGCACAGCTAAATCGGGGTCTTTCTCGCGTTCTTCCTCTTTTCTGGAAACACACAAACTTTCAGTTTTGGAGACAAAGGGTCCTAGTTTTGTCATGTTGAGTTAGACCAAGGATTCTATGTCCCTCTAATCAAAGGCTGCGCCTAGAGTCACTATCTGCTCGTTTGCTGTCACGATTTCCATTCCATCCGCAGGCACCGCGTCTATTTATCTGTCCACACTTAACATTGAGCTCACTCGCTGACAATGGCAATGATTTTTCAACCATGGAGCTCAGCTTCAAGAGCGACACTCTATTGTTCTCACGTTCAAGCCCCTCTGCGGTTGTTCTCACAATATTGTTTACAGTTGGCGAGTCAGGATGACATTATTTCTGGGTCAGAGTTTATCAGAGGATCGTGTCCGGAAGATGTGGTAAAAAAAACAATGAACAGTTTGTACACTCCTTGTAGACCCATCGACGAAACCACTGTTATCCTTAGAAAGATAACAAGTGAATTGGTCTTTTAATGTTGTGTTGACTTATTTGTTGACCTTAGGCTAACTTCCGGCAATAATGCTTTTTCGTTTTATGTGGGTTACATTTTGTGAACGAAGCATGAAAAGCGGTCGCTTTCTTTTATGTCGTTTATAGCTTTTATTCAGACCGAACTTTTGTGTGAGGCAAAATTCCATGGAAATCGGAAGATTAACTTCATAAGTGCTTGGGACATTTTAAGCCAGAAGTCTCATTTAATGCCGCTAAACCCCTATAAAACATGTGGATACAAAAACGGAATTTCTTCACTGGCGTATTTGCTCTTCAAATGCAAGTTATCGTATCCTTATCCTTCATCTGATTGAAGTTAGTAGCAATAGAACGCCTGAAAGTAACTGTCATGACGTTCACACTTCTTTGGCGACTAAAAATGCATCTTCCATTATCCAACGATAATAGGGGTCGCTCAAAGTAAACAAAATATGATAGACAAATTTAAATTACAATCACAAGGGTGGTGCTAATTTCCAAGTCCCGCAGATGGGGTTCTCTACGTGGATGAGTAAGTCCAACAGTGACGCCAGGTTACAACAAGTAAGCGGGTTGTTCTTATCTAGGGCCATGTTTTGGTTGTCCAAGCTCCGGTTGCTGCAGCAAATAGGCATCTTTTGGTATCTGAGAAATACACGACAATTGTACACGAATCCAATACTTTACTATTTCCTTTGATCAACTAACCCTTTAAACAATTCCATGCACTGTTTGTTGGTGTGGATTGTGATAACGAAACAGTACGAATGGACAAAGTGCGCAGGCACCTGTAAAACATTAGTTTTTAAATCGAGTTGAAAGGCTTTCAGTCATCTCATTCAAAAAGAATGTAAACAGCATAGACAACATTAAATATTTGCGTGACCTTTTCAGGTTAAATCGCTTACTTGGGAATTTTATGTTTATGGACGTAATTTGTTTTTTTTTTGGTAGACATGGCTATTGACGATGATCCAATAATCCCACAAGGACACAAATTGTCAATTTTTCAAATTTCCAGGATATTCCAGGCATCAGTGTCAAAACCCGCATTAGGAAAGCCAAATATTTGCGTTTCCTTTCCCGCACGTAATCTGACCTTGGTTAACGGATCACCATTCAGATACGTTACCCACATTACACTTTAAATAAGGAATATTTCAAAGAAAGACATTCTTTGGGAGGTTTGCCTAAGGAGTGTTCTTTCCAAAAGTGGCCCAAACTTGCAAATAATGATGCTTAAGCAGGCTAACACCTGCAGCAATTCAAACAGTGTCTGTAAGGACAAGACACCTATGGCATAAACAAAAACACGCCGAGAGCGACGTTGCCAGTGTTATAAGGACGGCCCATTCTTATATTCGACACCAAACTCAATTAAGCAAGACGTTTATGTCCTCTAAATATTCAATTTCTTCAGTGAACCAAACGTCTTAGTTCTGATCACACTTCTCGTCTGCAGTTCTCTGACGCGTGCTTACTTAGAACAGTTCGCCAGGAAAGGGAAACTACAGCGGCGCCTATCACACCTTATAACAAAAAAATTGACGAAGATGACTAAATCATGAATTTCAATATCAGTTTCTATATCTCAGACGTTCGTATACGATCACTACGTTTCTCCAACTTCCGCCAAACTTCGCTTTACGTGAACATTTATACCATCTCAACCAACACAAATAAGAATTCCACATTTTATTTTACTTTTCGTTATCAGAACACGGTGTTATTTTAACAGGGACCTGTCATCTTTATCCTCCCAATTGTGGCCATTGTGTTCAAGTAGCTAAGAGATGGAAAACACCTCGAACAAGTGTCATTGTAAAAACCTCAATAAACACAGGGAACGGACGAGGACAGAAAGGCTGCTTATGTCACGATCTTTCAGTTCCAATATTCCCACAGTTCTGGAGGGGGTTGTGTAGATACTGAATAAACATTATGTTGAACAAGTTGTTCACCGATGTTTAACTTTCCTTTCTCTGACTAGCTGTCAAGTACTTACACATATAGGTTTCGTCAACAGGTATTCTAATCTAGACAGGCCATCCTTTTGACAAATGCACAGTCATTCTTTATTAAACTTCGTATGGTGTATTTTGTATACGGGTCGCAATTGCAAATTATTGAGGAAAATGAGGCAGCACGGACGGTCAGGTAATCTACGTGCTAATGGATGATGCATTTATGCATTTCGGGAAATGATGCTGTCTTAATCAGATCTATGTACAGTAAGTTTCAAAATAAAATGAACAAAGTCGCATAAGTTTTGACTCACAAGTATCCATTTTTTCTGCTACAACACGTTTCAATTTTATAGAAATATCGATAAATTTTGAATGGGTGTTGTTCCAGACACTTTGTCCAAATCGCGACAACTTGCAAGAGGTTAGGAGTAATAATACCGCATTATAATAATACCGCATCATAATAATACCGCATTATAATAATACCGCATTATAATAATACCGCATTGTAATAATACCGCATTATAATAATACCGCATTATAATATTACCGCATTGTAATATTACCGCATTATAATAATACCGCATTAAATTCTGAAAAAATGCCATTTGCGTGCAACAAAACTCGACTAACCCGCCAAATTATAATGGCAACAATTTCTTCCAAGTTTGGCAGGCTATGGCAGACTTCTGTCGGAATCTATCCGTTTATTGTACGTACACGTCATTTTAGGGAATGGTGCTTTTAATAACAGATCTACGACATTATAACACCTCAGAACGTGCAAATAGGCACACCAATGGTGATTCTAACACGCACTGTTCTAGGGAAAGATGCTGTAAAAACCAGAACTCTGTACTTGTAAATCGGGTACGTGACTTTGCTCATAACACTTTGCGGAAGGTACTGTAAGCTTTGATGAGATCTCAACGAGAAATTGTGTGGTTTTGTTCTCTGGAAAATGGACGATGGATGTGAACAATATCAACAGATGGGGCATCGTCATTCATGGCGAAAATTTTATTTGATAAAGAATTGTCTCACACTTTTTTCACTTGTCCATACAAACGTCAGCTTGTGTTTGATTAGGCAATTATCTGACCATAAGGTTGTCTAGCTTGCTCCTCATTACTGACGGTGACACTTGACTCTTCGCCATTTAATTACGCTATTTGCCAACCAATTCATTGAATCCATTATGCATGAAGAACAGTTTGCAATGCATCCCGACAGTCATTTAGCGAGACAGTTGCCTGTGGCGATAAATACGAGTAGTTAAATAGCCAATCATTTAGCACCACCAATTATCTAATTACTTTTTTCACAGTCTGTCTTTGTCTTTAAACACGTGCTTAATTGGGCAAAGTTATGCTAAATGAGCCATCTTTATTTTGACCCTACATTTGATTCTAATTTTGGACTGCCATGATGAAACGTTACCGGATTTCTTTATTATTTTACTGTCATGTGTCACAATGTGACAACTGTGTTATAACCTTCCCGAAAGTTGAGAACTTAAAGTGACGAAAACTTATTTGAAAACCCCAAACATTTTCTTTGCGAGTATCATACAAATGTAGCGAATTAATCTGAAATTAGTTGTTATCATGGAATGTCGAGCTCAAGTTGACACTATAGATCATTTTCCGCCCGAAAAAAATGCACGTGTTCTTTCGAGACCAAATAATTTAAAAATCTTAACAACATAATCTTACAATGTAACGCAGCGACCCCATACAACAACACTGCTCAACACTGTCCAAGTTACCAACACTTATGTTTTCTTTTCGGAAGTTTAATGAATAGAAAATATTTCTAAATGAAGTGGAAGTGTGAAAGTGCTTCAGTTAACAAAAATAAACCCGCTATCCAATTTTAAAGAGTAAAAATAGCTGTTCATTCATACTTATTCCCCTGGTGGTCAATGATGGTCATTGGACGACTCCTCTTATACTACTCTGTGCACAAATTCATTAAGCAGGTACTGTAAGACCGTGTTTACTTAAGCTGTATGTTCACTGGCTCATAAAACCTGTTGTAGTGGACTGTTATTCCTTCTATGTTTTTATTGCCATGTTTCACTGGACAGACCGTTTAGCCCGTGGCTATTTCACTATTCCTGCCAACAATCTATCAAGTGCCTCTGTTGTGCCGAATGGATTCGAGAGTATCAAGAAATATCAGTCACGATTACAATCAGAATTTACCCCCATCCCCCACATACTACGCAGCATAGGATCGAAAGCTTTTGAGTGATCTAGAAAAGGGTCAAAACAACAACATGGAAAAATATAAAAATATCCCATTACTTTCAAGTTGTTTATTTGTTGAAAAAAGGGGCCAGGGAAAGGCGTTAAAGGAATTGTTTCCTAGCATGGTACTTGATGAGGGAAGAAGGCCGACTCATCGTCAGACTCATTTTCAACGGGAACAGATAGGGCGTAGCGCATTACGTAAGAACGTTGGCAATAACCAATAGCGAGAACAGTCGATTATTTGTGAGTTGCAGTAAAACAATCATTAGTCATTAGACCACAAAAGTTTACAAGATATGTAGGGATTCAAAACTAATCACAGGTGTTGCTAAAACTTGAGTCCGCCATTTTAACTATCGTACAAGGTAGGCGCATTGTTGACAGTCATTTCAAATAAGTATTCTACACAAGACAGTTATGAAAGCGGCCGTCAAAGAAAAAAGATGGGTTTTGTATTGAGTAACAGTGTGCAGGATTTCAAGCGGTGCATCCTTGAAATGATTCTTTGTAAAATGTAAGGTGTTGAATGTGGTTAGTTGTGAAAGGAAGTCAATTGAAAAAGCTACTGTCGACAAAGGGAAACGTTGGGTTTCTCATTACAATCCAAACACATACTCGGTATAGTCGTGTGAGTAACAGCTGTCATGATAACGATCATCCGGGTCTTTGCTTGCAATTTAAGTCGGGTAAAATGTAAAGAGAGTAAATTTTCAAAATCCTGAGCGAGGCGATAATTAAACTGTACAACTCTATAGTTCGTAGCTGCAATTAACCCGCCTACCGTCAGAGAAAATAACTTTTGATTTAGACCACTGATATTGGTCTAAACATAATTCCTTGTTCAAATTTTAGATGGTCATTGGACCTGGAAAGATTTGACAGTTCGTCGATGCTTCAGGCCAACCTCTAAAAGCTGGCATGTCATGGCGGGTCATCTTATGCCTAAAGCATGGTCTCGAGCACCGACGAACTGTCAGTTTTTGAAATCAACCACTTCTCAGTGAAGTTAGAAGAAAGTTGATACCAGTTTCATAGAGGTAAGTGGTCTAAATTAAAATGAACTTCTTTGACGGAAGAACGTGTAGCCGCTTTGACTAGCGCCTTGTAAAAACAAAATGAAGAAAATGACATCGTTTTTGTGAAGTCTTTATACTTACACTGATTACCAATGTATATTACCATTTAGTCGTGTCATTGGTAAATTATCACTTTTAATGTAAACATCTCGTAGTATGAAGTAGGATATGGTACACTTGGCGCCAGTCGCCTTTTTATGACAATGGAAATCCTGGAGACAAACTTAAAAAACAAAATTTTACATTAGAGTCCCTAAATGTGTACCATATGTTTTCATAGTGTAAAGAGACGACTACTGCATCTAACAATGTTAAAGGTGTGTCTCCCAACAGAAGGACAGTTTATCGACACACAGGAGTGCTCCATGCTTCTGTCCATCAGTCCAACTGTCGGTTGTATCGACACACAGGAGTGATCCATACATCTGCCCAACACAGGGGGCGTCTATCGACACACAGGAGAGATCCATACATCTATCCAACAAAAGCGGTAGTTTGTCGACACACAGGAGTGATCCGTATATCTGTCCAACAGAGGGGAGTCTATCGACACACACGAGTGATCCATACGTCTGTCCACCAGATCTGTTCAACAGAGGGCAGGGACTAACACAGGAATGGTCCAAATGATAAATCAGTCACACAGGAGTGTTCACGCATCTGCCCAACAGACTTGTGCGACCAGACAATGTTTCCGCGTACTCGCATGAGCTGGTCTTTTGAAATGTAAGCGCAAAAACTATCCGTGTGTCCCTTCGAAATTTACGATACTTTCTGACGTCTGAGAGTTGAGCATAACAAATCATTTGCTTTAGAATGTGAGCTTGAATTGAATTGTGAGTAAACTAAATTATTCGCACCGTTTGTTTTGGCAGATTCTAATGAGGCGTGTAACCATCGAAAACACAATCACCGGCCAAACGATCGTGATTGAATCCATAGCCTAATGCGGTGTGTAATGTGTTGGGCCGACTATTTTGATTACAATATGTTTTAGAACGCTCGCTGCGTCCATACACGGGAGCTTAGAATGCTATGTGAACGTTGCACTAAAAAATAGAAAGTCCCATGAGTGTATAAAACGAGAGCCAAAGCACTGAAGGTATTACTGTGATGGCGTAGGCGTGTGTAACTGCAAACAGTTACGTGTACAGCTTAATGCTAAAGATGATGTGACGGGGAAAACGGCTCTTAGCGCGTTACGGTGCTTACTTTAGAAATTTATAAAATGTCAGTGAACTATTGTTTGTCATATTTAGAGAAAGGGTATGAAAAGAATTCCGTTGTGTCTTCTTTTCTGCAATTAAAGTTGTAAAACGAAATTGTTTACACATTACCATTAACATAACGCGTTCGTCATCTGTTTTGTCATCGCTAAACGTATCTCTGTCGGAGCACAAAAGACCACGTCTACGAATGCACATACCTTTTTACTTCGCTCTTAAAAATTAGAATTTTTTTAATGTTTGACCGTGTAACTACAGGTCATGTCATTCCCTAACGTTAAACTGACCTGCGCCTACACACTCGATTGCTTTTAACATCCATGATTTCTAAAGGTGTCCAGCGTCTTCACTACGCGTTTCAGAATGTCTCGCTTGAAACAAAAATGTTGGAAAAGAAGGAAACAATTTTAGCCTCAAGTGACAAGGAGGTTTGGAGCCTGAGCCATTATACACAAGAGTGAGTAGATGGGAAGAGTTGACCGAGTAGGTATGAAGTGAAATAACGACCAGGAAGCAAATTTCAAGTAGACAGCTTTCAAGCACCGTCGTCCCACAATAATCAGCTGGGCTGTGTATGAAGCCCTATGACGACCTGGCCTTGATTAAACTGCATTTGAATCGATTGTCACCTGGTCCCAGGAATTTTGCTTTGCCCTGAAAATACCTTTTAATGGTAACATTGCCTTAATTGTGCGTTTATGACCTCGCTGTAATTGTCCTCACAACAATAGGCATTAGCCAAGTTGTCACCCGTTCAAGAATACTACTGTAGGTATTAAGAATATATTGAGAGCCCCACACAATTTGAATTACTCCTGTGTTATCCTGGGAACTATTCACGCTAAAATTATCAATGTTTCTTCATAACAACAATTGATATGTTGTATAATCGATTCATTTGTAATGCAAAAATGGGGATCAGCTATCAATAAAGATCGTCGGATAAGCTCAGGAAAGTTCATTCAAGACGGTAATGTAGGTTATTGTACACTTTATACATTGTATACGAGCAAGGATAGGTGGCGATAAGCTTCAATAATGCATTGAGTAACATAATGTGTGTAATCATTTTTGGTTGTAATTGTCATTGCTATGAATTCCTCAGCTACGCAGTACAAGTGCGGTTTTAGACGTGCCTTTATTTAACACAAATAGTGGCGCAAATTAATATTTTACGCCGAGTTAGACGAAGTGTAAGAGGCCAGTGTTTGCATTTTTCACGGAACAAAATGCCAAGTAATGTAAAGGATCTGGTCTTTTATTCTCTTTAAGAGTTCAACAATGGTCCAATAGCAGGCGCGCGTGAGTCAGAATGGAAAACTTGTCAAAACTAACACCTTGCTACAATTAACAAAAGCGAGCTGACAGGTTGACACCAAGACCCTAAGCGAAAAGCTATTAGATAATGAAAGAACATTTTGTAAACGTTTATGTCTTGTTCATAAACTGCAGACCAATAGGTCATCATAACTCGAGATCAAGTTTCATAGCTTTTAACATGTGTTTACACGCACGCAACAGATCGTGACTCAAGCCATAAAACTAAAAATAAGAATGACCTGAGCGACAGATTGAACTAAAATGTAGCTAAATTTGCTAAAAATTTTATACTAAATTTCAATTAAAAATACCAAAAAATAACAAACACGAGAAACATGGTTTAAAAGCACATAATCAAAGAGATGTATGTCAAGTAAAACATTACCAAGCTCTTGTCAATTATGATTTCATACAAGTGTTTCTATGTGTTTTCTCACCCAGTGCGTCAAGCAGAACTTGTAGAACGATATTCCATAATTAACTGGCATTTGAATTTTCCGATAATAACATTTTTGATTTACTGCTCGGCTTGTTGCTATGGTTTAGATATTCCACTTTAGTAGAAATCTGATTCCTATTTTCACGACAAATATGAAGCCCGTCTCGTCGGTAGGTAGCTTTTTATTACCGGTTTGTTCCAAACAATATGCCAGGTTCAGTTTACTAAGCTATGCCAGTAGATGGAACAGAAACATTTTAGTATTGTCTATAACCTTTGACCCCATTGGAACGCACAGAGAAAACTTTTTGTGTTTACGTAAGCATGACGATGAAAAGGGTCATGCCTGAGGGTGTTTTAGTTGCGATATTTTGATACACATGCTTGCAGACAGTTAGTCTAGCTAGCTTTGTTAAGAATCCAACATTGAGTGTAACTATACCAGACTGTAGAGGCATGTACCCAAAGTATTGTACCTAAATTATAGCTGCACACGTCCTCAAGTGATTGCGGGCATAAATCACCCTTCAGTGATTTGGGATGAAAACAAACTTACTGTCCTGTTAGTGTGTTTTCTAACGTTGCTCAGTTTGGGCCCAGTTAAACGCCTGGACCAACTCCGCAAACAAAAGTACTCGCGGATGCATAAACTTATCGTGTAAAAACGTGCACAGTGTTTTTGCGGAAACGAGGTCATGTAATCTAACTGGAACCTTTTAGTTAAATGTCGCATGTGTACATTTAACTTTTTCTACGGAAGAGGGTCGTGGAATGTCGCGGGTAAGAAAAAAAATACCTGAAATTGTGAGTTTACAGTCCTTCGAATGTTCTGGACACTACAGCAATGTCAAATGAATCACTTTAAAGATAAAGTTTCTTACCTCAATCCATTTAATACTTCGAGTAATTTAAGCCCTGAAAATACAAAATAAAAGGAATGGTGAAAACAGCGGGACAGAAATCAAACCAAGTTTTTTATAAACTTCAACCATAATAAGTGCAACTCGAATGTCCATTTATTAAAAGGTCATCCAGAGACAGTAGTTAACAAAATGTCTCACAGTGTTAATTGAGTAAACCTGGCAAATCTTTAACATATCAACGCAAATCAGGTGGTCTCAACGTCAATTGTGTACAGTACCAAAAACATTAACGAATCAGAGGAGCATGTAGGTAGTTTGTAATGTCGATTTTGGCAACACTCAAAGTACCGAATGCGTGGTACCTCGGTTTATTAAAAGCGGAATGAAACTGAGACAGTTTGTGCATACTGAATCCGCCCTATATTGTTTTATAGTTGGTGTTAGGTGACTTTAATAAAAGAGTGTCTTTGACAGGCTTTTAGTCTCTGCAATACGATACAAGAGGTCTCTATACACGTCTAGAGGCGTTAAGTGCAACTGAGTAACTTAATCCTTACGCGATGTTTATCACAAGAGCTGCTCATTCATGACACCAAATAAACCCTTTAGAATTCACAATTAACAGTTAATAAGTGATATACCGGTGTTATGACGAGCATATAGACACACGATCGTCACAAATTTCAGAAAAACGTTACAGCCTGCATTTCTGATTGAGAATTTTTAGCGGTCAGTAGCTCACATCACAAATCTTTACACATTAATCATGCAAAATGAATTCTTATTTCGGAAAGAGCCACAGTGAGTTGGAGACTCGTTATTTAATATCATTGCAGAAATACAAAATAACAGTCGCTAAGCCGATAAGTAGTCTCGTATATTAATGCATTTAACTTTACAGTGGCAGGGCAATGAAGGACCGTTATTATGTTGAGCCTTGTCAAAGGTAGATATTTAGTTCAGTTGTAATACGCAATTTGCCCGAGGTTGAGATGTGCGCGCAAGCCTCACTTCCAAGTGGAAGCCAGCCAGTCTTGCTGGGCCATGCATTCGGTCACGTGACAGTTCATCTGTATTGAAACTCTGGAGGCATTTCGTGATCCATTTTTGTGATTTGGGACAGAGCTGCATTTTTTGAAAGAATCAAAAATTGCCAAATTTACCAGGCGTCTGGGGTGCTACAACATACATTCAAAAGTTCATACGTGCACAGATGATAAAGGAAAAACAAATAGAACGATGAGTGAACCTCTACCATGTTTCTTGTGGCAAGTACGAATAAAGCGCTTCTTGAGCAAAGAACGTACCGCCAAATTCCCACAAAATCAACTGGTAACAATTGATGCGCACCATTAAGTAAGAATTGTAAAGAATTTTATGGCGATCATTCTTGAAATTAATTGAGCTATCATTTTCTAATTTTCAAAAGGCGACTGCATGGCCAACACTCGTGACAATCTGTGACGGCAACATGATGGCCGATGGACACGTTATAGGTAACGATTTATCCTTAGCATTTATCTATGTATGTCCAGCACATTTCCACCAACGTTTAGTGACCCCCGTCTTTAACTCAATGCCACGAAGTTAAATTTTATCAGTGTGCTTACAACAATGGTGGGCTCATTGATAATGTCCTTTGACAATGTTCCAGTCAACATATGTTTGATTCACCTGTCAGAACACCTTTACAAACCACAAGTTGCCAGACGTCAGTTTTAAATCTTGACCAAACACCTAGTAGCCCCTGGCGGTCAATGACAGTGGACAAATATTTGTATATTTCTCTCCCACATATTGTGCGGGTAATATGGCAACATTAAATCCTGCAAACACCTGCTATTTAACAGTGTTCAATTTCGATTATACGAAATATTGCACCCGAAGGCACCTCTCAAAAGAAACACACACACTGAATCTGAAGTGTTCAATTAAGGGAATGAGATATATGTCGGAAACATTTAGGAGTCAACATGGAACTGAATGGAGCTACTCCTTAGTTTTGCGTAACCCGCGGTGCTACAACAGAGCACTTCAAATATCGCTTGTATCGTTGAAAAAGGTGCAGTCTTATCGCTATTAATACATGCACACAGGCCTATCGCTAACTAATAATATTGTGCAATTTAATTATCGAAATTTTGCTGCCAACGAAATCGCGTGGACATCCATTCGTCACCGTTGTTCAAGCATCCGGGAAAAGGGATTTTATAGCCTCAACGATTTTTACGCTGAAGATCTGTGATTTTTTGGACTTCTTGAAACAGGTAACGTTTTGCATGACTGGCAGGAAAGAAACAAATGACCAGTGGAACATTGGACGATAGACGTCTTTTTATTGCTGAGTAGAACCAAGTCTACTGCCAGGGTTATCAATGATTTGTGTGTAGCCAGCCGTTAGTCAATAATATCTGTGTGGAAGCATCCTAAGTTGCCTTCGGGGGAGGGGTGGACATTAGTTCGACAGGGCCTATATATTGAGAACCTCGGCGTTCTGAGTAGCCCGACTCTAACTTGTTAGTCACGAGGCTACACCAAGTGGCATTTCCCCCAATTTTTGCAAACGTTTAGTAGCCAATGCCGACTGAGATTGTCAAAGCAATGAGCTAAATCTGTATTTAGTTAAAACTTTTGCCCATTTTATGACGCTAGGAACTATGTGTGCTTCATGCAGGGTCGATTTAGTCATTTTGAAGCTGTAAAACAGTGAAATTTTCCGAAACACCTCAATGTAGGCTTACACCGACTTTTAAATAAAGATTGTTACTACCACTACTACACCTGTAGCACGAATTACTAGTTTTAAGAAGTTAAAATATTCAATGCAGTCAACATACACACAATTCGTCAGTCGTTGTCTTGACAATCCGCTGACCGTAATATTTTAATTTAGTTGAAATAAGGATACACTGTTCTAGTATTGTTGTATACCACTCAAGGTAAGATGGAAGTCCTAACTATTATGGGAATTGAGGTACAGGGGCCTCAATACAATTATGTTTGACTGTCAAGTTCATGCACGTTTCAAGGATCAAATTACGAAAACTTGACTGACAGGTAGACAAGGCAACATATTCTTACATTCGCGCCACAGTTTCACATTTCTTTTTGCAAACCGCCGGATGACCCATGAACCGTAAGTGCTTAGAGATGGACTAATATTGATGGTAGCCATGTACTTAGGGAATAGTCCATTTCTGTTCTCAAGTAGAACTAGTCGTTGACAAACAGATGGTTAAACACAGACTCGCGTTCTGTACACTGGCCATGAATGGCCAGGAACACATTAATCGGATCTAAGTTTTCTTGGCTTCCTTATACACACACGACTGTAGTCTCAACCTTTTCAATTCCGTGTTATAATACATAATACATAACAGGTATGTCTCCACAAATTGAACAAGGCCTGATTTGTCTGTGGCTAACAATGTGACGTTTCAGCGATTGATGGCGCTAGTACTGCAACAGTTGTTGAGAAGCCGGGCCGATAACGAGGATGATTATTATGTTGACGACCATACACAGGTGTCGGGAATGTTACAAAGGTTGAGGACGGCAATACGGAAAGGCGTAGGCAAGGGTGGCTGTGACTGTTGTTGGCGATGGTGATGACTGTGATGATGGTGGTGATGAAGGTGATGGTGTGATCATGATGATGATAGCGATGATAATGAGGACAGTGATGACGGAGGTGGTGATGGTGGTGTTGATGATGACGATGGTGGTGGTGATAGATTGTGGTGATGGTGATGATAGTGATGGTGTGACGATAATGATGCTGAGGGTGATAGTGATGATGATGGTGATGACGATGATGATTGTGGTGATGGTGATGATGATGTAAATGACAACTAAGACGATTGTGAAAATACTGACAATGACGATATGAGGGTGACGCTGATGAAAACTAAATGTCATCTGCCTGTTTTGCGGTACTACTGGCTTGGTTCATGATGTTATACTCGCTCATTCAGAAAAAAATGTGATGGGTGTTAAGCAGTAGGCATGATTTTGCACTAAAGGTGTTGAGTGCTCTATCGCAAAGGTCTAACGTGTTGAGTAATTGAAATGTGGTTAGGAAGACCTCGACATTTCAGCCACGATTTGGGTTCATTGTGCGTTCCCACTGAAACTAACACAAAGTATAAAACTAAATTCTTACCCCTGGCAAATATGGTATCTATTTTCTCACATAAAAATGACCATGTGATACACTGTTATTATAAACAGTTACACCATTGTTGATTTCTAAAGCACTGCAGTTTTGACATAGATTGCTTATAACCCCGTTGAATTGCAATTACCTGTCACATTGTGTTATACACCGTCATTATGGACTACGTGCAGTTTGGTGCAGAATGGCTAAATAACAATGGCTGCTTTAAACACGCATGTAAAACAGCGTAGGTCCTAATATCGCCAGTAATGGCCTCTAGTGACTGACTGACTTAATTCTTTTGGCACAGACAAAAAATCACGACAGGTTTTGTAAAAATCAACGGTTACCGTGATTTGCACAAAAACATTTTTCCATCAAACCAGTGCTATTACATTCCAATAATAGTGACTCGCAATAATTTTTCCATAAATTACGTGTACTTTATCGTCAAAGGTAAATCTGTTGCAGCAGTAGCCAACATATAGGTTATGTTCAACGCGATATAGTTAAATTACACGATTTTAACCAAATTAAGCCATAGTGAGAAAAGACAGCAAGAATTTCCACTATCACAAGGCCGCATTTGTCTTTGAAGTACACGAGATCCAATTATTCTCAAGCCTCGCCCAATTTTATCATTTGCAACGTCACTGTGGATATATCAGTCAGTGATATGCAGATGGTTCCGACTTATCGGTGTTTGTACAAATTTAAGTGAATGTTCAGGTCTTGATTAACTGTAATCAGATATTATATTTAAACCATTGAAACACTGTGCATGTGAAGCCCTCCTTATCGTCGTCGATAGCACTTGCTAAGGAAGCCTCTCGGAAATTAAAGAAATGCGCGCGCAGGTGAAAACGATGTGCCGCTGTACCTGGTAAACAAAGAACTCTTTTCAAATGAAGTTAGTAAAGTCATCCCTATCGCGCCATAGTTGCGAAACTATAACTTACCTATGAATTCATTTCGAACTCTGACCCTTTCTTCCAACTTTACAGTAGATATAATGATACAGTTGATAAATGCCAGCAACGTCGTCTTATAATAAATATTCTCTGCATTTCGCAGTTCGTCGATTATCAGGCTAAAGCGGTAACGACACTTCTTTTGCTCCTGCAAAAATAATTTACACGTAAACAAAAACCTGCATTGAAACAAACAGTTAAGGAAACACGAACTACTCAGTTTTCCTCCCGATGAGAAGTGAACTATAATTAAACAGGGATGTGCTGTTGGAAAATTGTGATAGACCCCGAGACAGGCTTTCGTGGACTATATTCGATAAAGGTCAACAATTGTTTCCGTCACTCCAAACATGTTCATAAAGAATTCAGTCGGAAAAGGCACACTTTGCATGGAACCTGTCCATGCAAAAATATATACACCATCTATGGGAGTGCGCAATGAGTTTGGATGGAATCTTCTCAGTTGGACAGGAGTCTGCAGAAGGCGCCTGATTTTATCTATCAGACGAACCACAATTGTAGAGCCCTGAGGCCCACTTCCGGTTTATACTGACCAGTGATGACGAATTCAATAGTAACCATTGACCTTATTTTACAGAATCAGTTATCACTTTGTAATAAGTACTCCACGTCGCAACCTTATTGCTGGAGGCATTTAATGTGAGCGTAATGGAAAACCGAACTTCTTTCTGGAACAGTTGCCAGTGACCAGGTACTAAGTGTCACACACACCTGGTGTCAACGTTGGCGATCATTTCAAATATTTTTATTTGTTTTCATTTTTATCGAATTTATTTTAAATAGTTTGGGTACAAGAGTCAGACAAACCGGACTGACCTGAACTTGTCTATCGGAGTTTACAGTTACGTCGTTCAAATGTAAAGTGACAAGTTCACCTTTCCATCTGTTTAATTTAAAACAAATTTCTTTTCCTCGTTCGTGAAGGCCGAGTACACCTCGACCTTCTTCGTTACCAATACCCTCATCAAATAAGAAGGTGTAAGACGCTGTAAGAGATGTTTAACCCGTTTTATGAGTTCACAAATGGTAAAGTATCGACCGCAACGTGCCATTGTGATGGTGACTAACGCCAGGAGGTGACAGACGCTAAGTGATCATCAGGTAATACCAAGTGATCATTAGGAGGTGTTTTATGTTGGCATTATAGCATTACCTTTATCATCATTTTCCGAATAATAAGTAACGGCAGCTTCTCTTGCAAGCATTAAATCGTAGTCGGTGTTACAGTTACGGAGCACCCAATTCGTCTTGTATTTTTCAAACATTGACAGAAAAACATAAAATAATGCGCATCCAGAAGCTTCGAAAATGCGTTTCTTTGGACACTTCATGCAGCTCGTGAATATTTTTTTAAATAGGAACACGTCTTATAAAAGGGAAAGCGTAATTTTGAAATGACTCAACAGACGACCTTCAGAATGAGAACAAATGTGGAAAACAAATGTGGAAGACTATTTCGCGAGGTTACGAACACATTACTAAATGAGCCGTAACCGGGGAACATTAAAGAGTTTAAAGGTTTATTTGACTAAAAATTTACACTTGATCATCTGTTTATTTTAACAGATTCACTCACATAAGAATTTCCCGTTATTCAATCTAGCAGAAGAGCAGTATACCGTCTTAGATATGAATTGTGAAGTGCTTTATGAAAACTAGGCCAGTCGACAAGACAAAATGACCGCACTAACAATGACTACTTTTCAAGTCCAAGGATATTGCATATTGTCAATAATAACACAAGATAAAAGCTTGTCTCTGCAATACAGGCTGTTTTAAATGTTCTCAATGAACGTTGTGCTGAACAAGCTTTCATTCCCACGGCTGGCTGTAAGAGATCTCGCACCAACTGAGCTATATCTACACGCTTTCGACTAAAACACGTGACAATTTTATCAGTTTAATCATTATTTGTGTGGTTGGGGTCGAAATAAAAATGAAATCATTAAAAGTTATGATCCATTAGGTTTTTAAAAACTCTGTCATGTCATGTAATCACGTCACGGTATCGCACACTATCAAAACTATCGACAGGCAGTTTCTTACGAAAGATATCCACTTCTTGGGTTATTTTGCTGTTTTAATGTGATTGGTTGAAGATGCGACCAGGCAAATTGTGATCTAACGTCTGGCCATTTTTGTTCAGTGATTCGTATAAAAATTTGTGATTTATTCCGAATTCGTTAATTCTCCTGTGTACAACAAAACACGCGAGATGACCTCGGAGACCAAAACCAAGTCTTTGCCCCTCACAAGCAGGTTCAGCGTTAGAAATCAAGTTACAAGCCAAAAGTAGCATCATTGGTTCTGATCTGACTAATCTTTAAAACGTGCGCATCACTGATTAACGAAAGCTCGAAGGATCCTGATCCATTGGGCTGGCTTCATGTGACACTGCAGAAAAAGGATACTGGTCCGTTTCAGCGGGGTTCAGGTGACGCTGGGGAAAAGGAAAGACCACGCACGGCCTAGCAGCACGTGACTTTTTCTATTTGAAAATATGATCTAAAATATACCGCATCATGCTATTTTTTGCTCTTCCATAGAAAACATAAAACCCTGTCGCTGTTATTAACAGGCATGGGCGACATGTCAACCGCGTTATTAATCAAAGTGATATGACCGCTTTGATAACATTGATGGTACCAGATAAATCATGTAGAAAGTGTGTGGGCGACATAAGTTTGCCGAACTTTCCTCGGGGTATAAGTGTTTGGTTCATTCATAAACCTGATGCAGGTATGAATGGGCGTTCTTCTCTCTTATTTGCGAAATTTATGGTCGATAGTACTGTACAGTGCAGCTGTGGTTTACCGAATTGTTCTTGTACAATAACGAGCAGGGTTAAGGGGTGGTAAAGGGGTGGAACTCACTAGAGTTGAAATAAACCACCTGTTCTACCTGCTGTTCTGTATAACGTATAACGTATCACGTAGGGATTTGCATTCTCGGTCTCCTCTTTACTGAACATGGCAATGCGCTACTGCAACAACTTTGTAGCCATGGTAATGAACGCTTGACCGAGCGACGACGACTGAAGAGGTGAAAAGTACGGGATTTTTTATTTTCATATTAATTTATAATGGTTTCGTCTTCGGTTTCTGGACACAACGTGTTTTGTTTGAACTAAACGTTTTAGTAGTTAAAACAGGCACGAGACTCGGAGTCATTCCCTTTACACACATGTAGATCTATTCAGACTTTTGCACACATGTAGATCTATTCAGCCTAGCCAGTCTCGTGACGGACTACTTTTCGTGCATCGTGTAGGTCTAAAACAACCCGTATAGAGCCATTCTTTTTAAACGGTCCAAATCATTCTTCTATTTCTGTGTAACGTAGGTTAGTGAAATTTTGAGTTTACAATGTCTGTTACCGGAAAACAACTTTCACCATTAAATCCTCTGATCACCGGGCATCAGCTAACTAGTGGGCGACAGTCGGATCAGAAGCAGCTGATACATGAACCTTGGCCATACCTCAATATCAGATTGACATGTATATCAAATTATAAAAGCGGCAAAGCTGAAAGAGGCATTTTAGTCAGGTGAAAACCACAAAATACCAACAGCAGTTCACGAAGGTGTAAAAGGTCACGAGAATAATTCATTTCTTTGCAGTAACTTGTTCATTTACTGCGGCCCTGTCAACGCCATGATAGATGGAGTGCAGGTTACGTTACAAATAATGTAAACATTCACTTCATTTGTTTTTGTTCATATTTATTTTATAGACACATTTTTGTCTTCGGGTATTCTCTGTCATGGGTAATTGTTCCAGCAGTCCATTGTAGAACGTAGAGTAGATCTGCTCCAGATCACGTGTGCCGTTTTATGAGCAATTGTGATTTTAATAACTTTCTCAGCTTTCTTAGACTTGTGGCAAAAGTACACAGAGAGTTTGCGATTGTAAATATGCCCATGTAAAACTGATCAGCTGCAGTGAAATTTTCGCGCAAGGTTACGTTATGTTTTTCCAAAGTGTTTGTCGCCGCAGTCTATTTTTACCTACGGCTTCGACGAAGAGGGTAAGTCTTGAGCTTACTTCGCTGTAAGGAGTCTATTTGAAATAAAAGGATTATAGAAGGCAGTGTTTGTCGTACGGCTCAAAGTCGGTGAGGTGAGCTAGAAGTGAACTCTTGGCTTTCACTTGTTCGGGATGACAGGACGAAAATCAACGATACGGCAGCAATGTAGAACTGGGCACTGGTTACGAGGTTTTTTCTTCAGAAAAGTAAAAATCAGTTAAAAACCATTTCTGAATCTCAGAATTCGTTGACATTTATTCATTGTACTGTGTACGTCGGAGAAGAGTCCTGGTGTTTATGTTCTCACTTGTATGTTCGACCACAGGTAGGGGACACACTATTTGAAAACAAAATGAAAAAATTTCTTAAACAATTTTTCCATGCTTTCGCTTTTTTCAGTAAAATTTAGTCGTATTTAGCTGTTTATGGCGCCAAAGAATGAAAAAGGGGGCGGTATTTTTGGTGAAATGTATTTCGTGAAATGCAGACGGCTGAGGAATGTCACACAACAAGTGTTTATAAAGAAAACTATGCAAATGAAAAAAACAGCTTGAATTATAATAGATTTAATGCAGCGTGTGAGTCGTCACTGCAACTTAAATGACAACATTTTAGAAACCTGACACCCCATTATCATATGCTAGTTTTATAAATGGAGATGTTTTTTTATTACCTTATAGCTGGTTAACGTGTCCAAAGCACGCGTGTATCCATCCGCGGAGTAGACGCATAAAGCAGACAACAACTCAAACACCTGCTTCTTCGTCATCACATTATCGGTGCAAAGCGCTGAAAGATGACGTAAAAATGTGTTAGTTTGAAAACAGCAAATAAAAAATCATGGATTATCCTCAAACACAGTGCAAAACATACTTGTCTTACGCCGTTCACTTCGGTATACTATATTTTAGAGGAGTAGGCAGACGACAGCGGAAGTGTCTGCTGACTGGTTAGCCTGTTTACTTTGGCATTTATGTGACAAGCGGGTGAAT
Source organism: Phoronis australis (assembly GCA_002633005.1). Taxonomy (NCBI): domain Eukaryota; kingdom Metazoa; phylum Phoronida; family Phoronidae; genus Phoronis; species Phoronis australis. Next base: position 100,399 of record NMRA01000753.1, on the reverse strand, counting down.
TGAAACGGCAAATGAAATTCAACAAAATTCTAGCAATTTAAGAGAGATGAGCCGTAACCCAATTATACTCTTAAGAGTCCTGTTTGAATTGGAGGAACGTGATATTCCTTAAAAAAACGTCAAACCACACACAAGTTTATTTTTCCGTCCTTTTTGTAGTCAATCGGTGACATTGAAAGTTTACCAGCCAATACTGATGAAACCTATAACAGTTCAAGGAACTAGCTGCTGCAGGTTGATTGCGCTTGTTTGCCTGAAATGCTACACCAAAAAAACCCACAATCTTTCGCTTAGCAAAACGAATTTCCTTTACTTCAAGAATGAAAAGATTTTCAGTGAAACAATCTCAGATTGAAACCTACACGTAGTCTCATGGGCGGTGCAATACCCCCCCCCCCCCCCCNCCCCCCCCCCCCCCAGCCCCCTATGCTGCGCCGCCCATGAGTCTGGGTTGTATTTGAACAGTAGAGCAACAAAGACTGTTTTTTTTTACCAAAATAGGTGATTTGCAGGCAACAGTGAAAATTTGGAGAAACCCAGTATTTGACGACCGATATCAGGGTTAACGTAATGACCATGCAAAGGGTGCCACTGGTGACGACCGGGTGGTCAGTGTCCGTGAGCTTAATTTGTTCTAATCAACTCCAGTGTCAACACTTCATCACCGTTTCCTAAAGGTAGAAACACAGTGTGCACAAGGACGGCTTACGTCACACCATTGAACGCCGTGAAACTGCCTTTTCAAGTATTCCCTTCTTCGTCGGCTGTTTTAATATGTCAAAGGAACTGAGAGTCGCGAGTTGCTTAATATTTGCGATGGCTCGAGCGTTTTTATTTCGCCATCGATATGTGTGGGAAGTGGGAAGTAGATGGAAAGCATCCAAAACATGCGTCGCAAAAGGATCGGAATTCATCGCCAGTAAGTGAATCCAAAGGATTCGTTTATCGTTTGAATGAAAACTGCCTGGCAGCATTGTCACAGCGAAAGCAAACATTTAATTTTTGGCGTTGACTACAGTCAAAAAGAAAATCAGATATTGCGTAAAGGTCCTTTAGTATAAACCACGAACCATCAGACGTCTACTAAGAAAACAGGTGCATGAAAGTGTTTTGTTGGGCGAAAAATGGAAGTAAAATATTTGTTTTGAATTTACAAAGCCGAAGACTGTTTTCCACCGACAAACCAATTCATTCTGCATGCTCTAACACAATAGAACACGTGATTTGTACAAATTGAGACGATGCTATGAAGTAACGTACTAAAATTCCAGTCTTGCCCGCGCTCGAAGTTTTTATAGAATCAACCAGGAGAGACGCAAAAACATTACATGGTTCCGTGTTTATATGCGCCCGCGTGCGAAGCCGGCAAGTGGGGCTAAGTAAATCTCGCCAACCTTCTCGAACTACAAACTTTGATTGACACGAAGTTTGGAGAAATAACAGCCTATTAAACGAGGCAAGTAATAAAGTAGACGCTTTATGGAGTATGAAAATAAGAGCAATTGATGAAGCATGTGGGTTTTAGCTTTGACAATGGTCGTCGAACTGGTGCACAAGTGTTTTATGTAACAGGCTACCATAAAGGACCTTGACAGTCATCGTCACAGAGGCAACTTCTTTTCTCATCTTCGCAAGGAAAAAGCAATGATTTCTTTTGTTGTTAAAAATAGATATTTAATTGGACACCTGAAAGTCTAAGCTAAGTTAGGCAAACCCAGCTTAGCAATATGAAACGGGTCGTGACCAAATGAAAGCGTGTCCACGAACACAACGTACTAAGCAGGTCGTCGTCTTCTCCTGTTCGCTCTGCCTTTATACCGCATGGACAAAAAGAAAAAAAATTTGAAGGTCGTAACCATCTTAGATTGATACTATTTTCATTGGAAATCCTAGCCTTGAGGTTGTTAAACATTGTAGAATACTCCCTTGTACTAGTGTTGAAACTTATCAAAAAGAAAAACATAACCACGTCAATAAGGCTTTTACTAGTGAATTAGGAGGTAAGTTTGAATAGAAAATTACTTTGATTGACATATGCGTGGTAGACTATAAAAAGAACATAACATTTCTAATTGTTATTTTTTTCTTTTATTCTCGGACCAAAATACTACTGAAGCATATTAGTTATCATAGAATAAAAGCTGAGTTTCAGAACAGGAGAGACTTCAGTTAAGTGAATTCCGAAAATGATGTGAATATTGTGTGTATTCTAACTAGCGCCCAGTACTATATCCGGGCATTTGTGTATTGCCCAATGATAAATATCATGGTAAGCATATAGACCTTACACTTGACAAAATTAGCGATTGCTTAAACCTCAAAACCTACATTTAGATAGCGTTATCTCGCCTACCTGAGCTTCTATGGTCAATTAATGACATGTTAAAGCGGCCAGCATATCAACTGATAGAAATCCCGACAGTTCCTTATCAGCTGTGAAATTAACAAATGGCTATATTTAGACAACATATCATTATTATGCTGTTAAATCTCTTTGTTTTACACTTAAACGACGATGAGAAGACGCGAAATAAACTACAGGCTTCCGTTTTAACACCGACCAAACTTATACAGGGATTTGTGGCTTTTTCGGTGTGCCCTGTTTCAGTAATACGGTTCTGAGCTTTTAAACCCGTGGTAGAATGCAAAATACCGAGTCTTCGGAAAGCCAACCGGTGTTCACATTAGAACTTTGAACAACTGACTGTCTAAACAACTTTCTTTACTATTACGAAATTGAACGATTTGAGAGTGCACCTTTGGGGTCTAGTAAAAACAACACAGGCCGTCCCGCGAACACGGACAGGTTAATGCTATTGAGTTTGGGCAGCTTGTGTAAAGCCTAATGTTGTCCGTGTGCGGGTAATGTGGTCAACACAGGCCCTGATGTTAAGGCGATTATAGTCATGATGGGAGTGTAGGAATAATGTTTTGTCGGCCCGACATAGACCAGTTTAATGGCTGTTGAACTGTCTAAAATGATGACCCCTTAGGAATTAATTGTCAACCTCCTTGGCAACTGTGGCCCATCTCGAACACTAGCGGACGTTAGTATACTAGGTATAGACGGTCTTCCCCAGGCACGTACCGTACAGTGTACACACTAAAAAAGAATGTCTTCTTAAGTATTATGCCTAGTAAACAGGGAAAAATAGACGACTTATTGCCGTGTATAAGAGGTTGTATCTCACTATCGACTCATCACTTGTATTCCCTATCTATGATCCTCTAGTGACTAAATATTGCCGCCACCAGTTTGTTTTAAGGAAGGCGTGAATCTTGCCTTTATAGATTAGCAAACGATAAACTAGGTTTTTCCAATGGCTGTTTCGTTTTTATGTGGGAGACACAGTTTGAACACATTGTAAAATAAAATGTAATCGTATAAAAAAAGTTTGTGTTTGTGTCTAGTGGCGAACGAGGCACACCGAGTTCTTTTATAAACCAGAGAACGAAATGAGTCAACATCTGTATACCTACTCTCCACTGCAAAAACAACATTGATTTCGACCACTCACCCTAGAATCATTGGTCTCAATCAAAGATGCGATTTTTGGTAATTTCAGGGCTTGTAGGGAACTGACAGTTGGCAATTGATTGAAACCAGGCAACAGATTTGGCTTGTCACGGCGGTTCAATATATGCTTACAGAATGGTCCTGTCAGTTCATTCAAAACCAGGACATCACTTTTCTTCCGAGTAATTGAAACCATTTTATACGTGATCTAAATCAACAGTTGGCTTATTTGACAGAACATCGGTTTATAGACACTTGGAAATTTAAAGTGTTGAACATACTACACCATGAAATTCGTTCCGTCCAATACAAAAATAATATGAACTTTACTCCTTGGTTTACGCGAGTTCACACGTCTTTCGTGTTATTGGGCAACCATTCACTAACAATGTAGAACTCGGGAGAAACGCATACACCTCTTGTCAATGAAATGCGTAATAAGATTGTACCCACCTGTTACCATGCTCCGAGTAAAGTCCTTGTTTTCAATGATATAATCAAGGCCTTGTTGAGAATTCATGACGGCCTTTATGCACCCGACACACTCCAGAAGAATAATCACATCTGCGAATTTTGTTGCCGAGCCTTTATCACATAGCGCTGTTAGAGTTTCCAGCAAAATCTCAAATCCTTCGTGATCCAGAAATCGGGAAATCCATTGGGAATCCGCACCATGGATTTTCTTTTTTAGTCCGCAACACGTCTGCACGCTAGGAAAGCGTATCAGTGAAATGCACGTATCTGGTTCGTTGAATGCCGACTGATCCAAATGAATGGCCCTACGGTGACAAAGCTCTCCACCAATAGGAAGGCGCCTTACTATGTCCGACCACTTTTCACCTCTGTTATGGTCAAGTGCCCCCCATTCATCACATTCGTCGCTACTGTCCGCAGCAGGCTGACTCTGATAGACGCTCGCTACTGTCCTAGGTGAACAAGACAAGGATGCAGCATTTAGTTCACAATGTCTCACTCTGACCTAAAGTCCGAGACTACAGTCAGTCAACAAGGAAACTGCTCGGTTTAAAAGCACGCACGATTTCGCAGCGTCTGATCTTAAAATCGACCGTAGTTATACAGAGTTTTAACTTATCCGGGATTGAATAGTTGACCGTAGTATTTATTTCCACTTTTTAATGTCGTGTCAATGCGGTTCTTTATTCCTTTATCTCAATTTCTATTTGAATTAGCCTCAGCAGTCAGATTTGAGAAACCTTAACAATTCCTGATAACGCCAAATGGCGATTTCTTTTTCAAAGTCGTGGTTAAGACTATTCTGATAGAACAAGCAAATAGCCACCTTTGTTCGTCAAGTTTTTAGTCAGAAATGCCAATAAACATTTCAGGTAATCTCTAAACTTCACACGTAGATTCGATAGCATTTCAGCACTTGTTGTGAGTCTCCAATCAAAATCTAACATTAATTGTTTTGACACATGTTCTGAAACGCTGATAAAACGCTGATACACGGTAAGTCTCCACTTATTTCACAAGAAATTATTACCAAAATTGTTATTTTCCCAAATGTCAAGGACTGGCTACTTAACTGCAAATAATGTGAACTATATCGAACTTTGTTTTATGACATATACACCGTGCAAATTACGATAACAATTGACCAAAATTCTTCAATCTTTCTTTTTGTCGAGAAATCCGTGAAAAAATTTGCCGGTCATATTATATGCTAAATAAGTGTAGGTAAGTACCAAACGGAGAAAATCCTAGTTCACTGTATTCAACTTTGCATCTATTTGAAAACATTCACAATAACAGAGAGTTTGTTACAACTAACCTCTGTGTGTGTATCGTCGGCAATAAAGAGATGGTGAATAGTAAATTGCAATCACATGGGGATAGATAAGATACGTGAATCAAGCCCCAGATATTACGGAGGGCGGAATGATCCCTATCTCAAGATAACAGTGCAGCTTCCCGATGCACTCTTAACCCTTTTCTGTTGCGACACTGCAGAAGCCATTTTCTTTTTCATCAGAAACTCCGTGATGCGGACTGTGGTCCAGTTCATGCGCATACGTAAGACCACTACGTTCTACTATTCCGAGTAGTGTATTTACTAGTTTACCGAGCAGACTACGACTATTATGAAGCATCCCACAAATTACGTGCACGTGTGTGTGAAACATGAAGACGGACCACCATTGCATTAAACTTCATATATATTATATAAAGCTTTGATGTATCTCTTTCATTTTCTCCGTTAAAACAAGGATACAACGTTTACAAACAACAGGGAAACAACATCATTATGAGTGCAAGCAATGTGTTACCATGGTTACTATTACAGTAGCAAATTACGATTTGACACCAGTTGCATATCAAATTAACTTGTTGGCGCATAATTTTCATTATCATTTTAGATAAACGGGTAATGAGGCGCAGCTGGTCACATACTTGCGGGGCAACAATTGGTGGAATTATTATGAGGACTGCGGGTCGGCAATGCATCTTTCTAGTCTTTCATTGACCTGAGAATACACTTGAATACTAACTGTAACCGACTATCATCCATAGTATATCATAAACAACTCGCTTCCTCGCCACACAAGAGCATAATGAAAATAGAAGTTTCACACAATGCTATGAAATGACGCCCAGTGATTAAAGGAACGAATAATGTCGTTGGTAAGGCTCGTCAATAGTTAGTAGAGTCAATCATCGAGGTACCTAGACAGAAACAGTTAGTTGAACATTTGTATTCCGCAAGTGGAGCGTTTCCATGAGGTTAATAATGCGATAATAATCCTTTCACCCCCGCCAAACAACAGTAGATTACAGAGCCATCTATTGTTCTCATTGTTCGTCCGAAGATTTAACGGGCGTTTGGAGGCCCCTTAGCAAAGTCTGTCAATAGGCAGGTCGACAACTGCTCAACGATGTATCACGCTGCGAATAGATCCAAACACTGTAAACCAAAGACCAGTAACGTTGATTCCTTGGCATATCATGAGAGTAATACGATATTTTTGTTCCTTCTAAATTACACTGGAGTAAAATCATAAACTGCTATTTTTTCGTCAAACAACTTACTAAGAATATGTATATACACATACGTATATGCAAACTTCGGTAAAAACACGACTCGACTTTTTGTTTGCAAGCTTGATACTGGTGCGCTCGTAATTTCGGAATAGTCTCCTTTCTTCGGGTGTGCAGGTATGAAGTAAAACACCGAGAGACATAACAAACAAAAAAATTAAAACACAGCAATATTTCGTGACTGCATGTCACATCATCAGGCAATGAGTGGAATGAACATATACAGAGCGAAATAAGCAGTGAAATACACGTGACAGCGGGGAGAGGGGCATATAAGCAGACTGAGAGTGTGAATGCAACACACGGTAGGAACCCGCAACCCTATCGAAACAGAGTCAGCGTGCGGTACACACCTGTGAGCTGCTCATTCAGCACAGGTTTTTGGTGACCGATCAATAGCGATTCCAAAATCTTTAGCCGAAATGTGTCATTTTCAACAGCGAGCGGATGGTATTGTCTACTATTTCTTGTCTAGTTATTTCCCGGCCATGTTGGTATACAAAATGATCTTGAATGACCCCCCCCCCCCTGAAAGTGCATGGACAACCGTCGTAAGAGAGACTGAATACACCATGTGTTCAATGTGACGCTGCTCACGAGTATGAGGACGGACATTCGTCCATATGACATGTGAATTGGTAAACAACATTAGGCCTACATTTGGCCACTGGTCGAAGTCTTTCACGACTGGGGTTGTTTGTCAGGACAAGGTGACGTGACTTTATATTCTGATAATAAATAATCACATTCAATCTATCACCAGGTTTGACCACCTTAACGTTGTCAATAAGCTTACAATCTTCTTAACATGTTCGCCACTCAGATAATTATTAGACATACAGTTCTTATAATACACGTTCTTAGTGGTTCTAGTACTAGTTTCAGAGTCAAAATGGGAGTCGATCCTAGATATGAAAGACCTAACATGGTTATCAACAAACGAATTAGTATAACCATACTGGCATACATACATATATATAAAGATATTTGTATACTTATAGGTTTAGTTTAGGATTATTTCATCTTTAATTTTCACGCTATTTGCAATTGGTACACGCTTTCACTACTTGACAGAAACTTGCACTTCAATACAAGTGATGATGTATATGGTACCACAGTTCGTTTTCATGAACATGAAGTAGAGCATTTGAAGATTCTTGAAGATTTTGTTTATTAACTTGAGGCCTTGAATAATCAAGATGTTGATGCTGAATTTGTATGATTAGTATACATTCGTCTCAGAAGGTTTCGACGCTGCAGCTTCTGCGTTCGCCACCTGAGGTCTCTCCATGTACTGTTATGTGACAGTTGTCTCATATGAGCTGCAGCGCGCGTTTATCATTTTGATCTCCACCTTCATAATGAAAGATTCTATTGAAAGACCCGGAATTTAAGTAGTTTAGAATAATGAATTGTTTTATTGGCGTTGTTGGCGACAATGCATTTTTTAATTAAATCTATGGAATGTTAATAAACAACTCATTCGTTTGATTGCTCATCATTTCTGGTAAATAGTTAAGCGCCAGAGAATACTCTTATTGCTAGTTGCCAGCATTATTCACTAGAGGTCGCAACTGTAAAGTCTAAAGCTCATTATCTTAATATTATTATTGCCTGGGCACATCAGTTATTTCCGGCTTCCAGGCATGCGAATGAGCGAAGGGCACGGAGATAACATTATGACATTATGTCTGTTTACCACGATGAAATTGAGATTGAAGATATGGAATATGACGAGGACAGCGAAACATACTACTACCCTTGCCCGTGTGGTGACAGATTTGAAATAACTAAGGTGTGTACTGAAAAATCACCTAGTGCAAGTTCCGAACCTGGTAGTGCAGGTAGTGGTACCTGTTGTTAATGTTTCAGTCAAGTTCAATGCCAGGCGTCCTAACCAGTGGACCAAAGAGCAATGGATTCGATTTCCTCTGATTTGATTTATAGTTTCCTCGGTAATTGTTTACAATATGACGACAATAACTTACACATATGATTTTGGTATCGTTCGATTCCTCATGCCGTCACCTTTCCAGAAATATATGAATTGATCCCCTACCGCGTTTCCTTCATATTTTATCGTCGAATTTCAGTTAGCACTATTTTCCGGTGGACACCGCCATGTTAGTTCAACTCAAGATAACTGTGACACATATTGTTATTGAATGAAACTGCATCATTGATTCTGAATGGTGTTTGCCTGCGCGAGATTCCCGCTAAAGTTTTCCTAACATAATATTGTGGATGCACAAGTAGAAGCATTTTACCTTTTCCATTTTTCTAGAATTGTGACCATTTGACCATTTTTCCATGAAATTGTCTGAAGTGATACTTTTTTCACAAATCTGGACCTCAAAAACAACCTCCGCTTTTTTGGCAGATTCTTGCTAGCAGATGCGTATATCAGGGTCACCATAGGATCGAATCCGAACCCTTGGTTACGTAACTCGGGCAGTGGATTGACGGGTCTCGGTCAATTTGAACTTATGAAAAGCAACGATCTGCAAGTCGGTAGATTAGTTCAGTTTTTTACCTCCAGGTGACTCCTTATCCATTCAACATGGCGGCATTACTACCGAGTACCAGGAAATAGTGCGAGCAGAAATTTCACGAGAAAAAACTAAGGGAACGGGGTAGGACAAATTTCTGTGTATATTTGGAAAGATAACATTGCGAGGAATCGAACGATACCAAAATCATATGTCTAAGTCTTTGTCGTCATATTGTAAACAATTACCGTTTCCTCTTTTTTTGTATCTGTTTATCATGATTTTGTCTTTATTCATGCTAAAACGTTGTGCAGCACGATACATCACCTGGCCAATTTTCCTCTTTTTTATCATTGAACCATTGGCATTGGTCATTCCAAGCCCTGATTGCCCATCAATTGCCATTGCCTTGGCGAGTGATTAAGAGAGGCCTTTAGGCAATTATCGGATGTAACATGCCCTTATTTTGATGCCTGTTATTCAGTACTGGTTCTCAAAATTCGAGCACGCTGCATCCGTCTGGCATTAATTACCAGCCTTTATTACATTCACTGCAGACTCACCACAGGCACAGGTGAGAACTTGATGTACATCACCCTTTGTAATTCCGTAGGCATACGTGGGCGATAGTACATCCCCATAAACAGTTATTCATCTCAAAATAGAGCAATAAAATCAAATGAAACATGCATATATCAGTGTTCTCCCCAACCTGTTTTAACTCGTCACTGTGTCGAGTTTGAATATTGCCATGACGAGTTTGCCTTCCTTGCATCGAGTTTGAAAACCGATGCAACAAGGTTTGGAGAGATTATGACATTTTGAACCTTTGGAGTTGGAATTCTTTGCCAAAGTCATCTTAATTCCCGTAGGCATGCCTCATTGAAGACATGTAGAACCAGAAAGGATCTCTGAAGAAAGCAATCATTTTTTATTGATAATTTTACGTGTAAAATGTATTTTGATGGGGTGAACCCTCTTATTTGGTGAGCATATTTGGCCTACATACACGAAATTGAATTAGTAAGTACAGAAAGTGACTGGAGTATTGTAGCCCCTGTATAACCAGCCGAGGGGCTACGTATTGCTTCAACTCTTACTAGGGAGTCCTAGACTGTACCACCATCTTAACTAGCCCCAGTAGAGATGGTGGCCATTCCATAGGGCCAGTTTAAAAAATATTCCCGTAATCAAACTTTTTTCGAACAGTCCACATGACGTCATGTCCCCTCGTGTGAGCCATGTAAAAATAACCACTAGTTATGTATTCAACAAACGTTGATGTAAAAATTGAAACAAATGAATATCTCAAAGCTTTGTGGAACCTGCATTGTGCCAACAGTGTCGCACATTTTAAATTTCTGTTTGTGCTCGTCTCATCTGTGCCAACGTCAATTTAGCTAATCACCTTGTGTACATATTATGCATTAATTTAGTTTGCCTCACCGGGACTTGACATTAGAGGGTAGAGACTCGAAAATAGAAAAAGTATAATAATAATGGTAAGAAAGTGACCTCACTCGTGTTTTCAAATCGATGTTTGGCTTTTTTGTGTTTGATCGTTGCACCTGTCAACAACCAGACGTCTGGCTGTACACGCGGTGATTAGTCCTGCGTCCTCCACGGCCTGTTCCAAGAAGTCACGTCACGTGTCCTCTTAATAATTACAATTTAAACAAACGTAAGGTTTTTACCTCAGAACCAGTGAGTTGCCCTGGTCACCCATGACTTTTGAAATTGGAAGTATACAGACTTGAAGTTCAAAGGAATTCCCGTACCATAAAGCTAGTTGCCAATGCGAAATTTAAATCGGCAGTCTCTAACCAACATGTGTATTTGTACTTTTAAGTACGCAAAATACACTGAAAAAATACGTGCCAAAATTCCAGAACTGGCCTGCCATACAGACATCATCAAAGTAATTGAAGATGCAAAGAACATTAATCTAAGCACAAACTCCCTCCATTTTTTTGTTCACACTGTTCAAACAGTTTAAGAATTTCCTGTCACAAAAGCTTCTGCGAGCCATTGTATGCCCAGAATGAATGACTTGATACGCGACACTGATGTAGTGCAAACTTCAAGAAAAAAAGTCATGTGTGTAATGTTAACTGATTTGTGCATGAAATATTAGGTGTCGGAATATTTGGGTGATTTGAGTTAACTGCTTTGGCACTGATTATGTGCCCTAGGTATGGAAAAAATAGGTCACCCAACTTGTCGCATGTGGAACTCCTGTTATTTCAGCTCGAGATGTGAACAAGGCCATGATTTCACTCTTAAAACTGCAAGAAAAGAATGATTGTTTTGAAGAATAAATTAGTTGCGTAGTATGAGAGACTGGTAGACTTTAGACCTGGTAAGTGTCAATTCGAACAACTCAGCCATAGTTAAATGTACTGGGGAAGACACTAAAAAGATTGTTCCTGGCAACCAGTGATCTGAATTGGAGTGAAACGGTAAAAAATCTCGAGTACAAAATTGGGCTCACTTGTATGGATGCCATCTGATGTCTGGCATTTTTTGTCATCACTTTTTACGAGTGGAAATCTGGAAATACAAGTGCAGAATATGTCGTCACTCATATTTTTAGTGGACATTCTTGTATGGAGTGGTACTCACTGTGTTTTTACAGTTTCTAAATAGTTCAGGTTATAATGAACATGATTACCTACACTCACCAAGCATGGTTTCAATATTGATAATGATTAGATTAAATGATTTTCTAGATTGAATCTGAGTGCACTGTCTCTGTGGTTCTTCATGCACACAACTACTCTGATGCCCTTCTCAAACTAATTTCAGGAAGACTTAGAGAATGGTGAAGATGTGGCCACTTGTCCTAGCTGTTCCTTGATTATTAAAGTAATTTATGACCCAGTAAGTACAAATTCAACTCATTGCATTTTAGTACCAGGAAAGATACCTTATTAAGCTATTGTGGAATATATTATACAGGGTGATGTTATATTTATGATCTTGGTAAATTAGATTTTGTTGATTTTTCCTCCTTTTATTTTGTCACATAAATGTTAGCTCATCTGGCATTGGTGACGGAAATAAAATCCTATCGGGGGATCATGCTGACTTATTACATAAAGATTGGTTGACTTTCATCTTCCTGTAAATTCGTATATTGCATCTCTGAGAAAAGTGGAGGATAAATGTACAGTAACTATTCATGTCGCCATTATGTAGATGAACGCTTAATACAATCACGGCAGTATCAGCTCACCATCAAAAATTGTTTTACTCATCTTTTTAGTTGGTAATTACTTGCCAAGCCTTCACAGAAATATGCAAATAAACCAATGTTTTTGCCCTGGACCCCAACAGATGCTGTCTGTCCCTATGTCCCCTGCCTGTCCCGATATTCCCCCAACCTTATGTGACCCGTCTAGGTGCTCCCCCTACTCGTTAATTTAATTTTTGCGTAATTTGGATCCAAGCAATGTAAGTAAATATAATTACTCCGGTATGTTTTCTCTTGTGGAATTAGTCTTGGATTTAAAATCACATCTTGAGAATGCTTATGATTGGCCAGGATCCTCAGGCGTTTTTTAGCCATACGATCTTCGACTTTAATCAGTAATAGATTGGCTAATTAGAAAGAAAGAAATTGACTTGATTATCGAAAATATGGGTACAGCCAAGAGAGCATAAGGGCTGGGGGACATAGGGCCAGAGGAACATTGGGGCGGGAGGACGTGGGGCCTGGGGAGTATAATGGGGATGGGAGAATGTAGGGAGCAGGAACAATGGGACAGGTGTCAGAGTAGTCTACCCTCATGACAGAGAACCACCCTAATACAGGGCGTGTAAACTTCTGGGTGGCTCGCCACGCTCCTTTTTGGCCCCGCCACTCGTAAATCATACTCAAATTGTCTGCCACACCCCTAATCGTGACGGGGGAACTTCACCGCCACGCAAAAATCGCTCTATAAAAATGATCGCTAATAAAAATGATTGCTAGTATAATGATCGCTAGTAAAATGAATCGCAAGTAAAAATGATCACTAGTAAAAATAATCGCTAGTAATAATGAATAAGTACAAGTCACAAGGCACCTTTCGCCGTTTGTGGATTGAAAGGGAATAACAATAATTTTACACTGGGATCTTGAATTGTGCCCCTGTTAAACACAGGCATTCAATCCCCAGTCTCCTTTTGTACCTCGTTTTTGCATGGTTATACGACAATGCATATAAACTTAATACAGCCGGGGACCAGGCAACGACCTCGATACGAATTTTCTAAAATGGGAAAGCACCAGGGCTTGCTAATAAAGTAAGAAATAGTAAGATTTCTGCTTCATTCATTTTATCGTGTCCAAGTTTACAAAAGACATTGTGAATTATACTGCAGGGCATCCTACTGTTTAATCAACCATAGCTCTGCACCAGCATGTTGTTATTGAATGTTAACCAGTCTCAGATTCGTCTGCATGGACTGGATTATACACCGTCTGCTACGCCGTCGCTGGCCAACGCCAATCCATTATCACTGATATATGTTTAGCAAGACGATATCAACGAAAGTTTCGTTACACGAATTAGTTTGTTATGTCTACAAAGTTCACATATTTTTGTTCTATGGTTGTCACTTCGTGGATAATTGAATTTTAACACTGCTTTTAGTACTCAAGTGCGACAGAGATCACACTATGCCGAACACTTCATTGCCAATTTGTCTTGCGAAGTGTCCTTTACCCAGACACTTTCACTACATGTGGCTTGGGTTAAGGTCTTGTCTATAATGAGCAAACTGCAACCAATTACATATAATTTTCAAATTTTGCTAGGGGAAGGTCTCCCAACCCTCCCCCCCCCCCAATGGTGGGATCTCACTTCATCCCATGCTTGCATGTGGCGCCGGGTTCCACATCCGCGTCGAGCATTCACCACCACGCTCCTTTTGAGACCCACTTCTCATATTCGCGTGTGGAAACGGGCTTTGCACCCCGTTTTGGCCATTTACCACCACGTAGGCCTTTATGCAGCGTACTAATATTGACCCTTGGCAAGGACGCCCAAAGTATCATTTGGCTGCCCACTATATTAATAGGAACCTTTCAAGTTTGGACACACACATTGTAATGATTAATAGGAAACCTATGAAGACTCACAGTGGGGGCTCTTTTTTCAAAGCAGGAAGAAACATACAATGTATATACAAAGTATATACAATGTTGCTATGCTCACACTTGGTTGACAGCATTGTAAAAGTCTTGGTCTACACAGTTTTTTTAATAAAAATGCTCACTACAGAAGGCTGTTTTGTAAACTTAGATGTAAAAACCTTGGTCTATGCATTTTTTCTAAAAAAATCTGTGTGTATGGGGGGATTGCTGGGGGTGGGGGGGTTATGCGTCAGAATCATGGACGCCCTGGAATATTGGGAACCCCATTTTGGACACCCTATTTTTGAAGTCCTGGATAAAGGCCTGCCACCACGCTCCTTTCAAAACCCAGTTGAAACACTGTATAGGGATGGGAGAATGTAGGGAGCGGGAACATTGGGACTGGTGTCAGAGTAGTATACCCTCATGACAGAAAACCACCCTAATAGTTATAATTTCTTTCTTAAGATAATTAGACACCATGACAGGGAAACAGTATTTTGTCTCTTTACTTTTGTCTAACACTGTAGTACATTTGCACTCTCCTGGTTACTGAACATTATTTTGTCTCTTTACTTTTGTCTAACACTGTAGTGTAGTATATTGTGCTCTCTTGGTTACTGAACATTATTTTGTCTCTTTACTTTTGTCTAACACTGTAGTTTAGTATATTTGCACTCTCCTGGTTACTGCACATTAACTAGAAGTGACAAACAGACAGACACACAACTTTCTACACACAACTATTTTGCAGCACTGTAGCAGTAGTTTTCAAACTTTACTGGACAAGTTTGAAATTCAACAAACTTAAGTTTCAATGTAAAAAATCATGGCTAATTATCCGTTTCTGTTCTGGCTAGATGTTTCAATTTGTGACATGTTTTGTTGCACACACTGTCCAAGTGATGAGAACTTTCCTTATAAATTAAGCCCATTTAAATGTCATCGGATTAACTGGGATTCAAATACCACAGAAATGTCATTTTACTATGACAAAGCTAACTGTTTGACTAAACTGCCAAAAATCTTAGCAAAAACTCCGTTCCAAGTTTGGCAGTCAGAATTCTGTCAAACTCTGTTTGTTAGTTTGGAAACTTGTGCACTTTTGCTTTGTGAGTACTTTCGTAAGTACGACCATTTTGAATCAGTTATCAGACCTAGTCAGTTTTGTCTTGGCGTTAGAGTTTCTCTTGGTCGAAAAAACAAAATTCTAATAAAGTGACAGAATTAGCTTTCTGAAATTAAAAATGTGTTTGAGTTTCAAAATGGAGTTTCTTTTGGCATTCATTTTTATTTTCAGATGTTCATTATTCACTTGACATTATTTCCATGCAGTTGACAGTAAAGTTGCAAAAAGTGACTTGAAAAGATTATTTAAATTGTGTTAAATTTCAATTGACTGGAAGTGGATTTTGGAAGTATGGCAGAGCTGAAGAATTCATCTAGTATGAGATATCACAGACATTTTGCTACATTACCCCACAATACTACTCTACAATATTTTCACTTGACTACAATATTAATGCCAGAGGTTTCTTTACTGTAGAAAAGTTATGAATGGTCAAAGTGAGAAAATGTGGCATATTTCAGTCTTGATCAAGTTATCAGAACTTCTTACCCATGGCTATCTTAACTGTATCAACGATTACCTTACAAATTCAAGTTGACACTCCTAGCTGCAAGTGTACTCACTTTATTTGTTGCTGCCTCCTCTGTCCTCTATTGTCTTTGTCAAGTGCCCTTTAAAAGCAGGACAAGTGCCTCCCTGTGTACTCTCTTCCTACCAACACCCCAAATGTCGAACTGATAAGATACACTGTGGAATTATGTGGACTTTATTAAAACCAGCAACCCCACCTTCTGGTTATGGTGAATATTACTTCTGTGAGTCATATTTGCACCGACAGTTAGATTTGTTGCATACTTCATAATTAAGTATTTTGTAGATGGAAGTTAATTCCGCTAATGGTCATTTTGGCTAACTAACTGCTTGTTGTGAGTTTTACAATTGCATATCTGAGGGTTTGGATTGCATAACCAAATTAGTCTGTCTCTGTGGTTTCCTATTCTTTCACTTGCTATTTCCTCAGTTTGGCTACTAGCATCTTTTCAGGATGAGGTACAACTGATGAAAACCAGAAATTATGCCAATTAGGAAACTTGCTCCTTGATGATGATATTTGGTTAGTTGTTAAGCAACCATTTTGCCACATATCTCTTGATGACATCCTGTGGCATTAAGCTGAACTACACCATATGTTTCTAAGATTTTCATTTTATAAACTCGTGCAGTTTCACACTAAATTGTATGAATCTGAAAACTTAATGTGTGCCTGTATTAGAAATTTATGCAAATTTGAAGTTACTCTCTGAACCAGGTACTAGTATGTCCTCATAACTTAATTAAAATTTAACAGTGTAAAAGACTTGGGATGTCTAAGAATAAAACTTCAGTAAATGGGTTTAAGTTAATCTGTCTTGGTAAAAGACAGTGAAGCTCAATATGTAATAACAGAGTGACATTTATCATTGCACTGAGATAAAGATCAAAGCAGTTGTCTTCAGAGGTCATGGCCTTTGACCTTCTGAGCAAGATTTTTGAGCTAATAGGCAGGCCTGATAGATAAGCCACTTGTTTCAAGTGCCATCTCCTAAGGTGACTGAAAGTTGATAATGAATGTGTTCAAAGGTTTTGTAAATTGGATATGCAGTGCGACTTTTTCTCGCGATAGGTACAAAGTCCATTTCAGTGTGTTTTTAAAGTCGGTCAGATGTTTGATGTGAAAATTGCAGGTTTTGTGTTGTGTTCTATCATTTAGCTAGTTTATTAAACCCCAGGTCAGATGTACATTTAACTTTAATAGTCCTTTTGCGAGTTTATAACAATAACGCGAGATTACGCGAGACTTAATTGGGACGTCACGGGAAGTGGGGCAAAAGCTTGTCGTTTGGCTCATTTGCCCAATATGTTAGCAGAGTGTATTCTGTTATTTTCTTCCACTTTTTGGCCGTTTAGTTCAAAAAATGCCAAACAAGTATTGCTGTTATGGCAAAAGAAATTCAGATTCGCACTACAATACGTTCTATCGCGTTTTGTACTAATTTTGTTTCGTGTATTTTAAGCGGGCGATAGGCGAAATCCGCTCACTGATTAAGTTTTCACCACGTCAAAAATACATTCTTCATCTAAAATTATCACCTAAAAAGGCGCTTATTTTCTCCAGTGGTCCTTTCTGCTTCTAAACATATCTTTGATGAAGCATAGCTATGGGAATTCAGGTGACTTTGGCGAAGAATTCCAACTCCACATTGTGGTTACTGTTAACTTAAACCGCGCACGTGATAACCACAAAGTAGTTCAACTGGTCACGTGAGTATGAGGCAAAGGCTAGCGCGAGACTGAGTGAAGCTCGAGACGTGGCGCGTGACACTTGCAAAATAACATGAGAACATATCAAGTGAATTTGTAAGATTTGTGTTCCTTGGTCTTATTGTTCGTGATTTCACGTAACTTCCTCAAGATGGCGCCCTGTGAGAGAAACTTGAGGGAACCGCGAGGTTTTCATGGATAGATTCAAGTTATTTGTAGACTAAATTGTATCCAGAGTCAGGGTATGTGTTAATTAATTGTAACTCCATGTGCACATATGCATGTTTCATTTGATTTTATTTGCTGTATTTTGAAGTGAGTAACTTTTTATGGGGATAAACTATCGCCCCTGTATGCCTGCGGCATTCAGGCCTAGACCGCGTTGAGTTCCAATTTCAGTCCGTTCACAGCTTCGCACAACATAAGTTCACATTTTCTTCGTCCATTCACAGTTATTCCACGATCCATCTACCATCTTTTAAGTTGTGTTTACGTTTTAAGCGTAAAATTCACCATAAGAACTCCTGTAAAATTTAGCGTGTGTAGCAACAACTCGGGGCCAAACAAGAGCAATATGGCCGGTTTTGCCCCTTTTCCGGTGACGTCACATTGACTAACGAGAAACTCGCAAGTGGGCTATTGAATCACTTACTGTAAAGTAAGGCAAGGGGATGCCTAACGTATGTCCTTGCTCAACTGGGAAAACAAAAAAAAAAATTAAAAATTAAAGAAACACTTAGTTACCACATTTTGGTTCCTCTTGACTTGTTGAAATGTTGTTTATCAAATCTGAAAAATTTACAAGACGCGTTGCAATTCCATAACCATGCCTCTAAATTCCAATGGTGATTCCCTGAACTAAAATCCCAGACCAGCAGTCACCAAACTCGCAGTACTAATCCACAGACCTATACTTCTAAACTGTATGCACATGCATGGAAAGTGCTCCACACATGATCAAACTGCAGTCTTTGGGACCAGATTGCATGTACACACCTTTAAAGTGGTCAGGTAGTGACAGCATGGAGCAGGCCATGTTTTTCATCACTTCATGTTGTCTTGTCTATGATGGTTTGGATTTGGAATGTCTGAGTGCCCCCAACCTGCTGTGTGGAAGAGAACCTTCCTGGAATTAAGTAGACTGGTTGACTAATTGTTAGTATAACTTCAAACCTTAAATAGCTGTTTCTGTTATCAAAGCATTTCAATGTGGAATGAATAAGTTATGGCGTGTGATTGTCCAATGCAGGCAAACTAGTGAACTGTACAAATGGAGATTGTATAATTATGATTTCATTTCCTCAGGAAGATTTTGCTGCTGGTGAAGAAATAGCGCCCTCTACCAGGACAGATGTTGAAGTGGCAAAGTGAAGTACAAACAAGGCAAACACTCCTGAGTCATGTGGCAATGGTCAGTGGTATATTCAAGCAACAAGTGATATGTCAACCCTGGCTAAAGCTCTGTAACAGTCGCCATGGAAGCATTGTATGTCATGGACCTTGGTTCTGGGTGTTGTTCTGTGAATCTTGGTGCTGAAACTAACTGCTCATCTTCAAGTTTAGTGGACATTTTGCTTTGATGAGTCACACAACAAAACATAGTGGAAGAGCTGTCACCTCCAATCCTCACATACCTCTGTCCTAATGTGACAAATTTATTTTTGTTATATCTTGAAAGTCAGGGCTTGGCTATGTGCATTTAATCTGTTTTATGCATGTGACCCATATGCGCACAATTTTTGCTCAATAAGATACCTAAGTTAGCTCAGTAGATCTACCTGAATTATGTGCTAATTGTGTGATGCCTGTGAGTTTGGAGTCATTGTGTGGAACTGTTAGAAGGTATGGCCTTGAATAATGAGCAGAGCATGTGATGTAGTACCTGTGTGAGTAGGGGCATCACATACACCTAGATAAGGAAAGGCTGTGAATAATGAGCAGACCGTGTGATACCAGTGTGAGTTTGGGGGCATTACCTAGACCTAGATAAGGTATGGCTATGAATAATGATCAGACCATGTGATACCATTTATAAATGACTGGTGTTATGGCTCACATCATGAACTTAATGGGTTTATGTGGAGTGAAAGTTTACTATCCTTTTGGATTTTTTGTTTTATCTGTTGTTTTATTTAATTTTAATCAAATCCTCTATTTATGTGCCTTTAACTGTTTTATTCCTCTGTGTTGTATAGTTTTACATTGGGGTGGTAAAATCTTGTCAGACGCAGCATGTACTAGGTTTGTTACCAAATTCTCATACTAGAATTGTTTGTAATTGTTGAGGATGTGGCACACTCATAGTACAGAATGGCTTGTGGGTATGTAGCACACTCATAGTACAGAATGGCTTGTGGGTACATGCGTACAAGGGATAAGTTGTGGGAGGCTGGAGAATGGTTAGTATGTGCTCCAGCAAAGAAATATGTCCACCAGATGCAAAAAGTGGTGCCATAGTTGGGGAATTTGCATCGGTGAGAGGTGAATAGCGTGCTTGAGAGAAGTTTTGTATGCGCCGACCCGAGTCGCGTGCACAGGGGCGGATCCAGGATTTTGAGTTAGGGGGGGCCAGGGCAGAGTATTAGCCAGGATTTTGCCAGTTAGACATTCGCACCCCCAAACTGCCAAATGTAATCTGGTAGAATTTTAGGGGGGCCATGGCCCCCTTGGACCCCCTCTAAATCCGCCACTGGTGCGGACAAGGGAAGACTAGGTGACCTGCACAAAGATGACACCTCAACGTTTTAAAAGGGTTGATATCAAAGACTGGCTCACATTTTTGTTAAAACTTCAAGGTTAACAGTAGTGCTGAGCTCTTTGAAGGAATGGCCTTGACCTCCAAATGAGCAGCTGACATTGTAACTTACAGCCAATTTATTTCTTGCTGATATGAGACTGGGTTCCTGTTAAAAATATTTTTTGATTTAGACTACTTACATTTATTTAAATGGTTTCTTACTCAAATTAGTAGTGATTTTTTGGCGTCAAAAGAGAACTGACAGTTGTTCATTGCCTTAAATGAAGCTTACAATAAGTTGACTCTGGAAACCAATTGATGCTCTGAGACCAATTTGATCAACACTGTGTGTAAATCAAAACGGTTTTGACAGTAGGCGGGTTTATAGCATTTCGAGTTGTTTTTAATAGTGTGCAAGACAGTTCTGACACCACCTTCATCGAGGGAGCGCTACCACAACCCTGTGGCCTGCCTGTCGTGATATCGTTACATCGACATAAACCGATTTTACCCTCCGCTTCGGTTCTTGACCACATTGAAACTCGGATGCCCAGCGTACTCACCCGGCAACCGATCTTTTTTATTTAGACCGAGTAGGCGGTTCTCTCCGCGTCACAAAGGTCCACCTGAAGTTAACGTGTCCATTGACCTTAATGATCATGAATGGTGATGTCACAGACTTGTTACTTAATTTGTTTCAAAAAACGAAACACTTCGAACGATAAATCACAGACCTGGCTAGAAAAAAATTACTTCCTGGCAAAGTTTGTAGGAGAGTTATTGCCTCCATATTGTTCCAAAATCTTGTTTTAGTGTGGCTAACACGGTTCAACCGTAAATGCCCCCATATACCACGTGACGTTATGTCTCGTGCTGGAGGTGGTGTTTTGTAGTGTGTGGCGGACGACTGGAAGTATACCGGACAGGGTCTTAGCCTCATTTCAAAGGATTTGCGGCCCACCTCGGCTAAGTAAGCACACTGTGTACTTCACTTAATATTAGTTTTCCGGGCCGGGGTTGTGACCCTCAATAAGTGTCGAGTTAGTTAATACTGGTACATATTGAGAAGGTTGGGTAAGGAAAGACAACAGTTAGCAAAGAGGCCGGGCTCATTGAAATGAGCGTTCCAATTTTGAGTTTCGAAAAAAGTGGTAACGGGTGGACTCCTCGTCTTTTATCCTACCCAGGATTTCTTCATAACGCAACCATGTAGTCGTGATGGATCGTCCAGGGCAGTCAAGGACAGTTGAAAATCCTGAGCAATCCGCGAGTTTTGTTCATCGGATTACATGCGATTTCACGCCCGTACTCATTAAGCTGACGGCGTGGAGATAAGAGTTGCCTAATGAATCGGTATGTTTTTTTATCGTGTTCATTCTTTCGATGGACTGTCTATTCAAATCTGTGAGCTTCGTCCAATTTACTGTCCCGAAGCCCCCAAAATGCGTCGTGGCCATTTTGCATTGTTTGGGTAGTTGTCATTTGTCCTCGTCTCACAATGAAGAAAACTTTGTACGATATTCTGTGTAAAAATTGAAGGAAGCATAAGCGTTTTTTCGACTGAGAAGGTGGTTTGGCAAACACGGTGACGGCCGTTACCATGGGAACGTTTTAGTGTCGTGTCATAATACTCAGTACGAGCCTTCCTTACTAATTAGATGCAGATCAACTTGTTACAGAAGTAAAGCATTGAATTCAATCCACGATTGTCTGAGAAAGTAGGGGGCGATGCAATTTTTAATCAAACAACATTAAATCAATTAATGACAGGATTAGAATTAATGGGTCAAGCCGCTCAGGGGCATGTACGTTGAGTAGGCTTGAACTTGGCTCAACTTATGTTAGATAACTTCACTAATCAAACAGAACTTGGATTTGATTTTATCTTTGCTGTAATCTTCATGGGTCTGGCCATGAGAAAATAACATTTCTTACCACACGGCACAGAAAAAATATTGTCCTGGTCCGACGCTGTCACTATGCATTATTAATAAACGAAACTGTTTCATCGACCAATCAAGAACACAGAATCCTGATAAGTACTCATTACAGAGAGTTTTTTTAATCGTTTTATCAGTAGTTAGAAATGCTTGGACAAAAGATTTGACCAAAGCTCTAGATTATAACGAAACGCAACACCAGTCAATTCTTGAGATACAAAAATTGCCTCTGCTTAACGGTGGACATTGAATCGTGTAAATGACTGTTTTATTGGTAAACGTAAAATACTCGGCTGATACCATGGCGATATTTTTGAGCAGAAACAAAGAACATAAAATAAAACGTATAACTCGAGGCACTATTGTTGCCATGACTTCAGCAGCTATATATGCGGTAACTAGGATCATAACTACTTCAGCAGCTGATATATGCGGTAACTAGGATCATAACTACTTCAGCAGCTATATATGCGGTAAGTAGGATCATAACTACTTCAACAGCTATATATGCGGTAACTAGGATCATAACTACTTCAGCAGCTATATATGCGGTAACTGGGATCATAACTACTTCAGCAGCTATATGTGCGGTAACTAGTAGGATCATAACTACTTCAGCAGCTGATATATGCGGTAACTAAGATCATAACTACTTCAGAAGCTATATATGCGGTAACCATGATCATAACTACTTCAGCAGCTATATGTGCGGTAACTGGGATCATAATTAGTTACAGGATTGTAAAATTAAGATAAAACGATAGTTCATAAAAGATTGCTATTCTAGTATAGGATCAGTGGTTGATTTGGGTTACCGTTTAATGGTATTTTGTACAATTTGACCTATTTTAATTACTCAGACAGGTATTTGAACCCTTTTAGTCATATCGGGCTTTATTTCATGCGACACGTCTACGGCACACATTAAAAATGTATGATACATAGAGAGTGCAGAATGTTTAAGCCAAAATTAATCTATTTCAATGAACCCATTACCGTGTTTCTCAAAATTCTTAGCAATTTTCTCAAGGTCTCGACTTCGAGTATAGGCCTACAGAAGATCGCCACCAATTAGCACACTCAAACCAAACAGGGCCGTAGGAAGCAGTAGAGGGCCGGGGGCCCGTTCCCCCCCCCCAAAAAAAAAAAATGCAGGCATCAGGGTTAAACCATGGCAACCGACATAGGCTTGGGCCGGGAACAGTCGAGAAAAGAAAGACTACGAATACGGATAAGAGAGAAAATTTGACAGTATCAGTGCATGGTTTACATTTTGAGGTCCCTGCCCAGGACGTTGTTAGGGTCTCCGTTTTTGCTGCAAATATGTAGGTCGTCTAAACGCACTTGAAAACGTGCACTTTATCATTCATACATGTATTTCAAAAAATCGAGAAAATTCGTAAAGCCAAGCCTTTTCGGAGCATATTAATTCACTGGATTTTTAAATTCAATAAGACAGTTTTGCAAATGCAGAAATGCAAAAGTTTATTTTCCAGAGGCCCTTTTCTAGCAAAGGATAACAAAGACAACTGTCGCTCTATTTTTTCGTGTTTTTCTTTCTCTAAATTGTGCATCACTTGAGAAAATTGATGGCCTGGCAGATAATATCAATTGGTGCGCATTTCCTTTTCATATTTAGGGGCCCAGCTCTTGAAGAGGACCATTGATGACATTCAAGTGGCCACCCTTTTCGTGTATTGATTGGCAAATTAAGAAGGGGCCGCTTACGAAGAGAGGGCCCATTGTTGGAATCGATTATCTCTATTTTCCTGTTTTTGTGAAATCGTACAACCGACGTTCATGCTGAGGAAAGCCACTTCTTGCAAGGTTACCCGACAATGGAATGAACTGTCACTCTTTTTCAAGCGTAATGATGTGTAGCCTTTCATCTTGAGTGTGCCATTTCTGATGGGACCCCCTCTCGGTGTGGTGGCTCGGGTATAACCTCTATACATGCAAATCTGTCTCTGCCAAGTTGTCACGAGGGAAAGTTGAGATTCCAATTTCATTGATAACACAAAACAACCGTGCACAGCACAGCAGTATCAAAACATTTGAACCAAACATGTGAAACCACCATCAAAACGTTGGAATCTTATAGAACGTGATGATCACTACTTGTGAATTACACAAAAAGGCTACTTCCGATGCTTAGTTATAAAAATGTTATATTTTCCCAATAGTGTCACAAGAATAGTATTTCTTTGTAATGTCGTTACTAGGAAGTGTTTGTAATGAATTCACGAAGAC
Source organism: Phoronis australis (assembly GCA_002633005.1). NCBI lineage: Eukaryota > Metazoa > Phoronida > Phoronidae > Phoronis > Phoronis australis. The sequence continues at coordinate 75,920 of NMRA01000753.1, read as the reverse complement.
TGGGGGCTACGATTTGTGTTGACCGTGTACATGTCGAACGGGGGTACTCAAAATACTCGCAATAATAAACAAATATTTCAGTTTTTGTTTGTTTTTTGGAGTTCAAGTTAAAACTCGTGAACCGTTATAGGTACCTCGGAAATGAGCAAAAATGCGCCTTAATATGAATGCCCATCTCTCAAGTTCCCCGGGTTACCCGTCAAAAACCTACGATCATGCCTACTTATAACATTCCGTTTTGATAAACAAATTCGTTGGTTTCTGATTTACATGTTTATGTTTATGTACAAAAACCGACAGGTTAATAGATGATTTTTGGTAATTAAAAGCTAATATTTTAAGAAATGATGATGTTGCAGCGAAGCCTGGATATGGAAAAAAACTCAGATCCCCATATAGTAAAGTGCGCTTGGACGCTCCTTGCCTATCTAAAAAAGACATTGATGAAATTTGGACAATTCCCAAAAGTTTACTCACAATTTAAATGATAATAAATGCATTGCTTTTTGACGTCGGTACAAGGTTTGTCGTTTAAACTCACTAACAATGGATCAAAAAGGAACTAAGTCATTAAATCAAGGTAAACGCATTGCTCATGGATTCGATTGTTGGTTTCTGAATTACATTTTTATTTTTATGTATCTACGAAAATGAGCTGATTTTTTACAGTTAAAAGCTAATCTTGTAAGAAATGACAATGCTTCAAGGAACTTAGTTGCAAGCAGACATTGGGAAAATTCGATCCCCAAAACGTAAAAGTACACTAAACGATTTGATTTGTCTATCTGAAATAAGTCGCAAAGATATTGATGAATGTCGGAGAGCTCTACAAAGTGTTCTAAAAATTTCTCACAAATCTTGACCGTGGAGCTAGTGCAGATGGGTAGGTACGAGGTAAGCTGCCTGTCTCAAGTGAATCATAGCTGTGCTCACCAGCGGCTAGCTCTAGTTCATCGAATCCACTGTTGGATCCCAGCTACCCGTCAGTGCGCTGGCCCTAGACCCATCCTTACTCTCCGTGAAATTTTGTTGGTTCACGGTTACTCGAATTCTGATAGCTGCATCTCGGGTATTACCTCCCAACCCACCTATGGCGGAAGCAGGGGTCAGTACAAATATGCTGACATCCAGAGAACGAGGGGGGGGGGGGNNNNGGGGGGGGGGGGTGTGGCGATAGGAAGGAGGTGGATTGGCGAAGTCGAATTGGTTTGTGCTCCCCCCCCCCTCCCCAATAATTTTTACCTTCCTACGGGCCTGCCAAATCTAGGTAAAATTTGCCTTCGTAAATTTGAATATAAATTACACTCTAGAAGAAAGTGTTTTTCTGGTAACATCTACCCACAAAGGGCATTGCCGTTGTTGATATTCACTCAGTGTTATGAATGTGTCGGCATTTCCTACACCTTAATTGTTGTACCAAAACTACACAAAACCCAAACACAGTCGTGTGGCATTTAGCTCCCAGTAACACTTATTTTGCTCCGCCATTTCATATTACACACTATAGGCCTAACATTCACCAACATAACGATTAGCATTTGGATTGCCGTCTTAAAAGCAGTTTTGAACAATTCGTATGGTAGATGTAGGCTACCCCCATTTGTCGCTCTACCAAGAAGCTCTCCTCTCAGTTTGGAGCCGTGAGACAGATGCTGGTTAAGTCTCACGAGAAATTTACAAACTTTATTATATAATTATATACTATTTCAGCGTCTTTCGCAGGAAGTAACCCCCAAAATCTCAGACCTATACAACGTAATGGGTAAGTTAGTGTCCAACTAACCTCTCTTGAACAGGGATGGTTCGTATTATTAGTCATGGAGTTTTAGTACAAAGATAACCTTTGACGCTTTGACAGCTAGTGTTTTGTGTAATTTCGTAAATACAACTGTAGAAGTAACGTTAATAACCAAGTAAGTATACTCTGACGTCGTTTGTACGTTTCACCTACTAATTTCCATAATTGATCATAATCTCCTTTCTGAAGACTTCCACTTTTGTTTTTGAAGCTTCCATTTATTGCAGTGTTCTTCCAGATTGAAGATCACCGTTGAATTAACCCGATGAACTCGACATGGTCCATTATTTTGTCATGTGAAATTACTAATTATGAACGCTAACGCGACGTATTAAAGACAAAACGCGGGGTTCCAACCTAAAACTTGAATGAAATAATTGAAGATGGCGCTGCCGAGAGTGTGACGCAATAAGGATGGCGCACGACTGCAGACACTTTGTGTCTGATCCACGGTCTGGCCTGCTGAGTCTCTATTGTGTTGGTTTTATTACTTATTTCTGGAATCAATGCTCAAGTCAAATTGCGCAACGGAGGCTGGGACTGAACTTGACCTGGGGGCGTCTGGGCCGTGGAGCAGACCTGAAAATTAAAGCTCTGGAGGTGGTTTCGTTTGAATGTCACAAAAATTTAAAAAATGAAGGCATGTAGTAGCCTAGGCAATTACATCGCCCTGAATGCTGTAGGCATACAGGGGCGTTAGTACATCCCCACTCATTTCAAAATATAGCAAATAAAATCGAATGAAAAATGCATGCACATGGAGTTAAAAACAACTCATACCATAAGTCTGAAAACGATTCAGTCAAGATAATTTGAACAAATCGATGAAAATCTGTCGCGGTTGCTCGAGTTTCTCCTACCGGGTGCCATTTTGAGGAAGTTACGTGAAATCACGCATGTTGATGAATAAAAAGTCCAAGGGACACAAATCTTAGAAATTTCACCTGATAACTTCTCAATGCTATTTTGCAAGTGTCACGCGGATTGTCACGCGCTTCGCTCAGTCTCGCGCTAGCATTTGCCTAACTCACGTGACTCAGTTGACATACTTTGTGGTTATCGTGCACGCGGTGAAAAAGTAAACAGCAACCAAAAAAGTGGAGTTGGAATTCTTCGCCAAAGTCAACTTAATTCTCACAACTAAGCTTCATCGAAGATGTGTATAGAAGTAGAAAGGACCAATAATGAAAGTAAGCGCTTTTTTAAATGATAGTTTTAAGTGTGGAATGTATTTTTGACGAGGTGAAAACTCAAAATCGGTGACCGGATTTGGGTTACCGCCCGTTTAAAATACATGTAACGAAATGCCTACAGAAAGCGAATGGAAGTATTGTAGCCCCTAAATGGCGAACCGAGGGGCTACGTGCTGCCTAATAGTAGTCGCGCCGTCTACCACAGTATACTCACAACACCCCTAGAAATCGCTTCTAATTTGATTAAGAAACAAGTTGAGAACAATTTCATTACTGACGACTCATAGCGGTAAGCGGTCTAAATCATAACTTGATGTGATGGAACCCGCTTTATAGCCTCCGTTATTCTACGATTCAGCTCAGCTTACAACATANACCCCCCCCCCCCCACCCCTCATGCCATGAACAGACCAACTCTCTGAACACTTGGCTGGGGCAACATTCATTAGGTTGTGAGTCATGGCTGCAGACGTCAAAAGAGAGCTGGAACAATAGCGTTCACAATAAAACATAAACTTCAAGAAAGCAAGACACCACACACCTGGTAACGATATGATCTCCGACGTCCATTAAAATTGTCAGATTATGTAGGACCCTACAAAATGTCCCAATCTGGCCAACTTCGTAACGTCATATCTCAGAAATGGCTGATCGGATTCATATGAAACTTTCAGATACTGTGCCTGATGCGCGGTTTTCCAAAATTTTGTTGGGAATTGTTTTTAAAATGTTCCACTTTTGCATGATGGACTATCAAATATAGGATCGACTTTACGATTTTTATGAAAAAAGGTTGTATGAACCAGTAACGAAACTATTAGAAAAATGTAATGTAATGTTGTTTCATCTCCCATAGCACCCATATTAAATGAAAGTTGGTCATGTTCTTTATTTCAGTGTTTTGTTATGAATACAGCACAACGATACCCGTACACTAGACCAGGAGAGGATACGGCGAGGAAAAGATAAAGAAGCACTGCTAACCCCAAATACCGCTTCTTTACCGAGAAACTACTCTTAACAATGACAAAAGCAAAGTTCTATAGAATAACCCTCTGCGTACCCATGCAGTTATTTTCCACACAGCACTGAGCTAGAGACACTGTGTTGTTTCCCACACTGAAGCAGACGTCACATTTTGTAGATAGATTATAGTTGAACTGAAAGTCGGTGGAAGAAGGCGCTCACACCATCAGAGTCCTCAGTGGTAACACTGAAGGTCTTTGTGCTCTTGGCTTATTGAACGTAACAGGTGCCTGTTGACGCCAAGATTCAAACGGAGAAGTGGAGCGGCAGAATTTCGGACATAAACGAAACTTTTCAGAGATTAGGCCCCACCAAGTGAAACCAACTTCTCGAAATTCATTCAATGTCAAGCTGCGTGCATCACAAAGTTGTCTCCAACAAATGCCACCAAATGAACGGATGCCGACGTCCACTTGCACATGCTTTGAGCATACCTTTCAATGCTGCAGTGGAAAGCCATCGACATCAACCGTAAAGATAAACGAAATGCCAACTTCGGATGCCAGCTCTGCCTTAACACTAGCCTAACTTCAGCAGAACCTGTTGCACGCCAAATTCTATCTGACGTATTTAGTAACAGCTGTTGTGCATAAAGACAGGCATGCATCGACATACGCTGCAGTTTCATCAGTGCTGGCCTGTCCTGCACGGACTTTTACGAGTGAAAGGCTGGGATGTTCTGCTGCATGTGGTGCACCAGCAAATTAGACATTTAAGACGGTAAAAGACAAGCACATGTTAATGACGACTATGCAAGTGTCACTAATATTACATTGAAATACAGATAGTAGAAATCCAAATTCAAACACGCACAACCCCCTTAATATTTTTTACTATACATATGCATATTGAATTTGAATATAAATTAATGTTAACTGCTATTACTTACCACTGACCAGCAAAACAAAGGTAGGCCTACATATGAGGGTCGCTCAATATTGCGACTCCGTTTATTGAGATTTGGTAAGATCTGGGTCCAGTATTTGACATTTCACTTACAATAATATAACTGAACACGAATATAATAGGCCTCCATGTAGCATGTGAAAACTACAGACGTATGCACTCTACGGTAACATGTACAGATTACATGCATACACACATCTCTATTCACAAAAAACACGTGATATTGTGTCTTGTTATTATTGAGGCTATGGGACTGAGGATATCTAATTCCAGTAGGATATTTGGGACCTCTAATCCTTAGCATCATTAAAAGATGGTGATTTAGCATTTCTCGTGCACTCTGCTACCTTGAAAAGAGGTTGATTTTTATCAATTTGACCTTTGACCTCTCAGTTAACTTTGATTTTCCCTTCACTCAAAAATAATACCAGAAATCTACCCTACCTCCTAGAAAACATTAGGCATGATACATTGCAGGATCCTACAGCAGATGGAAATTGGGCGAAATTCAAGATGGCGGATGTTGCCATCGTGACGTATAAAAAATGGTCAAGGTTGAAATTTGTTCTCCTCACTACGTCGAACAAATCTCCAAAAAAATTACAGAAAACAACGTTGCAGGTTCAACTAGACCGCCGGCTAGTTTCACGAAATGAGGCTAAGGCAAAAAGTCAGAAAACCTTTCTACAATTGAAAGCCAATAGCTTGTAGCAGACTAAAAGCCTAAGTCAAAACACCAAAGAATCGACTTTTGACCACAGACTCTTCGAGAAACAGGCCGGACTGCGAGGCGGAGTCCTCTGAGCAAGTCCATGTTTATACTTGTACTTTTTGAGAACAACATTTGATCACGCAAATATATTCGTTGTAAGCTCGTTTCAGCCTGGTTCCAGCGTACAGTCGGCTTTGTGCACGCTGAGAGTACAATAAAGTTCGTGAATGTGTTCCGTGTTTGGATGGGATCAGCCTGTGTCCTTGCAATTGTTAGGAAGGCCAGTCTTCGTTGCTAAGATAATTAATTAATTACGACCAATGATAGGCCATCTAGTCTCTGCTGTCACAGTGGTGCTGCGAAGCACGTGGTTACACTCTGAGACAAATATAGCTCATTGGTCACACTAGCTTCTCTATTCGAATGTTTAGTGATGACGTGTCATGACAGTAGATGACGCAATTTAGACCCGGAAATACGAATAGGCATGCCGTCACACTGGGTCAAAACCGTAATAATGACCTCCGCCAAAATGTCATCATGCTAAACACGCCTAATGGAAAGTGTATGCGTTGCGGAACGCAGCCCAGGACTGCTATGGCAGCGCCATCTATTTGAGAAGCGGGGTGTGTGTTTAGATTTAATTTTTCTGGAATGTTGAGTTTTCTGACGTGTTGTAAGTTTTTGGTAGTGTTACGATTCCTCCGTAGAGTGTTGTAAGATGCTGTAAGTTTTTGGAGTGTTGGGATTCTTGTATGGGTGTTGTGAGGTTTTGCAGGGAGCTGTAAGGAGGGATATGTGCAGGTCCTTACTACACGCTTTCGTACTGGTAAACTGAGGCAAGTATGTCGCATTCGCGTGTCACAAAAATAGTAACAGCGTGAGGGCTAGAACGGCATTAGGGAGGTCACAAAATTCGCACTCAAAAACATATAACCCCTTAATGTCACTCAAGCTTACAATTCCACCTAATAAGGGTGCAAAATCATTTAAACACGAGTCTGTGAACGTACCGGTTTCACAATTTTTAATATGTTCCACCATTGCACGAGGGGCTGTTTTTGGGATTTCATCTATTTCAAATGAAATTTGGTCATGTTATTGATACCGTTGTTTTGCTATGAATTTATGAATGCTTTTTGAGATTTTATTACACAAAGGCGATACAATTAATGAAGTATTAGACACAAGTTTATCCAACAAAACAGGCCAAAAGTAAACACTTCGTCACTATGGCGACAACATTTAAATTGACTTGTAATACAATCATGTACTATATTAAATCATCAAATACATGCCCCTTAAACATACACCGTCCATCACATATACAAAGGGTATGTTAATTTTGACAGTAATGATTGAGTCTGGATTTGATCCACTTCCTAAAATTTGCGCCATTGTCTAGGAGTAACATAAGTACTTAATTGTGCTTTAGCTTGGTAATTACTGTGACCCGCTCTTGCTTTCACTATTGAAGTGACAGTACCTACTGGGCTTACAACGCTATCAGTTTGTTCCTCTCTTGTAAAGCTAGGAAAACCGCTCGTTGGCGAAACCACGTTGCACAATGCCATAACTTGTTTTTGACTGTTCAGTCCAAGAAAATATCTTCACCACAGATCGGATTTTGAATTTGAACTACCCTAATCTACTGCTCCATTGACAGTTGTTCAGGAAGTAAGTCTAGAAGGGTCACAATACGTAGCTTAAAAGGGTCTCAATACATATTTGAAAAGAACACTGTTGCGCACTGTATGTTAAATCATTGCACGTGGACATTTGCGGGTCTAGCATGCCTCCAGTGGGACTAGGCCTCGACTTTAAGCTAATCCTAAAATGGCGATTGGTTTTTGTTCTTTTTTTGTTTTGGTCATGCATGGAGGGCGGCAGGCCTTCCCCTCCTTCCAAAGATCGGCCTTTACAGTGGTTGAGATCGAGACTCGCGACTGTAACCTTGCTAAGGAATATTTCGCCAGATTTAACCCTGTAGTGTTTACCGAGGGTCAGAGCACAATCGTTCATTGTTTGCTTATTGCTTGACCAAAGAATTACTCGGTCACTGTGTTCTTTTGCGGGGCGTGGAAAATAGACGCTGGTCAATTAATTAAAGGTGTGAGATGAAAGCTTGCTTGTACAATGCTAGAGGTTAAAATATGATTCAACTGTTTTATGCTGAATAGTTCGTGTTGTACTCCATGTACAAATGTACGAAAAAAAGAAAGAAAGTTGGAGGCTCAATGATAAGCTCAGTTTGAATTAAAGACGGTGTTCTTTTTAGTTTTGTAAGAGACATCGTTCAAACTACAATCCTCGTCTCATGGGACACTAATATCGACACAGTTGATATATTTGATTGATGTTTTAGAAAAACCAACTGTAGCGCAGCAGTGACCGCAAAAGAAACCTATTATAACTTCGTCAAGCATTATACACTTTCCCCGCCTATCGTTTCCATTTCACCTGTAACTTACATGAAAGGCGCCGATTCGAGTTCATGATAAATGATGAATTTCACTCACTATGGATCTCATTCTCATAGACCATGTTATGCTGTACAGGATGTCCGAACGTAATGCCTGTCAGACTCAAACGCCTGCACATCGAAATCGGTGATACAGATTTTCATAAAACTTGCTGATGACTGCCAATACTTATTTCATTCATTAGTTTTATTTTTTGATAAATACCTATAACCATGTCAGTTCTATGGACACAAACATTAAAAATGGTGTTGCCACTTTCCCGCCCTTAATTGGTACTGCAATGATGCACGGGAAAACCCGTATTGTGAATAGACGATGGCAAATATTTACATTTGTTTCTCATGCCTGTGTGTAATTATGACAATGTGCTAAAACCTTTAGATGACGTCACATTTCACACACTGTCAATGTGATCGCAGTGTTAATTTACAAAATACAACGACCATTCTTTGTTCATCGATACCTTTGTATAAATCATCCAAACTTTTAGATATTCAAGCTCCAAATACAAAACAAACCCATTTATTGTAACATTAGATCAAATTCACAGAGAGGTCAATGCTCTAAGAACATGAACAAATACTGATTCAAATGCGGTGCAGAGCGATGGACAGTGTGCCTGTGGGGGAAATCATAAAAATACTCATCTAACTATGGCACATAAATACAAGATATATTTTTATAATCCCTGATCTTTTTTCTTTCGGAAATATATTCTTTTACTAGTTGACAAAGCCTATATTTTTATATACGAGTTAGAATGGAGGAAGCTAAGCAAGGTTTGAGATAACCTTAAATGGTTTTGAAGTTACAGTAAATGTGATATTTGCCTCCATTCACAGCTTTGTTGATTTTTTTTCATTAAGAAACAGAGCGATATATCCTGTATGTTTTCCGCAGAGGAAAAATGTCCAACACCACTTATGGGTGCCTATGCAAACTAGTTGAAATTATTTCGTAAGACAGACAATGAAAAATGGCAGAAGACTTCAAATATCGTTTTAAGTCAACTTTTTAATAGTCACGTGCTCAATTGCAATGGGCGTGCATTCAAACTAGAGAGTCTTTACTTATGGGACTCTGCAATCAGCAATATTGCTGCGTCATTTCGTTTTCTGGAGTCATCGGGCATTCTGTGCGCCCAGGAGAATCCATGACAAATTAAACTATTGTTGGCTCAATCTATTATTGTGGAGAATTGGGTTGAAAACTTAATTTCATTGTCAAGGGCGGTGTACAAAATCGTGTCTTGACAAAAGTAACCGAAGATGCGACTACCTCGTAATACACTGTAATTTGAATGTCGAGGTCAGTCATGTCAGTGATGCATAACTGTTTCTGTACTACGTTTTATTATTCGTAAAGACTAGTTTTGGTCAATGAAGTTTGGTATTCAATTTGTTATCCTGATAACAGGCTGGTAGAACCATTGTACGTCGGCACAGCATTCGATTGCGACAACAAAGGATCCACCTCGAGTCCACTCTGGTGCTATTATCAGGAAACCACTTTTCTCGCCGATAGTATTACTTTAAGAGGAAGGACCCCTTTCAATGAGTGGGTCACATTGCAATGTAGTCCAACAACTTGTTCTGTGGATACTTGTCTAAATATACGGACTTTCCGTTAAAGTTACATAAAACTTGTTCTTTGGGTGGGTAAATTCACGGACTTTCTGTCAGTGCACAAAGACTCTAAATAATCATTTGTTGGTTGACAAGGAAATGGAAATATATTGATGTGGATAATGAAACTTGAGGGTTCAGTAAGGAAGTAATATTAGTGTGTCAGTCAATGGCCTGAAGGTTGGTTGGTCTGACAATGATATAGTCGCGTTGTACCAGCAAAAGCCCATGGTCAGGCCAGGAGTGGCCTCTTTCATTCTTTATTTCAGCTACTTCTATTTACCTTTTAACTACCGAAAATCAAATTCCCGTTGAACATAATTGATCCAGTGTGATTAAGTGCTAATTCTTGCCGTTGTTTGTGTTGCATTTATCATTTAAACACGCTTAAAATGCTCTGTTATTGAACGCCTGGGATTGTGCTCAGTGGCAGCGTGTTCTTCTGCTATATTCAGTGGGTTCGCTACAGCTAATTTCTGTAAAATAACCTTTCCTCACCGAGAAAGTCCCTTTTACAATAAAAAAATATTTATACAAGCGTGTAGATGGGGCTCGACACCTGTTCAGTGAAGAATTCAAGGTATGCAGGTCAACGTGAGGTAACTCAACCAATTGATTGATTGCTTTTGAATCTCCGTATCAGTCTACAACGTTCCATAATCATCTTAAAACGATTTTGAGGTGGTGATGTAATAACATAACTTGTAAAATCTATTGGTCTATTTACACCAACGTCTAACCTATTTACTTTGACACTATGTTTCGGCCAGTCACTTCTCTGTCCATCTTCAGGTGTTACAGCGTTCTAATGGAAGAACCAGCATGGGTGTATGGTAAACCCATGGTGGTCAATGATGACCAATTTGTCGCCTTTTTTCCTAGACGGAAGCTGGGCTCGAACTAGGAGCCTTTAGATTACCAGTCAAGTACTCTAACCTCTGCACCACCGAGTAAATAGACCAATAGATTTTAGAAAAGACATTAAAGTCTTTCAATTATTAATATTGAAATTCTTTTTTTACAGATTTCAAAAAAATCTGAAGTATGAAAGCTAATGATGCAGAATCTGAAGCGTCTGTCGCCTTGCAAGGAAGTATAAAGTATTGGGAATCAACAAGTACAATGAATGTTGTGTTCACTCAAATTAAACAAACCTAAAAAGAGGTAAAAAGTTCGGTGACCCAGCAAACTCATTGACTCAAATTTCCAGATTAATGACTACGACAATAAATTTGAAAAATTGATAATCTATGTTACGATCTTTAATATATGGTTCACCGCCAAAGAGTGACAGGAACACAAGTGATTCAATGAATATGTGAAATTTGATAACTCACTTGTTGACAACCTTCCTCCACAAATCCACGTATTCTTCGGAACCTCTTCGCCTGTGTTTAGATCTTTTTTGAGACAGAACTCTCAGAGCGCCTCCATCGGCTACGTTACTGGCATTGGCCCCCTCCATGTGGGGCCTGAATATAGTTCTTTCCTTGTAGTAGTTTCGCTCACGGCTGTCTTCAAACATAATAGAAAATTATTGAAGATACGAATCCTGAGGGTCATATAAGTAAGCCCAAATCTTGATATAAAATTGTGTGCAAAGTCAACTCTATCGGTGTATCCTGCTTTCACTGACTTCGAGTCGTGATGTGCCGCGCGTGTACATTCTCTTGTTAATGTCGTGAAAGCCAACGGGTTCACAGATTAATTGTCAAGTTTTGATCAATGCTAACATGTTTAATGTTTCCATACAAAATGAGTCCAGCAGACAGCTCTTATTATCAATACATTTCCAAACAAAGTCACCTTAGCGTAAACAACATTCCTAACCTAGAAACGTCCACATTTAACTTAATTAATATCATGTTAAACAGGCAACCCTTAACCTAAATGCACTTTCATTAACGTAAAGCAAACACAAATTATGTTGTGAAAACGCCTATATTGCTCCCCGGCTAGGTATATATCCCTTTATGCAATAAATCGTGACCATTGGACAACTTCCTCAAAATATTCTTTAACAAGAGATATAATGTCATCGGTTGCGCTTACTGTCGTTTAGCATATTTAAAAACATCACCAAGACCAATTTAGTATTCTGTTTCTTTCTCATATAGGCCTAACCTACATTGAATAAGAGTTGGAGCGATGTTGGTGTCTCTTGACGAAGTGTGCCAGAGCGGCTACTTTTGAACACCATTGTTTGCACTTGGAGTCACGTAAGTGTGGAATTACACGATTTGTAGAGAAACACTCCATGATTTGACCGATTCAGTAGTTATGGACAATACTTGCCTTTGTCAACAAGAATATTTTCAAATACTACTGATTTCAATAATAGCCCAAGAAACTAACATCTGCTCATTTTTAACTTAAGTCTAATATTGTGTCAACTTCCAATTTTTGAAACTTCCACATCTGTTAAGTTAGTCAAAATTAAGACAAATTTTAAGTAAAAAACTTATATCAAATTCAAGTTATTTTTCTTGAAACGGGGTTGAGAAAAATTAAAGTTTTATCTTAAAACTGATTGGAATTTAAGATTCGTCTTAGGTAAGTCAGTTTTCTTAGCCTGTACTAAAGAAATCTTTACTGATCACGAAAACGTGCAGCAGTAAAATAGCAAGCGGCTTTTTGTAGCCTAGGAATTGAGGTTTACAAAAAATGTGAATTTTTGCTTTCACAGACGTACGTTTTTCATGCGAGACTAGTATTTTTGCATTGTACTAGTTACAAAAGTTTGGTATTAGCAATACTGTTTCACCCAGAGAATTATGTAATTAAAATGAACATGTCGACCTGTGAAAGTCTTCGAATGCTCGAATTTTACAACCACCCCTCAGGGTTAAAGGCTGTAATTGACAGAGAATCCCATGCAAACACGCCTTTGTAGCTCATAAAATAAATTGAAACTAAGTGCAAATTTCGTGAGCAAAATGAACTTCTCGTTTGCCGTAGTTGTAGCGATTTCCGTGAAAAATCACACATTCAGTTTAAAAAAAATGTAAACACCCAGCCATTAACTTCTTGCACATAACATGTTTATTTTATCATCAAGGGTCTTAAAAATATGTGGTTTATGAAACGAAAATCCGAATTCATACAGATATATTGAACAACTATGATTATTGTTAATCCTAAACGCACGAGTCAAGGTTCGTTCATTGACAGAGTTAATAAATAGCAAAGATTGAGAAGGACTAGTGACTACAGAATCTTACCAACTCACTACTAAACAATAGTGAATTAGCCTTGGAGAAAGATGTAATAATGGACATGTTGACGATTACATGTGAAGTAGATATTATAATGCATGTATAATCATCGCGTTATAGGGAATGTTGCAGCACAGATCCTTCACCTTCCCACATATTGTTTGACATGCAGCCCCGGGCGGATACTCTCAATATGTAAATGAGAGGTGCCGCTCAGAATGGCTGTTTTTTCACGACCACTACCCCTTAGAAAGGTTGTCTTTTGTGACACAATTCCCTGAAAATGATTCCCTTTTTAAACGACACCAAGTTACAGAAGGGTGTACACTACTATCTATATTTTAATGATGTAGACCTCTTCTCATTCTTGACAAAATGTGTATCTTATTTCTTGATGATTGTCTTGAAAACGCAGCAGTTTACCAATAGCCATGAAAGGTTCAAGTTCAAGGAATTAACGCCTACAATCGGGAGGCGTTTTAAACAAGGTGGGTGACTTTTTCATGGAAGCTCTCTATAAATAGAAACCTTTTTTCGACTCAAGTCTCGATGGGGGATGGGTACCCTTATTCTCAAGTTGCAACCTCATCCCCCGTAAAAACTAAATGGTCGAGTACCCCCTGGACATACTGGCAGTTAGTTTAGTGAAGACCTGCACTACCGTTTCTTGCTATATGCAATCTTTGTTCTGCGCTGGATCTGTGTCTCTGCCTCCTATCGAAGTTGGGATTCCCGTCATTGTGGCCAGAGTTCCATTTCACATTTTCTGTCGCTTTGTTAAATTAAGTGGAATTTCGTCTTTTCGATTACAGAATACGTTTTACAAAAAGTATTTTACAACTGAACTACTAGCGAGTGTCTTATTTTAGAAATAACAGGACACAAAATACAACTAGATAAAGATTGTCAAATCCAACACCCGAATTTCTCTTTCATGGGTTGTTGTTGTACTCACCTGTCAAATGACTTGTACTTGCAAGGACCTTCACAATAAAATATACAAAACTCCAAATGGTACTTTTACATAGGTAACCGATACTTCGAATAAGCAAAAACTCTGCTTTCGAAAACAAATCAAAACAAAAAACAAATTATTTTTGCCGACCCAGCCGTACTGTGTGCGAGGTTGACCAGACTGCAGCACGATACAAATATGTTTGCTGCGCAAACACTTTCTCAATGGCGTTATTTCTATACAATCCTGACCCGTCAGCCAGCTATTATCGTAGCCAAGAATACTTAATTATGCTGCATTAACCCGTTATTAACACTGCACGTTTGTGCCTTACTATGCTAACAACCTGTCTCCCGCACTGTTTGTTATCCAATTTCAACAAAGTTTCGTAACAAGTTAAACCCCCGCTTCACCAAAACATAAATCACACATGTGGCACTCGAAGAAATCGCAGTGTATGAAATAAAGATAAAATTCCCTACAAAAATCAGGTGCGTGTAAATTAACTTCTCAAGTGGTGTGATCAAGAATGCCCTTTGGCGTTCTTTTGGACCTGCCTTTCAGCATTCGTGTCCCTGGTCTGACCTGCGCAGTGTGTGCTCGAGGGATGCGTGTGTTTCGCCAGTGTCAAAAATCTTCGGTGACAGCTCTACAGATTTCAGAGCCCGCTTGAAAACGTGTGCAATGAACACACACTGGTGTTTATGAAAATAGTGCTAACAGATAACCGGTAGTGTAAAATACCGCGACATCTTTCGACCGAAAGGCGCACTATACTTTCGAACGGCCAATGTAGTGGGTCCACACGAGAACATTAACCTACGATGCCTGTTTCATGTGGGAGATGGGGTTGTAAAAGAGGACAATTACTAAACATTCCACCATCTACCCAGGAAGACTACTGATAAACTTGTTATCACGTATTTACTTCCTGAAGTTGTCATACTTGATCACTCAATATGTTAGTCGGTACTGAAACAATAAGGCTATTTGGATTGGCACTAATCCTATTGTCCTAAGAACGAGAACGAGATTTCCTCACTTTATCAGGCCTATTAGTGGAAAGCGCACAGTCGCTGTTTAAAATATTTAGTGTATCTGATTAAAAGAAATTTTAGTGGAACTAAAAACTAGAAATTTGACATTTTTAGTTTTCTTCAGTCTATTTGGTTTTAACTTTGTCTTAAAGAGGCATGGAACGCGAAAGCTCGTCAAATATATCTTTTAAACAATTAATGACAAAAGTACCATCTCGCAACGTCTAGTACAGAGTAATTCACTTTCCGCTGTGAGGAAATTTCCAGAGAAAATCACAAAATTCATGATTTTTAAATACACCCGAAGGAAAAACTGTAGATTCTACAGAGTTTCTGAGCTCCCTCCACTTATGATAAATGCATGCATGCGCTCACAGTCAGTTGCTTGAAGTAGCTTGAAGTCAAACGTCAAATTTTCCATTTAAGGGAAATGTGCTACGTCCGGTCTTGCCAAACCAAATAAGGAGACGTGCTTTGCCTTGTGGGAGAAAAATCGGCGACGTGGCGAGTAGATAACAGATCATTTTCTTGAAATTTGACAATAAAAGAAAGTACTTTGATATCAACAGAAATTTAAAATCTTTACGAACAAACCCAAAAAAATATTTGGTGAGCAGGTTGAATTTTGTTTTAGTGGCAGAGAACCACTTTCAATTTTGAAATTTAGTCTGTTTATCGTGTTCCACTGGCCTCTTTAAAATAACCAACTCTGCTCGTTACTAAAATAGAATTTCTTTAAATGGTGATTCCACAATAAAAATGTGTTTAGTTTTTCATAAAATGTATTAAAAATCACCACTTGCGTACTTTCTACGTATTATCATACTGATGAGACTCCTACTTTCTGTTTTACGTATTTACATTTCTCCAAGTGGTATGAAATAGAGAGTAATAGAAAAATCACGATATTTGTGGTTCCCGATTCGAAATTATCAAAAATTCGGACCTTAGAGTGACGTTGCGTGGGCGTGTTCAAATTTATGCTTCCCGAAATATAGGTCACGGTACAACTGAATAATCCCCAAAGATTCCTTCATCAAGAACACGTGTTAACCAAATCCAAATTTAACATTAATATACAGTAACTTTACAAAAGTGCATCTTAGTTTCAAACTGTCACTCACAATCTGAGAAATTAGTCACAACTTATTTTAACTGCAATAAACAGTGCGGTTTTATTACCACTTGTTACCCTTCTTGGATTATAAATATCACAGTTTTGGTGAACTTTATCAGCTCTAGTCCGCTGTTGATTAGCAGTTCACTTTGATCTAAACAAAATGGAGGTCATCCACGAACGTCGGAAACAGCGCACTCGACTCCCGTGTGTTGCAGTTGCTGCGGCTATTATACTGGTTAGCGCGTTAGCACTTGGACTAGGTTTAGGACTAGGATTTCAAAAACAAAGTGAGCCGAAAGATTACGTCCAAGTTGACTCCCTTGTCGACTGTTATTTGAAGGGCGACTCCAGCAAGAAAGATTGCGAAAAGTTAGGGTAAGATTTCCTATAACGTTAGCGACAGTTGTATATGAGAAAATGACGCACGACTATGTAAGTGAACTTTTAAACCACGTTGTCGTTATTGCCACCTTTTCTTCAACAACTCAGATGTCGCGAAAACTGCTTATTTTTGTTTGTAACCTCGGATATACGGGGTAGCTGGTGGGATCTGTACAGCACGTTTGAATTCGTCATGCATAAAAATCTAAAAATTGCACAATAAAACTGGTTTATCACGCTACAAGAAACTTTGCGACAAAAGCTTTGACATATGGTCACTGAACATGGAGTCACTGAATTTTATCTACATTATGTTTATAGGAATTTTCTAATAAATGCGTTGGAGGTTGTCTGATGGACGTAATGCAAATTCAACAGCTGTTCCATGTATCTCCCCCGTTTTTTGTCAAATATTCTGTTGGTGTTTGGGTATCCGCATTGTTTTTAAATGCCATGTATATAACGATGGCTCATTTCGAATACATTACAAAAATCATTTTACGGCACCCAATTTCAACATTTCGAACTCGTCAGAAAGACATTTCCAAACTGCACTTCATCAGATATTCGCAGGGTTGACCCATGACGAACTCCCACCCAGCATTCTACAATGCCCCTATCCGTTTACTTCATATCTTTGATAACGAGGCACCTCCGTGATTTTGCTCTCATGAAGGCGCTGCGATGAAGTCAGATATAGGTCTGAGTTCGTGTTCGCGGACGTGGCAAGTAACAATTGATCGAATAAAGGTTAATGCAAGTATTTAGTATACTGACATGATTATTTTGCTACGAATTCAAGGGTAGGCCTATTGAGTGGAAAAACCGAGTGGTCGATGCCACCAGCCGGGCAATCGTAGTATACTGACCAGTCGTAGTATACTGACCAATCGTAGTGTACTGACCAATCGTAGTGTACTGACCAATCGTAGTATACTGACCAATCGTAGAATACTGACCAATCGTAGTATAATGACCAATCGTAATATACTGACCAGCATTAGTTTTAGGCTCCTTATGATTCAGTGACATTAAAATAAACACAAATAAATAGATGAATTGATTACATTCAGAGTTAAACCAAACGCTTAGTTCAAGTTGTTAATAATTGCCTAAAATCATGTAAAGCAGTATACAATGAGCTCTTGATACATTGAATCACCTCGTGCCATTTTCCTGCGTGTTGTAGTGTGAGATGTTCTTTGAATCCGTTTCAAGAAATGTTTCTGCAATTCTAGAAGGCATGTTCACAACTTGCGGACCTGTGCATCAGACAAGGAAAGCCTCATGAGACTTGTTGTACGGCACATGGGAAGGGGGTTCGGGGTGGGCGGGGGCGTCCCTCAAGAACATTTCAGAATTTAATCGTGTTGACGTGAATTCTGGTGCATTCCAATAGTCTGTCACGATTTTAGCGCCTAAACTTGTATTTATAAATAAAAAAAAACTTGTTTACAACCGTCAAATACTATGAGGATCTCGAAATCTGTAGGTAAAACTTGGATAATTCTAAAATAATGACGACTGAGAGTCTAACGTGCACGGCGTGTGTTTCATCAATATTTTTACCTACACTTCTTTTGATATTCCTGGAGCTGGATATCAATAGTTTTGCCATTGAAACGAACGTGCATTATTAACAAACAGAGGTCTTCAAGTTGTGACGAACTTAAACTTTCCTTTTCCAATTCCGGTCGTTGCAATTGTATGGATTTTATTTCACACATTCTTTGTTGTTTGAGCAGCAAACCTCGATGCTGTGGTACTTTGAAAATATTGGGTAGTTTTATTTCATAATTAGATTACTTCTATGTACTTCACCGCGTAAATACTTGGCACAATGAGTTCTCTTTTTTAATCTAATTTCTCTCTTTTCCATATATTTCCCTATCCATGCGGTTTTTGTATTGTCTTCCCGCGTTTTTTCCATTGGCTGCGCGTATTTTTTTTTCTTGCTTTGGCCGAATCCTTGGGAACCATTGCCCCTTCCTGCCTAGTACCCTAGCAGGCTGGCAACAAAGTGTGAACTTGAAGTTGTGAGGTTAAACTACACAAAAACGACAAAGAAACCATGCATATTTCTTGACAGGAAAAAAATTTGTAATCCTGAAAATTTGCCACTCCAGTATGATTGTGTTATCGTGATTTTTATTCAATTTTCCAATTTTGAAGGATACAGATAATACAACATATTGTGACGGCCCGTTGGTACCTTTTTGAATGTAAATTTTGTTTCCGACACCGTTATCCCATTTTTGGTTATTCGCTTACTTTAATTTTTAGGCTAAACTTTTTCTGTTGGCGTTATTTTTAAGTTAATTTAATAGATAACTCAACAAGCTCCTTCATAATCATCTACTCAACTTCCAGTAGTAGTTAAATGCGGTCTTCATGAATCACTACAAGTCGTTTTCTTTGCAAACTTCTTATGTAGGTAAAATGTTGTTTGTTTAAAATTTTGAAAAACCTGGTATGGAATTTACTTTAAATGTGCATCATTGCCAGGTGTTACTAGGTTTGATCGATTTCAGATGCGAATGGAGAAATAATTCCGATTTACCATCTCGGCCAAGCTGTACCTATCCACCACTTTCGCCCTCTGTCGGGTACACTCTTGAAGGAAAGCCCAGCGACGGAGACTATGGTTGGAATTTTACTCTCCAAAAGAATGGAACAAAAACACCATTTCTAAACATTGATAAAATTGCCGTGTCAATAGAATGCCAAGATATCCACAGACTCCGCGTTAAGGTAAGAATTTGTGTACGTAGTACTCTTTTGTAAATGGTGAGGTCGTCCCGGTCACTCATCATTCAATGAAAACTGTGTAAAGAAACAGTTGGTGATTACTATAATTGTTTCATAATTCAGTCACACCACATTTATTCTACTTCTTATCTGCGTGTGTTTTTGTAAAAAGTTAAACAAGACTAAAACAATATCTACCTTGTGTTCACTTGACAAAAATGTAATGTCAGTATGCTATTGTACTCTTCGCACTACCCATGTTCACTGTGATGTCATTTCACTTGATTTTTTTTTCAACAGATCTACGATCCCAATCAGTCTCGTTTTGAGGTCCCGAATGTGAACATAACAAATAACAAGGCCATGTGTAACTCAACTATGTTTTCCATAAATTATACAGTGGCGCCGCATTTCGGTATACAAGTGAAAAGGGTGTCGACTGGTACCTTAATGTAAGTATGTTAAGTTGTCTATAGATTACAGTTATGGCTTTCGTGGTTTTTAGATTACTGCCGTTCATGGATATATTAGGAAAATGGTGAAAAAAATACCATTTATCGAATTGACTTTTTGTAACCTACTGGCATTGCGATGCAATTTGGTTCCAGATTCAACACAAGTTTGCCAGGCATGGCATTTTCTGACCAGTTTCTTCAACTGACCACTCGACTCCCCTCCTCTCACGTGTATGGGTTTGGTGAACACAATCACAGAAGATTTAAACACGATATGAACTGGAAGAAATGGACAATTTTCACAAGGGACAGTGGCGTTGTGGTAGGAGTAACTATGGCGTGTAGTAACGAATCGATATGTTTAACAGACAATGGGCCTTTGGCCACAGGAAGCTTAGGAAACCACCTGTCTGTTATTATTTTTGGGGTGCAGTTTTCTTTTGATGTTGACAAAGTCACAAAACATAGTAGTTTATGAAAGTAAAATGTGCCCATGTTTAAACTTGTGCATTTCCGTGAAACTCAACTAGTTCTGCAAACTGGCATGAAACAGAGCGTAAGGACGGATAACGCTAACAGTATTCCCATAATTTGCATTAAAGAGGCATGGAACACGAAAGCTCGTCAAAAATATTATTTAAACAATTCTAGCGAAACGTTACGTATAGTATAAAGTAATTCAATGTCCTTTGTGAGGAAATTTCCAGAAAAAAAGCACAAAATTCACTATTTTTGAATTACGCCCGAAGGAAAAACTTTGTGGTTACCACATAGTTTCTAATATACCTCCCACATATGATAAATGCGCGCATGCTCTTACAGTCAGTTGCTTGAAGTCGCTTGAGGTCAAGGTCACATTTTCCATATACGGGAAATGTGCTACGTCTATGGCTTGCCATACCAAATAAAAAGACGTGTTTTGCGTAGTGGGAGAAAAATCAGGTCGATTTTTTGAAATTTGAAACTAAAAAATGCTTTGATATCAACAGAAATCGAAAATCTTTACGAACAAACCCTAAAAATACCTGGTGAGCAGATTGAATTCTGTTTTAGTGGCAGAGAACCACTTTCCATATTGCAATTTAGTCTATTTATCGCGTTCCACTGGCCTCTTTAAAATAACCAACTCTGTTCGTTACTAAAATAGAATTTCTTACACAGCTTTTGAAGTATCGATAGTTGATCCATAGAATTACGTACTTTTGAATGCTTTTGTGAACACAGAATATATTTAAAGGAGAATGCCATCCAAAAAACAACCTATTTTGTATCAATTCAAATCGAGTACTTCCACTCGATAACAGCAAGTTCAGTTCTTTTACCTGACACCTGACGGCGGACGGAGGTGTTGAAATTAACCAATGACGTCAGAGGTTCGAACGCAGTCTGTTCAGCAGTTCACAACACGCTTACTGGTGTCAGATTATCGCTGGAATTCATCGTTTTACACCAATAAATTTCCAAAATTCGATGAAAAACCCTTAAAAACACATCTAATTCTTGAACAAACGTGTTGTTTTATTTCGCTGTTACGGATTTATAGGTATTTGAACGTACCTAAGCCTACAAAGTTCGGTAGGCCAATTTACCAACGTCGGTCGCGGGAGTTTGGGTTCTGTTCGGTGATCAATTCGAATTATTCTTCCGTGAAATACAGACAGGAGAACACATCTGTAATTTTAGACTTACGATTTTTCAGTTTTAAACACAAAAAACGCTTGTTATCCCGACCAGTGACCCGGAACCTGATCAGATCCGTCGCGGCCGGACTCATCTGAAGACATCACGAACATAAACCAGCCAAAAGTTGGAAACTAAACTTGTAGTCACGAAAAACTATACAAGTGAGCCAAAGAAATAATGTGCACGTGATTATTGTGGTGAAATAGCTGCAAAACTGCAAATCTACTTACTTGTCGTGGGCCGCAAAGTCAGGTTCCCCTTCCAAAGAACCGTCAGGGCGATGAAAGTTGTACAGTAACAATTATTCAAATAATGTATGCATATACCTAAATAAAAATTCCCCTAACATCTGACCACAGCACATGAAATCGAATTATAGTTTCACAACAGTTTTGTGTCAGCAAACACTGAATTAGCCGACATGCGCTCACATGGCTTCGGCCGCCCGGACAATTAGCGTTGTTGCATCTAAAGCCGGTAACGCAGTGAGTTATTCATTGCTGGCTTGTCAAAACATTTGCATTCACGAACACTCCAAAGGCATTTCAATTTGTATGTAATGAGACACACTTTGACACTTTGTTTCAGTTTATACTTAAGCATTGGATAAGGTCAGAGTAATTTATTTTGAAACAGAAGGCGCAATAATAAACGTCTACATGGCAACTTATAATCCCCCGTTAGACGAGTGGTCATCAGTCTCTTTTTCTGAAA
This sequence comes from Phoronis australis, assembly GCA_002633005.1. NCBI lineage: Eukaryota > Metazoa > Phoronida > Phoronidae > Phoronis > Phoronis australis. The sequence continues at coordinate 53,869 of NMRA01000753.1, read as the reverse complement.
TCACTGTCGACGAAATGTCGGTCACAGACCGTGAATGGAGATGTTTCACGCCTCATGCTTGGTATTAACGACGTACTTTTCAATCTTCGCTACCGCGAGCCACTTCCGAACCATTTCGGGTTCTCGAGAAAATAGAAAAAAATGATATACTCGTTTTCCTCGCAGCTTCGTAGTTCATGCACATCCTGGAACGATACACCACACCGTAGCGGCACTCACTCTGCAGCTGGAAGAACCACTGACGTCGCCGCGTCGTATACTCACCTTCCTCACAGGTTAACGCGACATCTCTCGGCGAGGTAAGATCGACCGTATACGAGGTGATGTGGATATAGACCGATTTGAGAAGGTAAAAAAGATTAATTAAATGGGGTGGCATTCTCCTTTAAGCGGCGGAAAAAATAAATTTCGATTAAGAAAATTTTGCACTATAAAATTGATCTCAACTTCTTCCTTACTAAGGAGAGAAAATATGTGTTGTCTTACACAGAACTAACTAAATCGAATGATACGTCGTGCAAAAGTCATCTTGTTAAGCCTTTTATCGAGCAATAAGGATCTGTCAGCTCATTCCAAGCCAAACACTCACTCAATTTTAGAGTCACTGAAAAACAATTCGAGGCCATTTCGGAATTATAATTGGGTTGAATCAAAAATTGCTTCTTGTTTCGAAAACTGGGTTTCTATGTGTTTTACATAGATGTTATAGGCAAGAAAAATAAATTCAAAGAAATTAGCATTAACGCGTAATCGAACCTACTTGTTCCGCAAAAGCAGCCCAACGCTCTCTTGCTGCGTTAAATCCCAAGCGTTAAGGTAACTGTGAACCTTGTTTACCAAGTTGTACTTAGGGTGCAAATATTTTAAATTCTATTAAGTCTAAAACCTACAAAGTATATATTTTCTGAAAGGTGAATAAACTTTCTAACAAATTTCATTATTTATATTTACTTGTCTATTTTTTCACGATATATGTGTTTTTAGAGATTTCAAAAAGTTGCTTTTCATATTATATTGGTCTTTTGTCAACATGTTGACAACAGAAAATTTTCGAGGGAACCGTGTCTCAGCTTTTTAAAATAGGTCTCAGTTTTTTAGCTACCGACATTTTAAAACATGTTGAGCAAAAACGGCCGTACTCTTGATTTTTAAAGGCCTCGTTCCGAAAAAATAGGATCTATTTCAAAAATCTAAGACACGGTTCCCTCCAAAATGCCGTTATCAACAACTCTGTATAAAGTCAACATTTTTTTACTAAAACACATATATTGTGAAAAACACAAAGACAAGTAAATGAGAATAATATATTTTGTTAGGAAATTTATTTGCCTTTCAGAAAATATATACTTTGTAGGGGTTAGAAATAGGCGGATTTAGGGGGGCCCAGAGAGCCCCCTTGGCTGCCGCAAAAAAATAAAACAGCAAAAGCGTAGGGAAATGTTGAGTTTATTAATTAACCCCGGTAATTAAAATTATACGGATGAAACAAGATTCAAATATGTGCAGTTTTAGTGTTTGGGAGGGAGCTCAGATCCAATTTCAAGTGTCAAATTCGGAACACGGGGCAATCGTAATGGAACTATGGCTAAGTATAGGCTCTACCGCGATATCCCAGGCGACCGGCAGTGGCGCTGCGCACTACGACTCCGTTTCCGTCGTCTGCTCCACTGTGCAATGAAGAAAATTTACTTCCGTATCATTTTTTAAAGAAAATGGAACCTGAGTGACGATGAAAAAACAGAAGCTGCTGGTAAGATGTGAATTTCAATCGAAGCCTTAGTGAATCACTCAGAAACTCATAATTCTCTCTTTGTCAAACTTATGACGATTTCCAAAGCAATCCCGTCATTATTGCCAACACGAAAAACGGATTTGGTCTTTTGGGCATTTGAAGACGATTTTAAATACAACAAATTTGTTACGAACCGATTGCAAAAATATAAAACGTATAATAAGCATTACAAAAAGGAGTAGTTTTCGCGCAAACGCTGTGGACCATAAACAAGTAGGTCTCTTAGGAATTAAATCGTGGTGGTGTAGTGGTAAAGCACGCGCCCTCTATCCGTGAGTTAGAGTGAGTTAGAGTCTGTGGTACATGCAGTTTTTCCTGTTTGACAAGTTCTCCATTTTTTGTGTTTTTATTTTTGCTTTTTTCTTGGATAATACTTCAGGAATCAAGGAAAGTGCTTGATTTTTAGAGGAAAAAACAGAAAAATTTCACGACCTCCCCCCATTCGGTGCTATGCGCATCTACAATCGTGCTTGCGCAAAATGCTTACAGACAAAATGTTGGGCCCCCTTGTGATATCCTAGATCCGCCACTGTTAGAGCTAACAGAATTAAAAATAAGTGCAACATGGTAAACAATGTTCACAGTAACCTTAAATAAGAAAGTATTTTACGCGTGCTTAAGATGTCGCCGGGCTTAACTTCAATGAATGTCTGACAGGCAACAGCGAATATTGGTGATTCGTAATAAAATCACAAAAAGCGCAATGGATTTTGCCATTTTATAGCTCTGGTCAAAGGTAATAATTTCAAGAAGTCTATCCTATCCAACAGCTATTCTCAAAACGCATTTTCAGCGATTTTAAAATCCATAATATCGATTTACTATATCTAGTTAACACATACTGGTGAATTGCTGATTGTATATTATATAATTGTCCAAATCCCGTGTGGGCTGTAAACAGTAATTGCACAGATATCGGGTCCTCAGTAGCTCAGTGGTGAGAGCACTCGACCGGTTGGACTCCCAGGTGGGGTTCCTGATTTTTCTGTGTTAATTTGATATATTTCATTGCGGGACAACCTCAGCGTCTATATATTTACTATATCCTCTGAGGGGCTACGACCAAAATGCCATAAAGCGTTCGGTGATTAGCGTCATTCGCTGATTCATAAAATATTTGATTAGCGTGTTTATAAATTATTTTAAATAAAAAGTTCGTGAAAATGTTGGCTTGTCGTAAGTTTTAAAGTCATTGTTTTTTTTTCAAATTTTCATGTTTTGTATTTTGATCTTTTCCTAAAACAAATCGTCAAAAATGTGGACTCTGAATACTGTCTAGTTTTTCCGTTACAGAAACCTCTAGCAAGCACCTCTACCAAGAATGGGTGTTACTGAAAAGCCACCTGTAATTAAATTAATGATTGAATCCTTTTGAAAACGGATTAATTTCCCTTACGATGTCAATTTTAGGGGCTTTGATTATATTTCCCAGTTCACTGACATTTTATGTCGGTGGAGCTTAAGTGAGCGTTTTTTTGATTTTGAAGACCCTAGATTTTAGCGTTTTGGCTTCTACACAAAAAGCTACCCCGTTATTTTTTAATCTCAACTATCTTCTGTTCTGTTACGTTATAACTTGAATATAATTACACTTGTGACTTTTATCCCTTAACAGGATGCTTGGAATCTCTATGGCGCTCATCCATTTTACATGAACCTTGAAGAGGACGGCAATGCAAATGGCGTTTTCCTCAAGAACAGTAACGCAATGGGTAAGTCGTCTGTCATCTTTATTGAATGATCTTCAATGATTAGATATTTTGAATAGTAATAATAACTAGCACGGACTGTTCACAAGCACGTATTTTCCTCTACTATAGATATCATTCTACAACCAGATCCATTTCCGGCTATCAGCTACCGTGTGATTGGCGGAATCCTTGACTTCTACATCTTCCTTGGACCCACACCGGAAGCTGTTATTCAGCAGTACAATCAGGTATGTCATCTCGCTGGTTCGGAGGCACTGATAAGTTCTCACAGGGATTTGATTATCAGAACACACGTCAATGGACTCTTCATCCTCCCTTCACTCTGTCAAAAACTGCATGCAAATAAAGAAAAGTTTTGAGTCATTTCACATCACAGGCCCTACAGATGAGCACAGAAAATTTATTCTCTCTTGGATTTTTGACCCCTTCACTCCCAGTGTAAAACAAGCTAGACTAAGAAAAATAAGGACAAAAAATGAAAAATAGGCACTTTTCACCCCAAAACCACCACTTCCGTGCCGATGCTCGACTAAAGCCAACATTAGATTCCGAAAGCAAATTTCCTACCGATTCCAAAAATGTGGTCCAAAAGTACTGTCAACCAACCAGCGAGGTGCGTCGTATGCGCATTTGCGAAGTAAGCACAGTGTACCTTTTACATCAGTCTGTACTATCAGAGAACCAGCGTCTCTATTTACTGTATTCACTGCATGAAGGTTACCAGGTACAGACGCATCGTAAGGGGGTTCGGGCTACATGTATGGGCTACATGTGTCTGGCTACATGCATCGGGCTATTTTTGGTTATTTGGAGTTGCTGTAACAATTTGAGGACTTTCTATTACAATCCACAATGAGAAGAACGCAAAGGAAACATGTTTTGTAATATTCTGCATATTCTACCTTTCCTGTGTGACGAAATTATCAAACTGCTTCTGCAAAGGCGGTTTCAAAATTATTTAACAAAATGAATACATTGTATTACTCTGTTCAGTTTACTCAATATTTCTCTACCTTTGTTTGATTCATTGGATAATTTATGAAAATTATTCATGGTGTAAAAACTAACGCATGATATTTTGTTGATTACTTTCAAATACACACAATAAACAATTTTATCCAGGTTTCTGTAGAAAAATATGCCAATGGATGAGGTTGCCATTCAAAAAATGCTCCCTAGCGTAGATTTTTTTCGTGATAAGGCTGTAAGGAACAGTCAGTTCATTCGTTCTTTCCATAATATTTCCACTGGAACTTAGCGTAAAGACCTGGATGCATTTACCTTGACTCTGAGGAGCAGTAGCTGCTTTGTAAAGTGGGTTCCAATCAATCATTAAAAACGTCCATAATTTGCAGGCTGTCGGTCTCCCTGTAATGCCGCCATATTGGAGTTTGGGATTCCAGTTGTGTCGGTGGGATTATGGAAGCTTAGCCGAAGTGAAAAAGGTTGTGAAAAGGAACAGAGATGCTGGGATTCCATACGTAAGTGGAGTGAAAGTATATTGCTGGTTTTCTTGGCGCGTGTGCTAAATGGTCGTGCGAAGTCAAAACTTTTGCTACTTCGCCATTAATCTGTTTTCTTTCATGTTTGTTTCCATGTCAAACTGATTATGGAATAAAGTGAGCAAATGATAGTTTCGACATTAACCTTCTGAAACCTATTATTCTATTCTTATGCCTCCGATCTTTTTCAGACGAGATATGTTACGTGGTGTCTAATTCATTTCAGGACGTACAGTACGGGGACATTGACTATATGTACAACAAGTTGGTTTTCACCTACGACAGTGATAAATTTGCTGGATTACCGGAGTTTATTGAAGATTTACACAGCCACGGACAACGCTACATAATCATACTGGTAAGATGACTTCTGCCCGGTGAGGGAGGATGTGAGGGGGAGGGAGGGAGGGAGTTAGGGAGGGANTGGACGGAGGGACGGAGAGAAGGGCGGAGGGACGGAGACTGGAAGGGCGGAGGAACAGAAGAAGAGAGGACGGAGAATCAAAAGGTGACATCTGATTGTCTTCTATACAATATGGCTTGATTATTACAATTTGGGACTTAAGCACGTGGAAAAGCATTTGCAAAAGTACATGTATGCCTTCAATCTGTGTTAATTAGATGGCAGCCCACAGAGGACTACTCTGCTTATTGGTTTTGCCAGAATCACCAACTTGCTTAAATGCATGTTTCGATCTCCGTTTCGATCTTCGGGACCATATCCGCGGACTAACTGAAGAAAGTAAGTCACGGATCTCCACGAACCTTTCACAATACGAAGATGATCATATGTCAAAGCCCTATTCGTGAAGGCCGCCTTGGAAAATAGTGTGTTCAGAGAAGATATTGCCCATTTTAAATATTACAATATTAGTAAAATAAATTGATAATTTCTAATGAAATCGGCACCTTACAGGATCCAATAGTTTACACGTCTTGAACTTTTCTCAGCAATTTTAAAAAATGTGGTCACTATCGTATTTCAAATGGTGGTTACTAAATCAGCTTTTCCCGATTATGGTTTCAATGTATTACATATTCTCATCATTTCATCGCACATTGAGTACCGTGACAATATTATACGGTTGTCAATACGCCTTTTGGAAAAGCATATAAAGTAGAGAAAACCTCAGAACTTGAGATCAAGTTTGAATAAGTGACGAAATAGAATTAAACGTCACATTTGGCGAGTGAGGTCCTCGGGCTGAAATTGATATCGGCAATAATTGGTCAGGATTTGGCGAGCTGGCCTATCATCTGGCATCAAATTAATTGGTTTAAGAAGTTCTAATTATCGTTTTTTTTCAATATTCAAACGTTCTAAAAATTATTCAATGTCGTAAAACAATAACAGCTTTACGCCATTTTGTCAAGTTACGTCGTCCTCCCTTGAACAATGAAATACCCTATCATCTTCCTGTCTGGTTAGAGCTGAACACAGTTGATGATATTGCAAATGTCCGAAACGAATTTGCTTCAAATTACTCAATACGCCTTCAAAGGCAACTGATCAAAAACAAACGTGCACTGAATGGCGAGCTTTGATTACTCCACATTGAATGAAAATTGTATTTTTACATGGAAACTAATTCAGTTATGTCATTACAGGATCCCGGAATCGCCACCAATCACAATTTAACTAGCACGGCACCACCAAATATGACCTACCCACCACTCAATCTTGGTCTTGAAAAAAACGTGTTTTTAAGAGACCCACGGAATGACAGCAAGAGCATCAACGGGTTTCTTCAAGGAGAGGTAAACTGTCTACAAAAATTTACCAGCATGATAAATTCCTAACTGAGTTTGTCGTGACCTTTTTGCATCCATCGTCAGAAATGCCGCATGTTTGAAAGTACATTTTGTTGAAATAATGTCACATTCACAGTGTTCAAGAAATGTTTTGGAAATTCCGAACTTCCCCACCTGCTTGAAAAACTGGCCATCTCAGTTCTAGCTCTGCTCACTTATATGAAAGTAGGTCGGTCTTAAAGATATTTTTCCGCTTGATTTTGTTACTTACTTTGTGAATGGAAATTTAAATATGGTAATAAAGACTATCAGTTTAAACTCCGACAAATGGACACTGACTCAACTCAACGGCGCATGCTGTCACAACTTTTAAGTTAAAACGCCTCGTACTGCAACAACTAAACGGCCCTCACTGCCACAACTGAACGGCCCACATTGCCAAAAATTAACAGCCCAACTTTCAAGTTAAAGCGGCCCGTACTGTCACGACTAGACGGCCCATATTGTCACAAAACTTCGGAGTTGATACAATATTGAATCACCACTCACGACAAAACTGTCTATATACTCGCACCAAACGCTAGTAACGCATGTCGATTTAGTAGACCATATGAGGAGCTTTGAAGCCTTTTCATATTTCATACAAAAGGCATTGTTTCAAAACAGTGATTAATTTGTTTTTCACAGGTCAACACAAGACCTGTGAAATGAAAAATTCTTTTTCTTAGAGACTTACCATTATATTATTTTGTGTTTAAATCTTATTTAAGGTTTGGCCAGGGACTGTTCTTTATCCCGACTTCTCTCACGAAAATGCAACTGACTGGTGGAAGACCTTGATAAAGGAATTTTATGAGAAGCAAGGCATAAAGTATGACGCTCTCTGGATTGTAAGTTTACTGTAAATTACGATGGTTTCACATTAAAGTTATAAAATGGCATTATTATCAAATTCTTGACATTCGCCGAGGCCTTCCTTATTATTTTTCATACTTCGACTAAACATACATTTAGTTTTTACATGAAAAACACGATTGTATTAAACTTTTAAATCAGTGTCAACAGAAATCTTACCATATGTTGACGCGTTCGAATTTTGCAAATTTCACCATTTCAGGATATGAACGAGCCTTCCAGTTTCATTCCTGGATCATTGACGGGATGCGAGAAAAATCGATGGAATCACCCTCCATACGTACCGAGTATGTATATGTATTAATTGTTAGCCTATTACAAGGCAACCCATTAACCGTTAACTCATACACATATGCGAAGGATTGTCGCCTACGGCTATAAGTGACCCTCAGGTGCATTTCGAGTAAAAAATCTTTGAATAGATCATTATTTTAGATTTAGGCGCATACGGTTCATGTGTATGGGTCTGCGTTCCGTAGAGGCAAGAATTTCGTAAAAGCGTGATCACCCTAATTTCCTTTAAAATTCTTGCGCCTACGACACATTGTCCAAGTTTATGATTCATGTGTCTTAACCGGCGTCCATATACATGCAGTACATATGCGTGGGTCAAAATACCCATATATTCGGTACATGCACATGGTTCTAAATAAGCGTATACGTTTATATAATGAGCATGCGTAAAATGGTTCTAAGTATTATCGTTGGCTGCTGGGTGGAAAGTGACACCTGCTTGTGAAATTATTGGCGTGGACACGTTCACGCTCGTGTTTTAGAAGCGTACTTCACGACCGTAAAACACAAGCGTAATGCGCGAGAGTAAAATATATACGCAAAACGTACCGAGAGTGGCGTAGATATATAGATTATTACATGGCGAAGTCGTTATCCTCCGTTATCTAGAGCCCGAGTGGATTTTGGAGAATTATCGCCCGAAGGGCGTTAGCACCGAGGGTGATAATTCTCCAAAATCCTCGAGGGCTCTAGATAAGGGGGATAACGGCTGAGAACATGTAATAATCTATTTATACCACATACTAAACGAGAAACATTGCAATGAATCGATTTACCTTTTCTGACTCTCCACGGCTTTGTAACTACTTTCTATGTCAGAGGCCCGGGCTCGGAGGTCGTGACCTTTTAAGAAAAGCCGGGCTATTTTTGTCAAATAATGCTTTTACTCAAAACCAATCGAAAACTTAAATGTAATAGAAATAAATTGAATTCATAAATTAAGGTTTACCAACTATTATAGCTTAAAACACGTTTTTTTCACGCTAAGCTTCGACCGGGAAATTATCGTCTGCTAAAGTAGGTTACCACTGGTAACTGAATATAATTCTCAAGTCAAAGATCCTGACAACACGATGCCTGCATTCAAACTGTAGATCGGTGATTTACAAGTAAGAGGACATGAGAGAAAATTTTCAATGAATTAAGATATCATTTTTATGGAAATTATGTGTCTTATTTTTCGTAACGTATAAGTACAGTACATTGCGGTTTGTTGAACGTGCGATTAATGCGCGTGCTCATTTAAGTATTCTATTTTCACTCTTGATGACGTCATTCGCTGTATGGTGTAGTGGTAAAGTCAGCGACCAGCAATTTCAGGGTCCAGGGTTCGACTCCGTCCTCGGTTTCCCGCCAAATCGTTATCCCACTAGTGAGATAACTTTATGGGTTATTACACGGTTGTATCTGCCATTTGACGCTAATATTTTGTATAAGAAGTAATATGCCACGAGACATTATTCCGCGGAATAATGTCGAGTGGGATATTACTTCATCTACGCCAATCGAGATACGTATTGTATTCATCCCATACGTTAATTTCATTTTTTTTGGCAGATTTTTATATACTTCACCCAGACTGTTCACTGTTCACGTGGCGGATCGCATCCTATATGTATGGATGTACGTGCGCGAACTAGGTTGCAAGTTTTCTCCAGTAAAAGAAACAGTTTTGAATGCAACGATTTATTACTTGAAAAGAGATAACAAAGATGAATACAGCGACAATTGTGTATAGTACTTCGGCGCCTGAGTTGCAGACGATATGATATTTAACAATTGAAAACTGAGACAGAGGTATCATATAATTAACAGTTTTGTTACGTTTGGAACGTGATTGCATGTTGAGTGCTATTGATACTCATGTGCAATTGTATTACTTTAAATTATTTTGGGAAAGTTTGATGATTGAACCGGCTAACGACTTCGAGTCGACATTGACCTACCTTTTGAACTTTCCATGACAGAGGGCACTGTTGAAGTAGTCTGGGGGGAATTCAGAAAACAATATCACATGGCCGTATTTCCCTCGACTGATTCAACGCGTACGGGATAAATGAGTAGTTTACGGGCGTCCACTTACCAGCATAAGGTTAGATGATCTATTTAATACGTGGGACCCTAAAACGGCCAAATTTAGCAACCTTCGGAACTTCATCGATGCTTCCTCCTGTGTTTCACGTAAGCCTACATGTAAAATGCAGTGGCTTTAAACGTAATTATTATTCTCACGTGAAACTCAGCCAAATCCATACAATACGTTACTGGAACTGTTTCATAATTTGTCAGATATTCTTGGCCACTGGCCAGATGGCCGGATGTACGACAAGACCACGTGTATGGACGCCACGTCTAGCTGGGGTAAACAATACGACACTCACAGTTTGTACGGTTTCAGCATGTCTATGACTACTTTCAAGTAAGTCGTGTTTGGGCATTTCCTTTTGTAAATTAATTAAAATTAATATACTCTGAACTTAGTATAACGTAAGCCGTGGATTTCTGATAGAGGCTTTAGAAGCTCGTATCGTTGACTTGTTGGTGGACGTTTTTTTACTAGCTTGGCTTCTGAGTTGTACGGCGACACCTCAGTTTACAAATAGTGCATTTGAAAAATTTCAGAGGTTATAAAAATGGAAACAATAACCTAGCTCTTGCTAACATTTTTTCCAGATTTGCAAAGTGTCACAGCCCTTTATTAGCTTTTTACTTGGCTGAACTTGCCGCACTTCCTTTCAGTCCTTGTCGGGCAAGTTTTATATAACAGGCGCAGTTACTTCAGATTTTCAGTTGTTAGGTCAAGGATTGTCGACACCAAGTGAACAATTTAAGAATTGTGACAGAATGATTACATTATTTTATTTTTGTAAACCGGTCACTTTTGTTTCAGCGCCATGAGAGCTGCTTTCCCTGAGAAGAGGCCTCTCGTTCTTACTCGCTCGTCTTTTTCTGGTACAGGGCACTATGCACAACATTGGCTAGGGGACAACCAAAGTCGTTGGCCGCAACTGAAATGGTCCATAACTGGTAGGAACACAACCTCTAGTATAACCATCCTCTTACACAGATCAGTATTGTACCAACGCTATAACAAATACAACACTCAGGTCAAGGTCGAGGTACTCTCGTAGCCTCAACTTAAGTGCAACCTCAGTAAGTCGTGTGACTTTAATATGGCGAATAATTGGCCGTGCGAGATAAACTTCGATGACAAAGTTTAGTTAGTATTCAATCTATCATATTTTTATGAAATGTTCTTGGGGCATTACAAAATTGATGACGCCCATGCATCGGGAACGTGAAAATTTGGTTGCGAAACGAAATTTTAGGCCAATTACATAAAGTAATACCTTCGTGCTCAAGATGATTCAACATATTCCCTTCATTTTCTTACAGGAATGCTCGAATTCAACATGTTTGGGTTTCCATACGTGAGTATTGGTCGTGGTTTTTCGATGTTAGAATACAACTTGGATATTTTTTAGGGTAAACCCGTACGTCAGAACATAGATTTATTCAGTCCTGAAAACAGTGTAATGATAAAAAATAAATCCAGGCAGCGTCCTAGTTAGAGCTACGAATACCCAGAATCATGATGAAACAACCATCTTTTAGAGTACATGTAAATCAACCGAAACAATCAATCAATGTCGTTCGGCCCATGAGCAAAAATTGGGGACATTTCCTGCAAAACGAGAAGACATTCCAACAGCTCAGCACTCAGGACAATAGAGTACACTAGAAAAATCAATGAGCTATATATGTTTATCTCATTGAGAAAAATACCGTATATAGGCGTCGCGTCGGTAGTGAACTATACAGGGGATACATAAATTTAGCGTGAAAACTGGATTTGTTTCAGAAGTTAACGTTGAGAAAGTAGGCAGAACTTCCAGTCGTTCGACAGAATCGCCGTCAATCTGAAGCAATTGATTTTTAGCGTAGTGACGTAGATTGCTTAATTCAGGCTAATCTATGAGTGCATCATTTGACCGCCTCATTAGCATATGAACACTTTGTTGCCCCGTAAAGATAAATTCCTGCCCAACTTCAAACATTGTTTATTGCTTGATTCCTACACCACCCACAAGGCTGGTCAATCTTTTTTACTGGTTGACGATCTCACCCGCAATATCCGAAGTCTCACCAGTAGGTGCCCCTTGCGTCCTTTTTTTGTCACTGCTCAACATTTGTTGTCATGGTTATAAAAAACTGCTGTTACTTCAATGGCTTGCGATGCTATTTAATAAAACTGCAGACACGTGTTCAATTTTGGTTTTCATTCACTGATCAGTTAGTAAGAACAAATGCGCCCTGAAACACTGTCGCCCCCGCATTGGACGTTGATGTACGTACTCTAAATTGTAACACAGAGATAGTGTAGAGCTTCCCAGACCTTTACACGGGCCATGTTTTTAAACATGATTAAAATCATTAAAAGGTGGGGGCTGACATCTGTGGATTTTGGTACAACACAACTGAAGAAATGTGCACTCGATGGATGTTGCTCGGAGCTTTTTACCCGTTCGCAAGGAATCACAACGCACGAGGCGATGATGGTCAGCCTAAGTTTAGGGTAAGTTTACACCAACGTATGCGTAAAGAAAATATGTTTCCCGTTCCATTGTCACCCACCCTTACAGTTTAACATGTTATATAACTTTTGTAATTATTGATATCTGTAGTAGTTTAGTTTGTCATAATATCCTTTTATCTCAACTACACGTGTTGTTTCACTGTAAACTAGCTTCGGTATCGCTTCGCAGTTAGCGCATATAAAAACTATTTAAGTATTAAATTATTTTATGTAAGCTATACTGCCTCGTCCTCATTATCATATTGTTTGGATTCTCAGGTCAGTGACCCTCTTTGTTTTACGATTATTGGTTCAATTGTACCAGGTGATCTCTTTGTCTTTTCGCAACACTGGGCCATCGTCCACAATTCTCTCCAACTTTCATTTTTCACTCAATTTTTCTTTCCCTCCCTCCCTCAAACCAATTTTCCTTCATTCTCTGTTATGCTCCAATTTCACATGTCGCTGTCCCGACGGTTGCTGTTATGCTTCCGCATATTGTTTCTTAACTTACTATTCACCACTTATGTATACCTTCATTGGTGCTTGGCAGATTGTCACCCACCTTTACAGTTCAAGATGTTATATAACTTTTGTAATTACTGATATCTGTAGTAGTTTAGTTTGTCATAATATATATGACCTTTTATCTCAACTACACGTGTTGTTTCACTGTAAACTAGCTTCGGTATCGCTTCGCAGTTAGCGCATATAAATAGTGTTAGATAAGCGACATGACAGAACTCACTCTTCCCGAACGTGAATTTTGAACAAATATAGGTAACGTCTTATAACTCTGCAAAGTAAAGTTGACGTAAAACAAGATCTCAGGAATTTGAGGCTGTGGGGAAGTAAGCTTACCAAGTCTTAACATTTAAAAATTTTATTATTTCAAAGAAATATCTACACCCGTCCAAAGTGGCTTCCCTTGAAGGTGACATACAGACATACAGGAAGTTTCCTTATGTGATCTTGTTATTCATAGGCTAATGTGAACCATGTTAACCATGCATTGACCAATGGAAGTGCTGCTTACCTGTTGACCTGAAATGATAAAAAACTGCCTCATTAACGTAGAATAGTTAGAGATTAGTCCCAACTTAAAGTATTTATAGGTTTATTAATTCGCAAAATCTTGAACTTGGCAACCTCCTAACTAATAATCAGTGTTAGTTCTAGGTAACTGTGACGTTGTCTTTTGCTTCGAACTTGACTTTCCCATCAAAACTTTATTTAAAAGACTTTCCAAGTTTTAGCTAGTGACTTACTATGACAGAAAGCAAGTCCTATAAGGGTAAGAAAAATAGCTTAATTCATTTTGCGATTTTTTGCAGTTTTCTAATATGTTAATACATACGTACCTCTTTGTTGACAGGATCAAGACCCGGCAGCCTTTGGAGAGAAGTTGATTCGAATTTCTAGGGACATTCTTCACACGCGCTATAAATTACTGCCGTTTCTGTACACGCTGTTTCACCATTCTCACACAGAGGGCGCAACTGTGGTCAGGCCCCTTTTAAACGAGTGAGTGTAGAATGGGCAATAGCTTAGTAGATTTATGGGTTTGCCGTGAATAAAAACGACGATTATAGTAATCAAATGAAATTACGATAAAGCAATTACCAAGAACTCAAATGCTGTGTTCTTGATTTAAGGAATTTCTTGTCAGTTGTACATAAAATCTTAAATTACGCAGATAAGCAAGTCGAGGTGACTCGGTGAATGAAAATTATATCACTTCATAATTCTTGGGGAGCGATACACTGCAGTTGTTCCACTTACAAGAATTATTACAGTTAAAATATGCACACGGATACAATAGTTATTTCTCACATAGGTACTTTAAGCAATTTTTTCTTCAGTTAACTTCTTTGGCAAGCAGCATTGGAATTCTAAAACCGATTTCTGTTTGTACTGGTCATCAGTATAAAAATCGTGTCAATTCCTTTTTAGGTTTCCAACTGATAAATCTACCTGGGGGATAGACGAACAGTTTCTTTGGGGACCGTGTCTACTTATTTCTCCAGCACTAAGACAGGTGCGTTTTACTCCACTATTCAGTCTTTCAATGCAGGTTCATTTGGGACTTAAGTAGTAATAATTTAAAGGTCTGTAAGCATAGAAGTGTAACAACGTCCACGTGATTGTAGTTGGCGCACGTCTGCACGAACCATTCAAGTTACACACCCGGTAGTCACACTTATGTATATAGCCACACTGGATGTTGTACAGTGGCGGATATAAAGGGGGGCCTAAGGGGGCCATGCCCCCCACCAAATTCTCCCAGATTCCATTTGGCCGTTTGCTGGTGCGAATGTATTACGGCAAAATCTTGGCAAATACTCTGCCCTCGCCCCCTAACTCAAAATTCTGGATCCGCCCCCGTTGTACTTAGCCTCACTGGACATTGTACATAGCCTCGTGGAACGTCTGTGTCAGAGTTGCCACACAAAGGTGACTTCAGAAAACTCAGTCGTACTACATCCCATGGATAACTCGATGTGTTTCTGGTGGATTCGTGGATAAGCATTCGGCTTAATTGAACTACTGAAGTTGTATACTTGGCGGTTATCTAAAACGGATACTCCACTCGGCTATATTGTCTTGCTGATTTATTCGAAAAATGTGTATTTTCCCTGGTCAATTGACATATTATTCAACCAAGCCATTATCTTGGTTTTTACCGAATGACGGCACCACTTAATTGTTCATATGATATTTCGACCAATATCATGTTCAGTCAGCCTGCTTATTTAAAGTGCCCTTAGACAATATTGCAGTGTGCTGTGGCGTTGTTGCGTGCCGCGGCTGGTCAGTAGTATTGCCTTAACATGCATTTTCATTTGTTAAGCATAGCGCAGATGGAGAATTACTCGCCTCGAATGAGCTCACCTCTTAGCTCATGTCTGGGTGAGGATTTTGTCGCTTACGTGAGCTATAAGATCTCAGTTCATTTGCATTAGCGGCGCGTAGCTTTCTGGGTGCCCTTGTTCTTAAATCGTTCGTATTCCCGCTTAAGTTGTTTTCACAGATGTTTAGGTAGAACTGTTTTGAAACTGGATACACTGTAAATGCAGGTATAGCCTAGTTACATTATGAAACACTTCTGTGAAATGAGTGAGGATACGTTTCACGTATAATCTGTTTGTAAGCACATGTGTTGCTTACTCGATCCTGACATGTTGTTCGTCTGAGACGTATTTACGTGTTTCTAACTATGTTAATAGCAGGAACTAAACGGCAATGCTATTTGAACATAACCTATGCTTAGCAAAGTGCATTTGTATTCACTGACAACTTGTAAATGTGAAAACAAAAAGTTTTGCAAATAGGTGACCTTTGCACTAATGACGTACCTTGGGGACTCACATAGCCCGCATCATGCAGTGTTATTCCCCAACAATATGTAACTATACTTACTGGACACGGTTGAGTGATTTACGATGGATCACAAAACTTAAAAACATTTGGCAGTTTTCAACGTACTTCATATTAACGGCATCGCTATATGTTGTGTTTCTAACTAATTTGACCAAGTAATCACAGATATAAGGGATATGCGTGCAATTTCCACTTTAAGGGCATCTGTATGAATGTGTTAGAAGTTTATTCATGCTACTCTCGTGTACACTACTGAAGTACTCGAGGTAATACATTGAGTTTCTTCGTGTTATTTTATTGGAAACTGTTGGAACATGAACAAGCTGTGTGAGGAAACACTTCAAGAACACTACCAACTGAAACTGATTTCTCAAAGCCTCGTTGTAAAACCGCCAAATTAACAACACTCTTGTAGATAAAGGTGACGTGTCATGTTTAAAATGTGCCAACAGAATGTTGAATTGCCTGTTTATTACTCGTCGTTATTACTTATTTTATATTTAGGGACAAACACAAGTGGAAGCTTATTTCCCGACGAGCGCTCGCTGGTATGATTACTTCGATTCGGTAAGATTTTGCTGCTAATATTGAACGTCCCTCTTCCAACATTACATTCGTGTTTACGTGTTGACTACGCTTGCATTCATAATAGGAGACGGAATTTGCAACGGAATATCCACTAAATCCTATCCCTGTCTTTATTCATCGAATTTTAAGGTATTCGGAATAAATTTCTCGAGCTTAAAACACTGGGGTAGTTTATCAAACCTCTTCCCAATTCAGTTATTCTGCATATTTGGAAGAGCAAAGTGTAGTCTATTGAGTTTTTTATCTTCTAGTCCACTCCTTAGCCAGCCTTAGCCAGTTGAACAGTAGGGTAATGTAGTTGGTGGGAAAATCTTTTACATCTGTCAGTCAATTGGAGAAGAGCTTGCCGCGTCAAAGCAATGTCGAATTGTACAAAGTCCAAGATTTATAAAGTACTTTGAACGCAATGAACGGTATGATGTGATGGTAGCAATTCCCAAAAAACTCCACGGGAACGTGCAATTTCTTAAAGCTTTACGCGATCGCCGGAACAGTTCAATGTATTCCCAGTTTGTCAAAATTACCCAACCCAGACTCACGTACGTTTAAGATGCAATACACACTCTTTCACAGTGCTACGAACTGTAGCACTGTCGAATGTTGTTTAACATGGCTTCTCATTGGTTAAAGTAATGAAACCGATGTCATAACACTCATTCATTCCCATTGGTTGAAAGTTGGGAAACCCGTTTCAGTTTACAGATACCAAATGGCGACCACCTTTGACTTGACTAGTTGTCAATTTTATTAAAAACGGGCAGTGATCGAATTAAACAAAATCAAGGCAACCCTGATCTAGTGGTTTAAGTCCAAACAAGTACATAAAGGTATGTGCTAGTTGTGGCGATGCTATTGGTATACTTCCAACCAAAGGCATGCGCATTGAAGCCCGCACACGGAATTCTGTATGACGTTCACAAGGGCCACTTTTCAGAATAGGTGGCGCTGTGTCACTGGGAGGGTGAATGCAATATGGACACCTACGCCATATGGAAATTGATGAAATGTGTCGAATGATCTTAGTGAGCGTTCCTTGCATCAAATTTTGACTCCGTGAAAAAGGACCCGCTGACATTTCCAGATTGTTTTTAAAGGGCCAAATGTGGCCAATTTGCAAACCCTGAAAATGACCTTGCCACTTTTGAAAAACGTATCAAAACACATTAGTTATGAATCATCTGATCATATAGGAACATGGAAAGTCAACAGCAGCGTTTCGGTGTGAACATATAAATCCCTAATTATACATCTACTAAATATATCATCCGAGTCCAATGTGCAGTAACTGACACTGAACTTTTGCTGTGCTCGTACGTTTTGTGTCCAAGTTTGCTTAGTCATTACAGTTAAAATGTGAACATGCTCATAGGTGTCGCAGCACTGGAAATAAGTGGGGTGTTTATAGCCACCTGCCCCCTATGGTGCGCCGCCCACGATACTGTTACCGACTCGAGTATAACCTTTTCGCAGGCAATATTTTCAATTGTATAACGGGGAATTTCCCACTCTTATCTTTGCAGGGAAAACAGATTACATCGGGCACGCGTGTTCTTGAAACACCGCTGGACAAAATTAATGTGCATGTGCGAGGAGGCCATGTGTTACCATGGCAACAGTCAGCTGTGACCACTACTTTAAGGTTGGTTCAGTACAGAATTTTCGCTTTCTAAATTTAACGTAGAGTCTTATCTGTATAATGTTGTAGTAGTCATTCGGTGCAGACGTGAAAAAGTTGTGTGACTAAATCAGAGTCTTGATGTTTGTTGCTTATGGTGCTGCGTCACAATGTAAATGTGCCACAAAGTTATAGGCATAATTAAACCCCCATCAGACCGAGGCAGTGTGTGTCATTACTGTGCTACTGCGACCGCACGGTGACCAGGAAATTTGCATGGACTCCGTCAAAGGTGAACATACTACGCTGCTACGGCGACGGACATGACCCCAAAGCGCGTCAAGGTGGCTATAATTAAGCATGGTGTAAGCGTGGCGGAAACGTCAAAGAGCGTGCGAGGTCCGCAATGATGACGCACTGAAGCAGACGTTGCAAATATGGGATTTTTCGAAGCATTTCGTCTAGTGTCCACGGATGTCTGGACAACCCCACCACATTCCAGGATATGCTCAAAGCAAACGCCGTATGATTGGCGACCATGGGGATCATAGACGCTGTCTGGCGTTTCCACCGCGCTTACGTAACGCTTATAGCGACCTTGGCACTCTTTGGTACCATTTTCCGTTACGGTAACATCGTATTATGAACACCACTCAGGACTGTTGGGGGCTCTACGTCACCTTCGTATAGGCTACGCGAGTAAACATGAAGTTTAAATTGTTGTCAACAGCATAAAATGCTGTTTTAACGCCATTTCAGTCGAAACAATACCTTGGGTCTCATAGTTGCTCTCGACGATCAGTTCAGTGCTGTTGGTGAATTGTTCTGGGACGACGGAGAATCATTCGGTAAGAAATACATGTACATAATTGCAGTTTCTAAAACCAATACTTATCCAATATTTTGAAAAGGGGCTGTCGATGTTATTGTTTTAAAACCAATCCAGTGGATATCCTCTAGGATCATGATTTTTACTTTATTTAAATTTATTATTGTGCGAAATGCAGTTCTTTCGTTTATGTGTGCGCGTGCAGTAAGCGGTAAAAAACTTTTGAACTGAATGTAAGATTGTCACTACAAAAACCGTCCCAGCTTCAGATAGCTGATGTTTCGAAATAGACACTAAATCTAGACATCATTCTAGTCCACTGTTAAGCGTTCCCGTGCTGTTTTGTCCGGCATCACCGTTCAACTGTTACTAAATTCATTTATTAACAGGCACCGGAGAACTCAAACCTAGTGCATCTATCTAGGCTAATTTTATCGCTTTTCTTGGGGTGGATGGGATCCTAACTTCACTGTTATGAGGAAATCGATTTCAGAAGCCAAACAAATGGAAAATACACAGTTTTAGTTCACGATGTATCAAATTATCAGCCAACGAACTACATATTGACTTTTTCTTCCAGAAACATTCCTGGATGGGACATATTTACTTGTAAATTTTAGCTGCCAGGTAAGTGAGTGATCATTTAGCATGTCATTGGAGGTTTTTGAAAGAGCTCCAATTTTCGTCCAAAAACCTAGGTGCTCAGTCGGAAAATAATTCGTTGGGCTCTTTCAGACGACCTGTATTGCCCATAACAGCGCTATCATTCAACCTATGGTTTTTGTTTTAAGAGACTCCGCCGAGGCCTCATGTTATGAATTGAAATATTTCAACGGTTATTTTGAGGACTGAAAATAATGATGCCTCGTCCACCTTTTCCATCTATGTGTCAGACAGACGAAATATACCAAAACAGCCAATGGGAGCATTTTGACGGGATTTTTTTCGGTAACATGTGTAGGAAAGTGCCAATCGACCACTTTAGTACGCATGCAACGTGGCATTGCGTGTGCTATCGCTGGTCATCATTTTCAGTAACGTGGTGCTTTAAATGTGTTTGATGTTAGGCCCGTTTATGCCGGTCCTTTTTGTGGATTTTTAGTGGAATCAGTACGATTCCGTAAAAAGTTATCGCATGAACACAAAAAATGCGAATTATGGATCTCCGAAATCTTGTGTAATTTATTATAGGATAAATTCAAACGTTTCAAAAATGTTTTGATTGACTGCTACGCCTGGAGACTCCGACTCATATACACATGTTCCTATGTACAGCTTTTCTGTAATAGTCACCAACACACCACAGCGCCTGAGTTCGAACCACGCTCGTGTACATGCGCACACCTAGCCTTGAATGTGGGGGGCTCGAATTTCTGTCGATATGGACCTTTTGCTGACCGGCAAAGTACAAAATATCGCCAGGACTACAAAAAACGGCACACTACCTTCAAAACTGTAAACTGTGCGTCTGCGTCTTTTTAGTGGACTTTTGCCTCGTTTTCTTGGAGTTTTGTGTCTCTGAGGCGGACCTGTTGCCCACTTCGCCAAATCGAGCATCCCCCCGAGTGCGCGCATGATGTACTCTTTACCACATGCACTTTCATTCGTGCAAGTGACCCAAGAACAACAAAAGAACTGGATTTCGAACTTCGGTCACGTGTACTCAAAATTTGTGTGTGTCTGCGTGTGGTTAGAGTTCAGATTACGCGTAACGGTTTGATGCGTGGTAAAAGTTTTTGGGTTGCGTGGTAGGGATGAACTCCTTTGGTAAGAGTTGACTCCACCCTCTGGTACTTTGACATTAAAATACGAGATACCAGCACAAACTACACAAACTAGACTGAATTATCCGTTACGAAACTGTAGATGTTGGCACGTATTCAGTTTCATCATAGTCAACATTGAAAGTGATAAGAAAAGGCACTCAGCGTAGCATTCGCGTATAGGCCTAAAATGCGTAGCTGATTGTGCATACAAGTAGGCCTAATACTTACCGCGCGAGGATGACATGATTTTTCAACAAGCCAGCTACTTCGGTTTGAGGAGCATGGGCCTAACGTCCTGTAAAAAGCGTGCGTTCCACTTGAGACGTTTGAAGCAAAGCGCGTGGTACTATTCTTATACTTTCGTGTTGTATGAAAACAGGTTGACACGATAGACATCCACGTGGTCCACAATGGCTACAGCGGTGCTAAAAATCTCGTATTTGACGAGATCAAAATCTGGGGCTTAAAAAGAGAACCACATTCGATCACGTCTGACGGCACAGCATTGGCTCCTTATCAAATCACGTATAATCCAAGTATTAAGGTGAGTCACGGAGAGGTACTATGTCCAACAATATTTTACAGGCGTTCAGATCCAATGAAATTCCAGGACTTGAGACCTTTTTCAAGCCATGGGCTGGGTTGCAAAAAAATACCCACTGGATGTTTGATTGTTGCATGACGTCAAAAGTTTTGTTCATTGATTAAACGTGACGTGGCAAGTAGTAGTATGCAGTTGCTTTTATTCAGTGCATATATATTATTTATTCAGTAGCACAAAGTTGCGTAATGTAAGGCTTTTTTAAAAACAAGCTGGTTTCATTTAGAGTTGCGTCATTTTTACTACAGGTATGCCATTCATACAAATACTTTGGTAACAGTCCTCCATTGAAACAAGCCATACAACGTTAAAATTTGAAAAGATGCATGGCGTACAATGTTGAATTCATTACGTACTGTACGTTCGGGTTAGTGAAATGAAAAAGAACGAGACGGAACTACCCGATCGTAGTCAAAGACAACGCTTGGATGCATAGTATAATCCATCGATGTTGCGCCATGATTATTACTCTTGTCTATGTCTACGATTTAACAATTGCTCAGATGATTAAACCCGAACGAAACGGTTTCTTCCGTTTTTTTTTTCTCATCAAGTAGCAAGCAACGAGCTCAAGAGTATACACAACACATCATGTAAGCTATTTTAAGCAGTACATTCACGCACGTTGTTTTGTGTATCTTTCAGACCATCCGGTTATCGTCGCTCAACTTAAACATTACCTCAAATCACACAATAACTTGGAGACACTAAAGCATGCCACTGTACCCAAGTCCGAAGCAACAAGTTCTTGTACGTAATATTTGGGACGGACTATATTTCTTCAAAAGCATATTAAATACAATTCTGGCTCCAATTTTCATTCACGACTTCACAGGAAATGTGGCGATCCTGAAGGAAAGCGATCAACGCTTTTGACTTTCCACTCGTTAAAAAGGTCACGTGTAAAATTTGCTGCTTTATTACCTAATCATGTTCTTCCAGACTCAGAAGTCACCTAGTTATTCCGCCTTCTTTGTAGATATAAGCCTTGACAGGGAGTGTGTGTGCTGGTTTCAGTGAGCTTTTTCTAACAATGGGAGACTCAATATTCACTACTTGGTGCTAAATGAATAATGAGTTCTTTCTTAGTTATTTGGATAGAGTAAAAACAGAAAATTCTTCGCTGCTAACGGTTTTTCGTGTGTTAGGGTCCAACGCCAATACCTGTTCGTGTGTACAGTTAGACATTAGCGCCAGCAAGTGAGCGCTGATGGTAACCATTTCTATTGCTCAAAGAGCCCGGTTCGTTAATTGTTGGTGTTATGATAAACTATTGGATTTACATGTGCAAATAGTTGTTTGGTAGATGGAGCTATGCTTATAAAACAATACACTGATTTCTACGTTTATTGCGGCATTTTGTGTAAGCTCACAGTTTCATTTTTACCAAATTCAGTCCTAAACATTGATTCCTTCTCTTCTTGTGCAATCCTCTCTGTGCAACCGGCCACTGTCTTGGCTATTAGCAACAAACCCTGTGAGTGTCATATAGACCGTGGGAAGCGCGAAACAACCCGACTGGATTACATGGACAAGGATAATACGTTAGAAAAGGCTCCACTTTGACTGAAGATCGCAAAAATTGAAAATATTCACAAGACATATACAGTTGTCAACATTACGTCAGCCCAATAGTGGTCAAGAATGTAGTGGTCCGAAGCACTCCGAAATCGGTTAGTACATTCGAGTCGACTGCAATGTCAACTTGGGATTTCGATTATAATGAGTTCCAACAAAACAAATTCAACCGGCAGCAAGTTTTGATAAACGTCGAGTTGAATTTAAAGCCATCTTACCGCTCAGTTATGTTGTTTGGTAAGTTGTATTAGTAAAAAATCACTAATGTCTACAGCATGGTAACTGCATCTCTAGCAAACTACATACCCTGGAGCCATGAGTGCACTGAGGACAACAGTTTGGTCTCTATGCTAATCATCAGGCAATATGTATTTTCGGTGAACGTTAGGAGTTCAGGGGTGCGGGTAGAAAATTTGCATCGGTGTTTGGTGGTCAGTTTATGGGATCGAAGATGTAATTTAGAGGTGCGTTCATGGAATTGTCTCCTCCCGGTGAAAAGGCCTAGATTTCTCATTTGAGTTTAAACCTTTCGTGTTTGTTTGTAATTCTCCATCATCAGTTGACGGAGTATTCACCAGTGATATTTGAATACAGTGTACTTGCCTTATGAGAGAGCCACCACGGTTTAGGGAGTTAGCGGGGCTTTGACCGAAGGCGTTTTCCCCGACAATTCTTAGGATTTGCCGGTTTCATAAATAGAACTTCTCCAGACAATCGATCAGGATTTGTCAGATCAACACGATGTCCACTGACACCTCATCATTTTGCATTGAATTCCAACTACGCTCGCATTCTTGTGTGGGCATAAAAATATCAAAGGAAGTTGTCTTTTAAAAGGCACATGCGGCAGACATTTATATACGTCCTGTAACCACATTCTGCACTCCGATTGGTATGCATATACCACACAAATGAATGGACAAAAAGATTTCAACGGCGTGGAATGAACTCAGGAATTTTAAAAATTCCGAAGATATTTCTTGGACATGGGTGGAATTTTAGTGCTGCTACTGCTTAACACGGAGGTTTGTTCCTTTAAAGTACTCTGTGTGCACGGAAGGGCATTTGAGGTGAATAAATTTGGCTAACAGGTTCGTCTCGCATGAGTTTGAAAATACAAGTAAACAAACAACACTTAATTGCCATCATCATACGTGTAACATGAACAAAACGAAGACATTACAATAAACAGAAATATTCATTTTGTGTAGACTAGAACCCATTGTGGAAACGAAGATGACTCAATTATATTGGAACTCTGCTGCTACTTCAGTCATGTGACCTATCAATGTCGTCGTCAATAACCCCAGCTGATCGTGTGGTTCGATGTTATGGCCAGGTTCAGAGACCTCAGAGTAAAAGTCTGTAAAAAGAACGGTAGCATCACTTGATTCAATGTAATCTACCGTCGTCTTGGAAAAATATTCATATATCTATGATTATAGGAAGCGTGGTAGATTAATCATGGTGTTCGATGGAAACAGGAACCCCGATGAAAATAGATATCCTTGAGTCGACAACAGAATCTCGCTCCTTCGAAACAGCTAACCAGCCCGAAAAACACGAACCCCGACCTAGCAGGATCCCGCGGATTGAGACAGGACACTGGGGGACAGAAACACCACTTCCGCACTTTCTGTCAAACATTCCTTGATGAAAAATAGATCTTTCTACTTTTAATTGTTGTTGATGTGATACGTTGTTTTACTATATGAAAATTTTAGACAACTTATGGAGGATTGGCGTTCTACGTTAATCTGCTGCTAAAGTTGTGGTGCGATATTTCGCGTTGGCTTTAGGCAACATGAAATGTTGCGTCACCTATTGGCCAGTTTCTTTTTCCCCAATTCTTCAATCAACTGTTCTTCTTCCACGAGGCTGCGTACATGTCACAACGACTTAATCAACAATCGCATTTGAAAGTCGAAATAACATTTTTGTTTTTCATTTTTGAAAATATTTTTGGAGAAACTATTGAATAATCTGAACTTGGCTAAATATTCCTTAAGATAACAACGTGTTGAGAGTCCAGATTATGTTGAAATTTGACAACAGACCAGTTGCACAAGTTTCACCGATGAAAATCAAATAACAGTCACTACAATATAAGTTACGTTTCATTATTGACAATTTTTAATAAACAAATACAGAAAACAAAGGGAAAGAACTTGAAGATGCTTTAACTTAAATTTTGAGGCTACTGACAACGGTCTCAGAAAATTTGAAAAATTGTCTGCTTTCCTGTCCGATTCTCAAGATTCCTGTTTTAAAGGTCGGGGTTCTTGTTTTTTTCGGACTGGCTAGTTGATTTAAAGGTGCTGGAATCTGTTTTGGACTCCGGAACATTCTTTTTTACACCGGGATTGTTTCGATGGAACACTCTGTTAATGTACGGTCTTCATGCTTGTGTGCACTGGTTATGGAAGTATATTTGATCAAATATGAAATAATCAACCACTCAAAATTTCGTACACAACAGTACTCATTAATTTCACCTTGAATTGCGGATTGTACATCACGTGGCTGTCGTCAACTGGTGACCCGTCAGATAGCACTCGAGTCGGCTGACCCTTTATTCCCCACACGTGCATCGTGTTCCAGACTAGAGAACTGGCTGTGGGATATCCATCATGAACGACAGTGAAGGTAAGCGTGTCTACCTGTGAGTTATTTGACAATAATTGTGTTTAAATGTACTGATTTCTGTGTCCAAACAAACCCGCAATATTCATGGAGTGATGGCATAAATTAATTGTTAAGCGCTGGGCAAACCCTTGAAGCATTTTTTCCCTGCACATGATACAACCTATACAGCTTTTAGTTTAAAAGCAGCTTAAAGATCATCCTCACAGAATGGTTAATACGAAAACCCTGGACACACATTCAAAGTGAGCTATTCCACAAGATAGGCGTAATTTTAATAGTCACAGCTCAAATTATACGGGGCTGGGGGGACTATGGCCCCCCACTTATTTCAGTCATGCTGCGCCGCCCGTGCAAATGAATGAAATGACAAAGTTTGACCATTGTCTGACTAACTTCAGTCTTTTTCATTTGACGTAGAGGCTTGGAGAATTTCACAGAAATTAGCATAAAATATTCGGAGAAGATTTAAGAATCGCTTAGTTAAAAAAACTTAAGTCAGACTTAGAATCTCTCTCTTGAAACGGACTTGAGACAAATTTAAATTTCATTTTAAAATTGGCTTAAATTTTTAAAAGATTTGTCTTTGCACGGTCAGTTTTTTGGAAACGGGCTCTGAAGTCTTCCCCACTATTTTAGTCCCCTGCAACGATTACGTCAAACACTAGGGGGGCGGCGCAATCTTGTCGAGCGCAAAACGCATGGTGCGTTTTCTATTGGGCCACATCACGCATTCCCGGTTGGGTATAGAAGATCTATAGATACACTACACCTCTTCTGCTCTAAGTATCCTTTTAGTCCTGGCACGTTGCCATCACCAATAATAGTTTGTCTACTTACAGAAAATGCAAAGTGAACGGCAAGATAGCTCCCATTGGCGAATGTTTCTAAAATAAGAAGAATCAAAGAAAATAATATTACTGAAGACCAGTCCGAGTTTAGAAAGGAAGAGATTGGGCTATGTGTTCACTTCCTCAAGGTGATGTTTTTACAGTGATACACGTATATAAGAACACCTTTACATCAACATTTTTTCATGTGGTTACATTTTGAGATGGAGAGACTGGAAGAGGCTTATATTATGTCACACAGGTGATTGAAATACACTGTTTCTAAAAAAATACTTATACCGCTACTTGTCTGACAAGGGCATTTTCGAGGCCTATAAATATGGACTGCAGAACTTGGGAATCAATTTTCTGAGGTCACAACAGATCCTGTAAAGAGATTCCCTGTGGGCAAACAGCCAAATTTACTGAATTGGCTAGCCATTATAAAGACCTATTTTTAAATAAATGGAAACGTTTCTATTAAGCAATCTACAGCTATGGCATCACAAGCGGAATGAATATCTTACCAAGAGATTCCCCGTCGTCCCAAAAGATGTCTCCCGCCGCTGTGTGAGACTCGTCAAGAGCCACGATCACGCCCAGTGGTTTTAAACGACTGCAAATATTTCGTAGCAGTTACACCATTTACATCTTATAAAGTCACTGCCGGCGTTTATGTCTAGGAAAAGTTCTGAACAAGACGAAAATCCGTTTTAAACTGGCGAGACATCTGACTAGTAATGCGCTTGTCCATGGAATTTATTTGGTATGCGTGGTGTGAAGTTTGGAATTGTCCAAGTCTGGGAATGACGTCACCAGCACCAACATTGTTAACCTGGGGCCCGTTCCAACAAAACTGACTTGGCTAAGATATATCTTGAATTTTAGTAAATTTTAAAATAAAAGTTAGATTTGTCTCAAAACCAGTTGAAGGAAGAGATCTTAAGTTTGACTCAAGTGTTTGATATAAGTTTTGTCTTACTTTTGACTAGCTTGCCGAATGTGGAAGTTTCAAAGTTTGGAAGTTAAGACAAATCTTAAACGTAAGTCAAAAATGAACTTGAGTCAGTTTCTTGGAACAGGCCCCTGGGCTACTATATTGCGAGTGGTTGTCATTATGAGCTACTTATATTTTAAATTCCATGAACGTGGACATCTATTGACTTGAGAAGGCCGCACTTGTACCTTTCGGAAACATGGCTAGGAAGCAACAAATTAATAAGGGTGTATATTTGCACAACGTCATTTCAGTCATTTATTGCGCTGTGCCCTGTTTCACTAAAATAACTTTTTAACGTTTTTATACCGTATCTAAACAGAGACATGCGACTGGTCTGTAAAATATCGTTAAGTAATGACACTTTAGTGAAACAGGCTTTTGCTCTTAAGTGGTTATTTTCTAAAGCACACTTCTTCCCAATGTCTATGAATGTTAACCCGTGGGACTACTCATCTAGATCAATAGTCCCAAGTAATAAACATTAAAATATCTGTCACTTCGGCTTAGAGTCGGATTGCCAGAGTATGAATATAAGACGATATTTGCTTCAAAACGTTTACTGTTACCTCTGAGCTGTGGTCACGTCAGATTCTTGCCAAGGAATGATGTAACCTCCCCGGATGTGTACGTTAATTTTGTCCACAGGGGTGTCCAGTGTGTGGAATTTTCCAGAAGGTGAAAGTTCTTTTCCCTGTAACAACAAGTCAGTAATATCTGATATGGAAACACAGTACTTCGAGTATCAAATGTCATTAAAACAGCTTAAGGTATGATTTGACATTTGTTTTGAACTAAAACTGCTCTTGAAGCATCGAATTCTCACGCGATTGCCTAAATCTACTCGAACCACAAGTAGGCAGTTTCTTGAAATAGTTGATGACCAAATATTCCGAGTGATTAGAGTTCAGTATTTTTAAGGACAGGTGAAGTTTAGACAACATTACTAACTTTTGTGAAAATATTTTCACCAACTTGGCATTTCATATTTACTGTAAGATGCATTATGATTTCTTTAAACCGGAAGTGTGACGCTCTGCGTAAGTCGTACATTTTCTGTCGCAACGCCACCAATATGGAAAAATGGCTTTGTGAAATGATGAACGACACGCAGAAATCCAACTGTACTTTAGTCTGGACCATTGCCGTGTACACATGGTACAGGAATGAGCTGGGAAAATTTCGTGAATCGCTTGTTGTTGTTTGTTTTTTGTTTGACGTCTTGAATCGCGAGTGTCTCAAAAAATCCAAACTTGTGTAGAATGCTTCTATTCAGTCTGATCGTGTGGTAGCAACAAACGCAAGCCACAAAAAGGAATTCCTCACTAGATGGAGCAGTATACTGATGGATTTTTCACGAAAAGTCAATCGGAAATATTTAAACGTTATTTCACAACAAATAACAATGTACGGATGTTGCTTCGTTCAGTTTATCAGCGAAAAATCATGTTACGCTGTGCTTACCTCGTGTAGCCGCCTGAGGAAGAGTCATGTTGTCTCACTAGCTGAATGATTGTTGTTGTAATAGTTTTAATATCATGAAAGGCAGAGCCTTGTTACGGACAAGAACATGCAATTCAAATGAAGAAAACCAACCACCTCAAAAGGGTCGCCCCACGTTCCAGAACCTTGCAACCATTCAGTTAAACTCTCAGACAGGATCGGAAGAAACACGGCTGGGCTGCACTTCATTACTTGTATACTATAGGTATCCCATACCTAACTTGCTGGATAACGTGATTATTGATCCGAAAGAGCGACAGAACGGTTACGCTACTATACGAAAGCCATATCTTTATAAGGATACATGTATAATGGCGTTTTCCGGTGATGTAGATTTAACATTTTCCGAAGAAACAAATTAATTTGATGAAGACCATGTTTCAACTCTAAGCGGATTTAGAGAGGCCTAGACGTTCAAAACGTCGCCTACAAGATGTTTTAGGGTCCAAAACATTACAACAGATATTATTCATATCGTTTAAGAATTGGCTGACTGCATTTTGATCTCCTAAAATTCCTTACCAGGATAGGATTCTGTTTCCCTGATGGTCCCGATGTTCTGGTTGGTAATGGAAATTGAATCCTATTGTGGTAGGGAATCACTGCCGGACCGATTTTATGAGAAAAAGGACCTATTTTTAAAGGAGGCATTTTGACCATGGATCACAGCTATCTATAACTGAAAAGCGATAAAAAACAACTTAGTGGGACCGGCAGACGTTTTTGGGAATGGCTTGATATGTCACTACTTTCGGTTTGGGGAAATGCGTATTATAAATTTCATTTTTAAAACAGGTATAAAATACCTTTTGCAACATTAATTAAAACTCGTCGTTTTGGCCAAAAATCCTTCTAAGAGGTAACATTCCCCTTAACGTTTCCAGTTTGTAATTATCTGCTCAGATCAAGTATGTGTTTTCTCAGATTATCAAACAAAGTCTATCTGTGTTTTATGATATCAGCTAATCTATTTTTGAACTTACCGAATTGAAGTAGTCGTACCATCGAGCTTTTGGGAAATAGGCTTCGACCAACGTTTGTCCCTGCAATAAAAATGCATGCGTCACTTTTAAAGTGGTTACAAGCCGCCTTTCAAAAATATGATAACTTTTGATTGAAGATACTGATTTTAAGTTGTTCTTTATTCGGATTAGAGACGCTCCTGGATTTGGGAAGAACTGACCATTCATTGTTGCTTGACTGAGATCACTATCAGTTGGTTTGACACGGCGGGTCATTTTAAGCTCCCACCACTGCCGAATTGTCAGTTCTTCGTTAGCCCAGAAATCTTTCTTCATCTCCATAAGAAACAACTTGAGAATAATTGGATTGCGGAGCGTGGTCTCAACCAAACGTTAGTTGTTTGCCAGCCAAAGGCGGTTTTAAAGGCGTTATTAAAAGATTTACGTATTGCAACAAATGTAAGCGACAGATTTCACACGAAGGAACAAAATGACTGACACGATCAATAAGAGCCCTTTTACACATTACTTTTGCAATCCTCAATTCACAAACTAAAACATAGCACCCCATATCCAACGTGCTTCAGTGTTCTCAGCAGGCTTTGAGCGCTGTTGGTCACCACGTTCAAAATAGGACCCTTACACGTGGTCACCACGTTCAAAATAGGACCCTTACACGTGGTCACCACGTTCAAAATAGGACCCTTACACGCTTTAATCTTGAGCTCCATGCCCATGTCTTAACTTGTTTTCAAACCAACTTTGACAGCTGTTCCTAAGTAGTCTCAATATGTAAAACATAGAGTCACCACAGTTACATTTTCCAACACAGTGCATGACTGTAGTGTAGTCGAAATCTTATCATTTACGTCTATACATAACTACGAATTGAATTGCTTAAAACACCAATTTCATATCAAAAACAAACAATAACAGCACCATTCTATCAGCTGTCAAATTATAACACCCACAAACATGATCGGATGGTATGTTAATTAGGTCTCCTCCATTGGGCGTAAAGGAGAAGGCAACCTCTTTCATGTCGTTTTTAGTAAAAATAATAGTTAGTTGAGTATCCCAGTTAATAACGGCTTCCCGTAATTTTATTAATTTGTCGTGCCTTACTCCGGAAGTGACGTTTAGGGGTTAACAATTTCCCGCCATTTTGTTTTCATATAGTCTGACCGTGTGAGCTGTCCAGTCAGACATTGTTTTACTTCTGTTGTGATAAAATCGGCCGTCGTTTGCGTTTGTTTAGGAGTCAGTCAACATGCCGCACGGTTGCTGCGTACCGGGGTGTACTCATAATTGTCTCTTACGCACTTTGGGTATGCCATTACATCACTTTCCAAAAGATGAGACACTCCGCCGTACTTGGCTCGTTCTTGTGAGGAACGCAGCGTTACCTGTCCACGTAACGTATTAAGCACTGGAAAATTACCGAGTGTGTGGTAAGCATTTTCTGTTGTCGGATTACAAAAGAGATATGTATGCGGAATTGATGAAAGGTTCTGCAAAACAACGATGTTGATTCCCGGCAGTGTCCCGTCTCCACCCCCGAGAAGTGGCCTCTACAGTGACTGGAGGCCCTTCATCTATTGGCAACCGTGACTCCGAACGTACCCCCAGACCGTGCAATTTCGGGAACAGCAGTGATACGCGCTGTCCTGATGCTGTCTCCAGCTCACAGCCCTGTTCAGTAGTGGGAGTGAATACAGGCCCAGTGAGAAATACAGTGAACAGGCCGGACTTGACTAAAGTGTTGGAGCTAGTTAGAAGGTGTCAGGTGTGTGGCATGGGAGTCATACGGCAGGGTGTAAGCGGGTTGGGTGTTCAGGTCACCATCCAGTGAGAACAGCATAGGCATACCATTTAGGTCAGGATAACAGTGCACACCGTGCATTTGCACCAAGACGTCTGTCCTCAGTCTCTGCCTCATCCCTCTCAACAGCTGTCTGTGCGTATTCTCCCTCACTATATGCGGTCTGAAACATATATCGACCCACGACTGTCCGTGAAAAAATTCCTCGTCACCACTGCTATGAACAACGTCTCCGTCACTCAAGTACTGTGTCTGTGATATGGGTCGCAAACTCCCGTCAGTTTCAGGCTACTACACACTAAACGATCCCAATCCAACCTAACTGAATTCTCTAACAACCTAGCTTGTCGTAGAAAACTCGTCGATGCAAAGTGGTGACGCCAATTTTAGGAAACCAGCACGAAACCAATAGTAGAAATGATCCTCACACTAAACTCAAACGCAGAAGAAAGTGGCGTGAAATTCTTAACGCCCTAAACGTAACTTCCGGAGTAGAGCACGACTAATTGATAAAGTCACGGGAAGCCGTAATTAACTGAAAAATATGGTTTTTAAATTGTAATAAAGAATGGCGATGAGTTGTGTTGTGGTTGTGGCAACTCGGTATTTGAGCACGCTCTGGCTCTTTTCACTTTCCTGCAGGAGATCAGAGATGCGTGGATATGGCACAAGTCTTTTGGCCTACAAGAATTTCGCGGGTGGGTGGACACGGTACACTGGTACTAGATAAGTTCATACGTCACACTCATGTCCGCAGAGTTAAGAAATTTTCAATTAAAGTCTTATATTTTCTCGTTTTTGGGATTTCTATTTAACGGATGTGATATGCAGTGCTACAAGAAGGTTTAATAGTGCTGACATTGTAGTCACTCGTCAAAACAAGGTAAATGGTGGTTTTAAGCACGTTAATATTTGTTGTTGTTACACCTGCACTCATTTAATTAACGCTGGTGAGAACACTGTGATTGCATAACCGTCATCGTGTAACCCTCAATCCGTTTCCAGCAATATTTGTTGATTTACAGCCTATATCTACCTTTTCCAAAGCTGGTGAGATGAGTAGTGAGGGCCCCCAAAGGAACTGTCTGTCAATATCCCATGTCTTTTCATCGTTGGTAAACCTGTTGGCACAGAAAATTGCAATTACGCCTCACTAATATGAGTAAAAACAGCAAAATGTCAGGGATGCAAATGATATTTAAATACAGCTTACTCGTGCAATAAAGGCCTGGCTACGGTGGTACCACTTGTGTGCGCGTGATGAAACAAGGTATAGAGAAATGGAAGTAGTCTGTATCGCGTGTGAAGGATGTCACGTGATGCCCTGATCATTTTTTCACCGAACGCTGCGGGATCTTGGTCCTAAAAGAGGAAATCAACTGAGACCTACGGTTTGCGAATCAATGCTATGTGAGAGCACAGGTTGCTGCATTATAACACACTCTAATCAAACCGACACGTTCAAAGCCCATCTATGACGGCTGAAGAAGAGAGGGAAACCATTCATGTGTTGCATTAGAATTTTCCATCATGGCCTGGAGAAATGATAAGTGTGAAAAAACGAAACGTGTATGCACGTGTTGCATTATTTAATGTCCGGCCGTAACGTTTCGCATTGGTGTTATGTTGCCGACGATTCTGTCAATTAAGTCGTCTAATATCAACAGAACTGACATACCACGAAATTCCTTTGACCTTCATAGCCCCTAGCATTATGATTTCTGGAGAAAGGATAAAAGGCACCTAGCAACATCCATCGCGTACACAGTTCTTCATTTGTATCGTACCAAAACCCACAGATGTCAGCACCAATCTAGAAGAGGAATAATCAACGACTTCATTCAGGATCAGTAGGCTTTTTATAACACACAACTTCAGTTTAAAGCTAGACTATGGTCATACTAGTATCGTGACAAAGTTTCGTTCGTCCTACAAAACTGTGACCAACCCATGATTCCTTACGGACACCTACAACTGGTTGACTGTGAGATTGGGCCCATTTTTATTCAAAGGAAACACACTGGTCTCAAGGTGTCCTTGCCGTGTCAGCAACAGATTTCTGCTCTCACAAAGAACTTTAAGAACACCAGAGATTTATTGGAAGCAGACAGATCAATTGGAAGGATTGGGCATCCCTGGCAAAACGGGTTTGACAGTAATTTTTACTTGGAGATGCCCTAACTACTCTGTTTAAGGATCGATATCATTTTCCTATCAGTGAGTCACTATATTGAAGAAAGTTAGTGGTGTAATACCACACTGTGGGCGCCTGACTGTTCAACATGTACACGCTCACTGTTGATGTCAAATTGAACAAGTGCTTTATACATAGCATCATGTGTTATGTAGCTAAAGATACCAACAATGTCAAGATCAGATCAAACAGTGTATTAAATACAGCTTGTTCAAACTATCAGATAAGATGATAAAAAGCAGTCAGTGTAGAGTCGTGCCAACTGTAAGCGTGTTGGTTCGTCAATGGTATGTTCACAATATCTTGTCTATCAAGCTGAAACCCTTTCAAAAATGAAGTTCGAGTTATTGGAGTCAATTGTGAAGTATGAGTCATTACAAGGTTTGGATATAAAACTACCCATGCCTTGGTCAGGGCTTCTGTCCTAAGACAGGATTTGGAAAAGTTTGGTAAATTTTCAGTGAAACCATGTCATGCCCAGGGCTTATCCAAAATTTAAAAGACATACAAGCTACATTTAGGAGATGGCCATCTCTCTGGTGCTCCATGTGGATTTTTCGTCTTGCCCACCGATAGTGGATAGCGTTTATCCAGAATGGCCCTGAGAGACTCTCTAGGCAAACTGGTGTGTTGTGCCGTTATCTTTATTTATTGGACCGTCGCTCATTGGTCAGTCTTGTCCTTCAGAATCTGAATAGGTTTTGTTGTTGCAAACTAGGTCTCGTTTGCTGTATACACGAAACCACTCCTCGCTGTGTAAAAATGTGCACAAAACCTGGAGTAGACCCGTATACTTACGAAAGGGAATCCGAAGAGGCCGAATTCGAGCATTCCTACAAATTGAAATTAAATATCATCAGATAATGAGACATAATATTATGCTGTTCATAAAGACACGGCTTTATTAAGATTTACAAGAATTGAAAACCGTTACCTTTAACTACTTTCAAATTGTTTTAAGTTCTACAGGCAAGAAGAAATGGGATTTAAAATAGGTTAAGAGGATATCAAATCTACGCAAAACAGTTATACATAACCATTGAACCTGGCTCAAAGTGCATGATAATTAATTATTCTGCAGCCAAAACATGGCTGAACCATTTACACAGTGCTCATCTTACTTCTATTACTATTTGCGCTAACTAAAGGAATTTTCCGTACACATTTCAAGTGTTGTATTATGATTAATCTTAACCATTAATTTTGGATTAAGCACCATTTTTAAAGCTCAACCGAATGGGTTTTTGCTACATGATGAAATTTAAAACTCAATGAGTTACTAGGACCCATACGTTTTGACTACTTCTACTGTTAGTAGGCCCGTTGTTGCTAAAGATTAGTGTATATTACATCATACTCACCTGGTATGGACCATGGTAGTTGTCTCCATTGACTCTGATTATCACCTAGCCAGTGACCGGCATACTTGCCAGAACCGGCGAAGTTGGAACGAGTCAAAACAAAAGGCCTTTTTCTTGGAAACATTTGGAGCAAGGTACTGAAATGCAAGACTCAACTGAGTAAGATCGAAACCCATGTGTTTTGGAATTCGTTCTTTTTTCAAAATTTTGAGAAAAACTAATTTTGAGAAAAATTGCTACCTTTAACTCATTGCATTGTGACTGCTCAAAAAGACAAGTCTCTTAAGAGACTCATTTCACCAGCATTTAAGAAACAATAAACGATGTTTTCATAACTTATTTCCATTCACAAATGAACAAACTACGTTTGTCAGTTTATAGTAGGAATAGAATCAATGAATATACCATCGCTTACTTGTAAGTGACGATAGACATGCTATGACCATACAGACTATGTGTATTGTAATGTGATCCCCACGTTGATGAAGCGTCCATGCATACTGTTTTGTAGTACATTTTTCCACCTTTGATGTCTGCAAAAGCAATCAGAGGAGGCAGTGTGGCTTAGTGGGATAAGCGTTGGCTTCTTTACTCATGATCATGGGTTTGAGTCCCACTGGGGCACACTGCTAGACACTTGAGTTAGGCCTCTAGCTCCTCAGCTCGGTTTTAACTATTTATTACTAAAGCATAAAAATGGTTTCGGGTGAGTAGTGCAACAGGCCCACCCGAGTGGCCTGCGCACGTCTGGTACAACGTTCACCAGATCGCCTGCCTTTTTCATATTTAAAAAGTAATCGGAGTGTAGATTCATGGGTTACACAAAAAGGAACGTAAGAAAAACTTAATCCTGGGTTACCACAAAGTCTAACATAACTTTGAATCATGCACCAAAACACCTGAATTATCTGTTCGAACCCTTAAATCGCACTTAAGAACAAAAGCAACATATCAACAGTAACATTAACTACATTACATCAGTTTTTGGCCATAATAGAATAAAAAACGGACAATCGACGTTTCGTATATTCATTAGACATCATCAGGACATAAGCAATCAGACATCAAGTGTCGATATACGAGTCGGGTTACATCCAATTTACCTTTGATGGTGACATAGTTAGGATTTTCCAGTTACTGCGTGTCAACGGTTACCTCTGAATTTTTTTAATAGCTGTAAAAGGCACTTCCTTTCAAAAATGAATGAGGCGGGAAACGCAGATGTTATTGGACGGGGTTTTTTTCTCTTGATTGCACTGGACCAAGTAGTCCTAAGTTGAAACGTCAATTATCTCGTCTTATACATTGCATAGACCGAACCGTTGAGCTTAAACCTCTTTGTAAACTATCCAATATGCTCTGTAAACTGAAGTCACCTATCCCTTTGTTAAACAATAGCAGTGTTGTTTATAAGGTTGAATGTGATATTTGTGATTAGCTCTACATCGGACTCACAAAGAGACGTCTCTGTGACAGATTGAGAGAACATCACACCTCAGACAAAAGCAACGTATATAAGCATTGTGTCAGTAATAACCACCAAGCTAATTCAGTCAGTGTAATCTATAAAGAACCATAAA
The DNA here is from genome assembly GCA_002633005.1 of Phoronis australis. NCBI lineage: Eukaryota > Metazoa > Phoronida > Phoronidae > Phoronis > Phoronis australis. The sequence continues at coordinate 17,076 of NMRA01000753.1, read as the reverse complement.
GGAATTACTTAACATTAAAGAGTCATTGACCATTCAGGATCAGCATGCTGCTGGTTCTGTGAATAACATGCAGAGCTCAGTGACCTTACAGCTATGGTGATGACCTGTTTACTGTTTCCTGTCATTGTTATTGCACTCTCATTTCACCTCATGGATGTAACCCGGACTCATATATCGACTTTTGATGTCTGATTGTTTGTATCCTGATGATATCTAATGAATAGACGAAACGTCGAATTAATATGAACTTTTTCATTTATGCGGCGATTGTCCGTTTTTTGATTAACTACATTTTTTCATATGGTGCGAACAAATGAGTCGGAGTTCGCCTGATTTTGTTCAAGCGATTGATTTTGTTTTCTCTATGCCTACAGTATATTTGTGTTCGTACGTGTGTTTCAATAGTTCGTGCCGATCTAGTGCTAATGACGTATGAACCAAAGTGCGTGGAATTTTGGCCTCCTTATAATTTATCATGGGCGATGCACCATAGGGGGCTGGGTGGGCTATAGCCCACCACTTTTTTCAGTGCTGCACCGCCCATGGTCTATAGGAGGTGCACCGCGGAGGGGGGCTGGGAGGGCTTTAGCCCCCACTTTTTTCAGTGCTGCACCGCCCATGGTCTATAGGAGGTGCACCACGGGGGGGCTGGGAGGGCTTTAGCCCCCACTTTTTTCAGTGCAGCGCCGACCATGTTTATGAAACTATACATGCCGTATTGGTCAAGAACCTCATTCTGAATCATTTACAATCATATTCCCACCATCCATTTCAAAGACACTATCAGTAGCATGTTGTGCGTATAGCAAATACAGGTTTCATGTGGTCGCTTAGTCAACTCTATATACACCATGGTACATGACTGGATTATCGTAGGACCTTTTGCTTTTAAGAGAACTGTGGGAAAACTCGTACGAGCGCCTGTATCCGCAATTGATCCATTGCAGATATCCTAAAAATGTCTAAAAGGGTCAATATGTACAGTGATTACGAAAAGAATTAACGAATAGCTGCACAAATCCTCGGAGCTTTACACACTGCTGCAGTTGGTCAGTGGTGACTGTTTGTGTCGACCATGTCTCTTGGGATAGCCTAACGCAACTTATAATATAAAGTGGGAGATAAGTTATCAAGATCAAGCAGTGAGAACATCTATGTTTACTCGAGTTATTGCGCAAACAACTGAGCTACTTACTAGGTAAATACGGAGGATAGTTGTACTTGTTATCATCACATCCAGTTGTGGAACCGTTCACAAAACCTTTCGGTTCGTTCATGTCCTGTCAAAGGTTTGGTATAATTATTAAAATTCAGGCAACAACAATATTAGCACACCAGCCGGAAGAATATCGTTAATTACTTCGGTAATTTCGGATTTTTATATTAGCGATCATCAGAGGAAATTTGTGGCGATTGTCATGATCAGTGCTTTCCCCGTTTCGGTCTTCACCGCCAGTCGGTTTAGCGTAACCTAACATGTGGTCAAGTCTCTGACGGTATTGAATTCCCTAGTCGTAACTGCCAAATTAGTCACCTGGCCTGTTGACTCAGGTGTCGATATTTTCGCTTTTTTAAAAAATGCTGGAGAGATACACGATTTCGTCCACCTATTTCAATAGTTGATTTTGTAGAGTAAACAAGCCAATTTACGTGAGACTCCAAGGAAAGGGGACGGGGATGTAAGACTTGTTAAAACTAATAGAAACCATTAGATTGTCAAAAGGCTGTAATTATGCCACTTTCCAATATAGTCAGGATTGTCACACACTCGTGTTTCTTCCTGACAGCTACGCATACACGCTCAGTTTCGGAGTGGATTCGATGACGTTAGTAAAAACAGTAATTTGAAATGCCAGCCCCGTTTTCACGAAGTCCGCAACGTGTACATGTGTACGTGCAAGTTGGACTATCGTAGCGCTAGCGTTGTAGCGTGGCAGAGAACTAGGTAAAACAAACTGATTTTTACATTGCGCCTTGGGGATACCCAAGAAGAAAATGCAAATTTCTCTGAGAATGACAAATATATGGCGAAAGCAGCGCTTGATGCCAACAAAGCGTAAATGCTGCGGGTTTGTTTGGACTCAGAAACATTCAGATTATTCAGTGATGAAGTTAGCTTTCATTTATTCTTCGAATCTCGACTTCGATGATCTACCTTCGCCGGAGCAGTTGGTAATAGCAATACTTTGCAACAGTAATGACAAAAGGTTTTTAATTGAAAAGACATGTGCTTTCTTTGTATCGAGGGCTAACTGCATAAATACTGATCCCTTGCCAAAGAACCAGGCTTATCCGATCACGTCGGCATTTTACAACACATCCAAATTTGAGCACGTAATTCTCGGGAAGGACAATCCTTAATACGTTCGAAATAGACACAGTTGCAAGTTTGTGACAGTCCAGCCAATTCCTTTCGAAAAATATTGGTTTTAACGGGCCTTAGTTTCTCGTCCCCTTATATAGAAAAAGCGCATGAATTGGTTTGTTTACTCTATCAAATAAAATCTTCAAGGTGATTGGCAAAACAGAGGAAAAACGTTTGTTTTTCATTTTATAATGTACATAAGAAATGTTTCTAATATCCTATGAACAGTATTGTACGAAGACATGAGTGCAATCTGCAAGAAATGTTTACTTAAACCAGTGCGGTGGAGGAGAGTTATAGAAGTGGTACGGTTTCTAAGCAATTGTTGTGAGGGAGAACGTTGCTAGTCTAGACCTATACCTGTCCATAGGTTACCAATCAGAAGAGATTGGAATCGACTAGTCAGATCTTGTCCTTTGAAATTCTTTCATATTTTCATGTCAACGACTTACGATCCAAAGGCCGTCGAATTCCAAACTTTGGTTGTGGTAGAGGTCGTGTGCAAACTCCAGCCAGTAATCGGTAGCGTTGGGGTGTGAAAAATCGGGAAATACCACCGTGCCAGGCCACACCTGAAATGACACATGATTGTTCAAAGTAAGCGTGAAAACAGTAGTTACAGTTGCTTTGCAGCAAGTTTTTTTCAGGATCGCTATCAAAGTCTGTTCTGTTTGCTTTCTACATTTTCATCCGCACTGTGCGTGAGGCACAGTAGAGCACCCCATATGTGCAAATCAATTGGAAATGCCAAAAAACAATTTCCTTTAATCCGATGTCTGTATCTCAGATACCTTACAGCAATACCTTATTGACGACTTAGTATATAACGGAAGACGTTGCGATGACGACATATCTAAGATCATTTCATGGACAGTTTAGGTTTCACTGTATGGATATGAACAGACTTGCCAATAAATCTGCATGGGAAATACTCCCATCACTAACAATGTTTTGGTCAAAGCAGCCTTGCCTTGGAATGCATGTATCCTTGATAACCGTGACTGCCTTCCCTTGGATCTTTGAGGAAGACATTCTTCTCTAGTCCAACGGTGAGCGGTAAATACTTGCCACCAGGTGTCGCCGATGTGGAGGTATCTGGATTGGTTCCGATACCCGGATCCTAGTAAAAAGGTGGCTTGTAGAGTCATGAAATACTCATTGGCGGATTTAGAGGGGGGCCATGCCCCCCCCCCCCCACTAAAATTCTCCCAGATTCCATTTGGCAGCTCGGGGGTATATGAATGTCTGACAGACAAAATCCTGGCTAATACTCTGACCTGGCCTCCCCTAACTCAAAATCCTGGATCCGCCCCTGATACTAACACAGGTCGACGAATGACAAATCACCATTGCATTGGAATGTTATAAATTTGTCAGAAACTTGTATGAACATTATTCCCCATCCAAAGATAGAAGAAAACCAATTTATAGTTCAATTATGAGATAACGGCTCATTCACGACGAGGAACCAAACAAAGAGAAATCTATCAATACGGTGTCAAAGGAGTCGAGTAAGCGACCGTCCGTTTAGAATGATTTCAGACCAATTCGTGAACTCAGAGAAAGCAAAATAGAAGTGTATCTAGCCGAGGCCACTCACCAATATGATTATGTATTTCATGCTGTTGTTATGAAGTTGGTCGATAAACTCTGGCAGTCCACCAAACTTGTTCCGGTCGTAAGTGAAATCCAGTTTGTTGTACATATAATCTATATCGCCATACATTACGTCCTTTGAGAAAAAGAAAAGAAGAAATTGGTCACCTGGAAATCAATGACTGAGACCATTGGTATTTAACGCATTTTTGGCAGGGATTCGACCGTCAAATGTTCACTTAGTCGAAAAAAACGCATTTTTAGCGATGAAGTCAATGCGGGGAACAATAGTTGTGGTGGTGGTCGCTGGAAACGTTCTTGCCACTTGTGGTATTTTTGTGATGGTAGATTGATTCAATAATGTGTCAGGCATTATAACGAATTAGAATCAGATCTAACACGTGCTAATAATGTTTATGATCTTGGTAATGGCATGATGCATGTGTATTGGACGGGTCTAGGCCAAATGCTGTTAAATGTCAAATCTAACATATGGTGAATAAGACGCATCAACTGTACCAGGGGTATCCCAGCGTCTATGTTACGATTAACCACGTCTTTGACATTTGATAAGTTGCCATAGTCCCAGCGACTAAGTTGAAACCCCAGGCTCCAATATGGCGGCATCATAGGACGACCAATAGCCTAAAAGAAAAATAAATTCAATTATAAGTAAGTGTCAGTTTCCGCTTTTAAATCTCAAACTTTAGGAATCCTTTTTTAAATTTCTGCGTAATGGCAATTTGCAGATTGGCGTAAAAGTTTCCGTTTGGTTTTTGTCCAGTGATGAAGTTGTGTTTACATCATATTTCTCCTGTTTTTGCATTGCTGTCGTAATGACCTGCGTTAAAAAGTATTTTATTACACTTAATGCTAAAATTTGTCAAGTATAAGTCTCAAGAAGATGCAATTGAAAAATTTCGCCTATGAATGCAACATTGTTACCATCTTTTAAAAGATCCAAGCTCTTAAAATAACGGGCGTGTTAATGACCTCTGTATATTGCTGGACTATACTTTCCGGCGTAGGACCAAGAAAGATGTAAAAGTCCAGTATCCCACCAATCACACGATAGCTCACGGCAGGAAATGGCTCAGGTTGTAAAATCACATCTGCAAAGATACACACAAATTGCGCTCTGGCTTATTAGTTGGTGGACACTGCATGAATAAAAGCTTTTTGTTTGAAAGGCAAAATAAGCTAGGTAGACAGTGGAGACACAGTCAGTTGCGTTTCTTTCGGACCTACATTTCTTAAGAACTTGAATTGGTATACGTGCATATTCCAATCAACGAAAGCAGTGATGGGCTATACAAGTTGCACAACTTCAACAAGTGTTCTCAGTCTCCGTTGAAAAAGTCACAGGTTCGTGTTACTTGTACTCCTGTGGTTGTGGTAATGTATCTATCTTGCAGTTACTATTTGCATGGAATACAGTAAGTTCAATAATGTAAGTTCTCTGCAAGCTCACCCATGGCATTGCTATTCTTTAAAAACACTCCGTTTGCCTTCCCATCGTTCTCAACATTCATGTAAAAGGGTTGAACTCCGTACAAATTCCATGGATCCTGGAAAAATTGTACAGGTGACTGATGTTTTGAAAAGATTTACAGGTGACGTATATTTGGAACCAACATTCTTCGCGATGTGTTTTTCGTTTGCAATTTGAATTAAATCCTTTTAAAGTATGTTTTGCTTATGTTTGAGGAGACGACTTGGTTTTCCAAAAGCGCTTGAACAGAAGATGAGCTCCAGTAGTTGTTGTTTTAGCTTTCCATTTTGAGAACAAGTAGTTATAACAATATGTTGACTCAGATGCAGCAATACTAGTATTGACTGACATTAACATAAAATTCGGTCTGCCATTCCAGCATTCGTGGTGTAATTCTCAATTTTTTTACTACATGTGGACTATTCTGATACATTATGCACCATACTTTTCTAGATGGGGACTATATAGCCGTTCTAAAGCACCTATTTATTAGTGTTCACTGTCTTACCACAGGTTCATCGCCAGCCGCGAATATTGTCCATTTCTTCCAGTTCATATCGTGTTTAAATCTTCTGTGATTGTGTTCACCAAACCCATAGACGTGAGAGGAAGGGATTCGAGTGGTCAGTTGAAGAAACTGGTCAGAGAATGTCATTCCAGGCAAACTTGTGTTAAATCTAGATAATAATGATGTAAAAATGTCAATCAAACAATTCCTGAAGTGCTCTCAAAGAGTTGTATTCAAATAAGGCGATTCGAATGCAATGTAGCGTTACCTTTTTCATAGCAACCAATCATTTGCCACATAAGTCATCCAGTAAGTTTACTGATAGGGCTAAAATGGGCAAGTTTTAATTACTTTGTGACCCGAATCTATCCTGCCTTAATACGTACATCACTGTTCCAGTAGTCTTTCTTATAATTTGAATGCCAAAGTGGGGATCTGCTGTGTAGTTCACTGTGTACATAGTGGAATTACACAAGTTCTTGTTGTGGCGAATGTTGAGTGTCGGCACCTCGAAACGTGCTTCGTCAGGGTCATAAATCTGAAAAGTTCAGTAGACATTTTCGCCGAATTCGTTGGAGGTGGTCATTTTCACGTCACAAAATCCCAAAACAAGTGTGTTCAAGAATGTGTGACTAAGTATTTTCACAGACTCATGTGGTGTTTCACGGGTGTCTCCTCTCAATCACTACCGCGACCACGTTCAGTCCTTGCCAGATTACTTCCACTGTATGTAACTTGGAAGCGCAGATTTTACGTAGCCAAGACTTGAAACTTATAATGTAGACCAACCAGCTGTGTAGCTGGTGAGAGACATAAAGTGTTGTCTGCTGTATGAAGAAGACGACTGTTGAAGAACTGGCTGCTATTATAAAAAATAACTGCAGGCGGTCTGATACACGTTGTATCAGACGTGCGCAGGCCTCGCATGAGGGCCCATTGCACTGATCACCTGGAAATATTTCTGCTTTATTGATATATGGTTAAAACCGAGCTGAGGAGCTAGAAACCTGGCTCAAGGGTTTAGCAGTGTGACCTGGTGGGACTTGAACCCACGACCTCGAGTAAAGAAAGCGGGGCGGGCACTTATCAACCAGGCCACACCGCCTCCTCCTCCTGGCTGCTATTACTTAGGTTCGTGTTGTCAAAAATCGTGGCATCAGTTATGTGAAAAGCTTTAAAGTGAACGTGAATTACAATCTCCTCATAGTTCAATGGATCTTGCTTCATTGACGCAACACGTACCTTAATGCGAAGACGGCGGTTGGCTTGACATTCGACCAGAACCGCTACTTCATCGACATCTGTTCCAAACAACGTCACGGACTTGATGCGCTTCAATACGAACACCATACCTGTATCGGTAGCATTTACCACTTCCTTTAAAAGATATCCCACAGACTGGCTTTCTGTTGGATACGCACATCGTGGCCGAACATGGACCTCCCCAGCATCTGACCAAATGCATCTGAAAAAGCTATGTTTACTTGGAACACAAAACGCCCAATAGTCTGAGAAAATAGTGCTAGAATGGAGACCCGGGCTAGTTCAGCCTATTTTTGAAAAAAAAAAGAAACTGCGCACTCGACTCTGTCAGTTTCATTATTGAAAAATACATGAAAACTTTTAGGACATTTTTGAGAGACTTTTGTGGATATGGCATGATGATTTCAATGCTATTTTCAATCAAAGTGATCTGAACTAAAAGGCCAAATTTGCCCAAAGGCAGGGCAAGAAGGCCATATATCCGTATTTTGACTCGTAATTTCACGCTCTATTCATTCAACAATGCGTAATGAATTGTATTTTCAACATTATGGAGAGTCAGAACAAATGATAAGTGACTGGTGTTTTGTGCGTGCCCATGGCGAATGCATGCACGTGCAGGAGAGTGTGTTCCAGATAACCTTAAAGGTGAACATTTTCAGCGTAATACTGAAAGTGATTCTCTGCCAAAATTCAACCTAGAATTTTTACGGTTTGTTCGTAAACATTTTTAATTTTTGTTGACATCAAAGCATTTACTTTTAGTTTCAAATTTGAAAAAAGATTTTTCAGCTGTTCTCTTCTTCGTTGATTTTTCTCCCGCAAGGTAAAGCATGTCTCCTTATTAGGTATGGCATGACATAGATGTAGCACATTTCCTTTATATGGAAAATGTGACCTTTAAAATTAAGCGATTTCAAGCAACTGACTGTGGTGACCACAGAGTTTTTATTCTCGCATATTGAAAAAATCGTGAATTTTGTGATTTTTACTGCCTTCCTCATAGGGAAAGTGAAATACTCTGTACTAAACGTTGCGAGATGGTACTTTCGTCAGGAATTGTTTAAAAGATATTTTTCACGAGCGTTCGCGTTTCAGGCCTCTTTAAGGTATTCACCCACAGGATATTCACAACGCAGGCACACGAATGTGCTTGTAAGAAAGATAAACGCACTGTATATTGAAACAAAGGTCACAGATTCAAACTTTGTGACAGAGGGCCATTGAAAGTGAAGTTTATGACGATGGCTAATGGCCTACTGTTTAGTGGCGTTTTCTGTCTTCTGTCTATAAGTATAAATAAAGGTTTCAGCTCGTGGTTACGACTGCGGAACAAAATCGAGGCGACAAGGAGATGATCTCTTACCTTGCCTAAAACTGACGGGGCGCTATCAGCTTGGAAGCAGTCGGAAAGTTCAATATACTGTGACTGGGAAAGCAATTTCGTAGGTCGTCAGCGCTAAAAATGACGAAACACTTTTCAATATTATGTCGAGGCCACGAAAACCGAAACCGAAGCTCGAAAAAGAGTCCTATTATTGCACAATAATACTGGTCCTGGTGTCCAAGAACTTTACTGTTTTGCAGTATGGCTCAGATGGAGGGAGCGGCTTAAAAATTTTTGGCCAGACGTTATATTTATGTGCTTTGAATAATGTCACTCCAACAAACTGAGCAGCAAACTAGTGCTGGAAAGAAACAGTCCGACTGTGAAAAATGTTCTCCTTACGGGATCGTGTTTGGAAGCATTGGGTTACAAGCCTCAGTCAGTGCTTGAGAAGTGGTAGTGGTACGGATAAACAGCAGTCTGTGAACCGTGTCAATTTCAATTCGTAGGGCCTTCACGAAAAACGTTCCAACAATGCGTGCTTCCGATGTGGCTGTTAAGATCAATTTGGGTGTGATCCGGAGTGTCCCCACGGGGCCAACAGTAACCGTAAATGTGGTACAGCCAATCATTTTGTAGTTCGGGGATTCGAAAAAGCAGAAAATCTAGAGTAGGAAGGATCATCTTTTCGTGTCGATTTTGAGGATAATGATTCCGATGACAGAGCGTTATTTGCAGTGAATTTTGGTTATAGATCGAAGATTTCTAATGAAATGTATGTTGTGAAACCACATGTGTCCTTCGACGTCGACTTAGCGGCTGCGCCATCAGTTATTTCATGTGATCGAGGCGTGTCTGCTGAAATTCCAATGTGCCAATCGGGGATACTAAGAGCCGTTAGAAAAGTCCTTCAGGCGATATCATTCCGGATGTTGGTGTCATGTATGTATGTATGTATGTATGTATGTATGTATGTATGTATGTATGTATGTATATATATGTGCCTGATATGGAAGAAAGAAAGCTGAGTTACTTACTACTTTTAAACATGGTGGTATCTGCTACCCAGCCTCGTCGTCAGCTAGGAGTCCATCTTCATCTTGGGTTTTGACCTTGACCTAGAACCCTCTCTGATGGTAGGTCTCTGAAGGCTGATCAGACCTCCAGCCGATGCTGGGGTTACCATTTGTTCTCGCGTTGTAACCACAGCCACACGGTTGCTTCCTTCGCCGCTCTTATTGCAGACTTGAACATATCAGATCGCCCTCTTGATGAAATACTCAGTAGCTTCATCATCCGCCACATGCTGCCTGCTATAAACCCTCGACATCCAACTTTTGTGGGAAGACAGAAGTATTTCCATCCATTCGCTGCCCATTCCTGCGATAGCTCTGCATACTTGAGTAGTTTCCTCTCGTGAGTCTCCTGCACTCTAGTCTCCCACGGCACTCTTAACTCTATCAAAATCACTACCCTCTCACTGTCTGATCACAACACTATGTCTGGTCTTAATATAACTGGGTGACTGCAATATGGTTCGGGAATGAACCCAGAGTGACCACATCCACCACTATCTTCCAGTCGGCAGCCATGCCTAGAATGCCTGAATCGCACTTCTTAGTGGATATCCCGCCTTTGTAAAATTGGATGAATGCCTTACCAGAGTTAGTCACCTTCCTTCTTTCCAGATCTAAAACATGTGCAATACACTTAAGTATCTTGTCATGGCGCCAGGTGTACTTTTCTGTAGCGAGAGCTTCTCTGCAGCTGGATAAAACGTTTTCTAAGGTACACAGCTTGCCACAGCCTCTACAGCTGTCATCGGAGATTGACAGGAGTTGGGAGCGTGTCAGAAATAGAGCCAAGTAAGAATCCCAATCTGAGCTGGTCCGAAGACAGAAGATCTTTACCAGTTATCCTTCTGCTGAACACTTCTTCCCATGATGTCCATGTACCCTGTTTCCTCAGTCCGGCAGCTTCAGCGTATCTTCTCTCATTCTCCTGAGATCTAACTTCGTCCAGAATCATTTTGCGCCTCTCTTTGGCTGTTGGCGACATCCACCTCTTCCCTGGAATCATACCCAATCCCTGCCTTCCATGGCAGACAGTGCCCACGTTGTCTTTATATCTTAACCTGCTGCCGGCCTCCTCCACTGCCACAGCAGCCTTCCACTTTCTTCCAGAGTCTACCGATAATTCGTTCTCTCTGATCAACTCATCTCTTGAGTTCCGCAGAGTCAATATTGTTCTGCACTTTACTACCTTGAACTCCTCCACAATCGATGTCACCGGTAGAGAAACAGCACCTCCTTGCAAAGCTTGGTGGGACACCTAACCACTTCCTTAACCATTTGCTCACCATCCTTTCCATTTTCTCTGCAAATGTAATTGAGAATTCATACATTGTCAGTGGCCCCATTACTTTAGGGAAAAGTAAATCTGCCCGGGAGACCGCTCCTCTCAATCTTGATCAAATTGACATTGAGCTCATTGATGGCTGCCTTGACAAGCTCCTCATCTTTCAAAGGCCCGCTGTTGGACTTGCCTAAGTATTTAACTGGTCTACTGCTCACAGACGGAATGGCCTCCGATCCTATCTTGACCATATGGTGTGGGTTGACTTTTCCCTTCGCAATCACCAGGCTTCTGGACTTCTCCACCTTGAAACTCATGCGTGCCCAATTAGCTATCTCGCCAAGTGTCTTGGCCAGCCGAGCGGTACCTAGAGAATACCCTGTTGTAATCGTCAAATCGTCCACAAATACTCTGCAAGGTGGCAACCTTTTGCCCTGCAACAAAGGTCCTCTGCACTCTGTACTAGCCAGCTTGATGATTACATTCATGGCCATGATGAAAAGGATGATCGATATATAGTGCACCCAGTCATTATCCCTTTCTCTAGCGGCTGCCAACAGGTGGTAAAGACGTTGACTGTGAACCTCATATAAGTCCCATGGAAATAACTTGTAATGAGATCTTGAAGTTCTCTAGGGATATGGTAGGTCTCCATTGCCAATTTGATTAGTGCATGGGGCATCGATCCATAGGCATTCGCCATGTCCAACCATACCACTGCCAAATCTATCTTGTTCTGCTTAGCATCTTTAATTAGCTCTCTCTGTTAGAGCGCTATTATGCTCCAGACACCCTGCATATCCTGGAATTCCACCCTTCTGTGCCGATGCATCTACAAACTTGTTGCTCAGGAGATACCTCGTCAGCCTGCTTGAAATGATTGCAAAGAAGGTCTTTCCCTCTACATCTAAAAGTGAGATGGGACGAAAATCACTGACTCTGATGGCTTTCTTCATCTTCTGGATATACACCATCTCTACTTTTCCCCAAGTATCAGGCAAAGTCTTCTGTTTCCATATAACTCTCAGAAGCTTCTACAGACGTTTTAACAGCCTTGGTCACTTTTCCAAGGCTACGCTTGGTGCATCCTCAACCTCCATCCAACCAAAGTCCGCCAACTGTAAATCTCAGGCCCCGTCACTATGCGCGTCTTTCAGATGGTTTTCCAGCTCCTCCTGTGTACACTTTAGACGTCCGCTAGTCTCCTTCCCTAGAACGCCCTTTACAAATTTGAAAGGGTTAGCCACGAACCTCTCTATTGTGAGGGTACGCTCGGCTGTCTTCTTGCTCAGTCGTTCAGGTTTGCTTTGTCCAGTTGTTGAGAAATAGAAAATATTTCGTAGCTTGGCTGAATTCACTCAAAGATGTCGAGCCTTGATTAGATGTATACTTTGAGTACATAGGGGATGTTCCCTAGGAGCAGAAGTTCCTGAACAACGGTATCCGTTACAGTTGTTTTCAAGGGAATCGGCACCACGTACCATAAAAGTGTTCAAAGCTGATCTACAGTGTGTAAACACCCTTCATGAAATCTGCTGAATAAGTCTTGAAAATTCTCCCATGATTTTGCCCTGAAACTACTATAAATAAGGTTTTAAAAGCTTGCCAAGTGTTTTAACCTTGTGATACCTGGGACTCGTGATTTGAGAAATAACTGGCCGAATTGGATGACCAGTATATAAATGTTTGGGTTGTCATGACCTTCCATGTTGACACCCTCAACTAATGATAAGTACTTAGGCTCCTAATTGGATGGCTGTCATGTGTCGGCACCTGATTAACCTTAACTGTGTATGCGTTCCTGGCCAAAGTACTTTACGTAACACTTGTTTTTATTTGCACAGCGTATTACAGACAATCTGTTTGTTTTCAGGTAGGTTTGTCGCTGCCAGTTATAGTCGTCAATTGAGGAGAGAGTTCTTGGAAATTGGCCGATTTTTATACCTTCAGCTTGCATTAGGTCTTGAATATTTTGTGACATCATATGATCGCCTTGATTGCGTCCTTGCACCGAGAAACGAGGGATGTACTTTTGTTTACAATTTATTTTCTAATTTATTTTTGTTAGCCACTGCATGTTTAAGCACTCCCTGTTCATTTGAAAATCTGTGGGATATTGTTCAATTTCCAACCACGCACACAACAATACACTACTACACTTGCAAAGATACGGGTTGACACACATGGCCATTTGACGACAGTATGGGTAGCTGGCCTCTAATACGCTTGGGTCAGTTTCGTTGACAACAGCGCAGGCGTGGTTACTCTCGGGAGCATAGAAGGCATCTCGACACACACCTTTATTCCAAAGAAGAAAACGAACCCAAAATAGCGGTAGATCGCGCTCTAATTTTTTCTAAGAATTCCTAAAATTAAACCCGAGGCATAAAATCAGGTTTGCACCCTGAGAATATTTCGTTCTGGAACTGTCTTTGCTAAGGCACAATGTTTGTTGTGTAGACTCTTCGTCTATACCTTCCTTTTTGTTGTATTCTTATACACATGTCCACGTCCAAAATGTCTCCTGAAGAATTTTAAAAGTTCCTTGGGGAACATGTATATAGGTCCTGTTAGTACTGGGTGGAGTGGCATCCTTAAGTATACAAAAAATTGCGACGAATTCCAACTTCCTCCCTTAAAATCACATTCAGCAATAAGTAGATGAATCCAAAATACAAATTGGAATAACTCAAGATCTCGGCGGCGAATATGCCTGTGTTGAAGAAATGGATGAGTTGTATTTCTGTCTTAAATCAACAAAATTCTCGTAGGTCGACAGAACTTCCAATACCTTACTCCACGCATAAGGCACTGGTCGTAGGTGAAAACTGTCAAGAATAGTAAAGGCGAAAGGAATTCTTTCAGAAGTGAGTGTTGTGTCTTTTCTGGCAGAGATTAATCCCATTAAAAAGGAAAAATGGAGCTAAGGCTACGAACCTACCATTAAATGTCAATTACCTTATAACTTCTTCAGTGGGAAAACAGCTTTTCATTGTATGGGAATGTGTTTTGAAGTAACAGAATCCAGCGCACAGAATTTCCTTAACGCAAACACCACTGTTCAAATGTTGTTAAATTCCTGCTTTCATTCAACAAAGCTCGTTGGTGAAAACTGTCAAGGCTGTTTTCCAGAGATATTTTGTCATAAGTTGTGCAAAATCGAAAAAATTCTAGCTAAGTTTTGGTCTAACGAGTTTTAAATACCTATTCAAACTTCAGTTTTGGAAGAACATTTTTCCCCACTGGGCCTCAGCTCCTCTCACATTGCGAAAAGACTGGTTTGGGTTGCCTGATCACGCTGTGTGCAATAAACCTGGGTTTTTGAATACACTCTTTGAAGCCAAATTCAACTTGAAGAAGGGGTAAATTTTCTTCAGTTGACAACCTGCGGCACTCGTACCCTCCAAGTCTAGATGTTCATGTGTATCAGATGGAAATTCATTCAGGGCCGATTCAATGATTTCCCCTTCCAAATAGGTATGAATTGGAGAAAGGTGTCTTTCGTATCAACTGTACTGCCTCCTGGCGGTTTACATGAAAGCAGGAGCAAGACTAATTGGGAAGTTCTTGAAATCCTTCCATCCTTTCTCAATATTCCTTCCAACAACTTCCCATTCCCACTCAGTTAAATCGTGACCAGGTACAAGTATTTTGAAAATGTCTCCTTTTTCGTCGTTGTTTTCGCAAAACCCGTCCAACATTGTGTGAAGACAACTTCGAGGACAACAAGACATTGTCCAATATCCGTTAACCCACGTAGAAACATCATGTGGACAGATTATACTGGCGTCACGACAGATGGATCGAAGAAGGCACAGATCATTTTCTAATGGTTTGTCCTCTCCGAAAAATGGTCACTGCAGGCTCCACGATGCTTGCAGACGTGGTGTTAATTTCCTTTAGAGGGCCGATAATAGCCGAATGTCATCGCGTTGTCCAATGTAAATGCTGCTGGACTGTCCAAACAGTGGGAGTACCTGGTTGTGATACCTCAGAAAATGATGGCGAACTGTTGGGCTGCACAACCACGTCACTGACTGTGTCCCACCATTGTGAACCAAGTTATTCCTCTTCTCTCTTTACCGTGTGGTTCTTTTTCTTGTATTTACGTAATATTAATTTAAAGATCAACTCTCAAAAGAGTCATTTTTGTTTCTTCATACAGTTGGCTTACAGTAACTCTTGACGAACGAACAAGCGTCCAATTATCACACATTTCAAAATCGAAGTCCCCTTTCTGTTCATTTGATGACACCGCGTCGTGCAAAAGATCTCGCGGAACATATTCTGCCTGGTCACTATGTTTACACTCAGAAACTGGTATCATACCGCGACATTAGGCTATAAAGTCCAGTGTAGCACGGTGTCGACTGGTTAAATACTGTAACGCGCATATGAATGTCGCAATCGCCGTGGTTTACTTATTACAAATTGGTAATTCGTAATAACAAATTGGCAAACCGTAATAATAGGTTTTTTCAAGCATTAATGCATGACCCTTCGTAGAAAATGATGCAGGTGGGAGTTTTAAGTCGGTTCGTGCAGGTCTTAAAGTAGGTTTGAGAAGAGACCAGAACCAATTATGCTTTTTTGTTTTAAATAATGTATGCTGTTTTACTTTTTTACCTCAATTTATTTGGACTTTAAATTTACATCGGCATGGGCGTTAACCTACGCATTTATTTCCTCTCCAGCTGACCTTTGGTTAACCCGGTTGTATTCATAAATGACCAAACACGTTTTCTTACTTTAAGTATTTTTTTTCTGAAGCGTATCGATGTTGTAAACTTAGCTGCAAATTCTATACCCGCGGGTATCCAATGCTAATCTCAATAAACAGTAGCTCACCCTCGAGTTTCACATGACTTCTTTGTGTTTTCTTTTCCAGGCAGGCAGTCTACTAACACATCCCGTTGTGTAGCTTCTGGTTTCGACCTTATAACCACTAAGCTAAGCACGAGGCCTGCGACCGAGGCTATACACAGCACAACTGCGGCAGTTATTGCAAAACACGGCACACGTTCAGACTTTGAATGATTCTCCGCCATGCCCTATCAGATTTCCGACCGTAGTGATACTTGCTCGCACAATAACCAACAGTTAACTGTTAGTGTTATCGTTAACTGTCGAGAAGATATACTTAAAATAGATTTATCGTCATAACCGGTTCGGGCCCAGCTTCTGTATTGAGTTAGTGATGCGGTATAATAGCGATTTTTCATTTTGGCGCACTCTAGAGTAATGAAAGCGTGAAAGCGACTTTCACTTGATGCCGACTCTCATTCGGTAGAAAGAAATTCACTGCTATAGGTAATGGTTAGTTAATTTAAAATTAGGGCCTACCCCCCATTGTTTGATTATTGAAGTTCACTAATTTATTTTAGCTTATTGACCTCGGCTGGGATCGAAATTTTCCCATTGACTATGCATCCGAGGATTCTTCTTGACAGTGAGATATGTATTGGACATGATTTCAAGAGGTTTGGCTTTTCCCGTAAGCCATCAGCACATCTCACTGCACATCAGTTATCATGAGACCTATAGGTGGTGCTGAACGTCTATCACCTGGATGGGGTTCAGGAACGCTAGGACCTCGCTAAAAAGAGCTCGCTATTTTTCTGCGTTTCCGCTTGGCCCGGGGAAAGAGAACAGGCAAGTATCATTTAATTTTTCCTCGGGAATTTTTTTTACAACGGCGTTTCTGATTGGCTAGTCGAATTGTCAACAGGTAGCGCTTTACGTAAAAACCTGGAATGACCGATGGAGGAAGTGTAAAGTAATGTGGATATAGTTTGTGGTCTGTTGTACAGACAAATCGGGTGCTTAATTGGAACAGGTTCAAGAGACGTGAATCGGAAAGCTGTGCGTTGGTGTGCATTTTTCTACTGTCGCTGATTTTTGTTTACATTGCTATCCTCTATTCACATAGTATGAATAACACACCAGTTCAATCGGCCAGAGATATTGTTATGTTCGTGGTTTTCATTAAACTTGCAGAGTCCAAAACATAACCTTGTTATCTAGTCCCGCACAACGCTTGATGAGTAGAAGGACCAAAACATTGCTGCCTACAGCCACTTCATTACTCAAACCTGAAGTAGTTAGTCAGAAGCACACAGATCGCGACCTGAAGCGTCAACAACACAAACAAGCACACTATTATAACAAAT
>NMRA01000752.1:58688-166899 GCA_002633005.1 Phoronis australis | reverse complement strand
GTGGTTGAGCAAATGAAACACATCCAAATTACAAGGCATTGCTAATTGCAATTAAACTACTATCTTTGTTGAAAAAGCTTTGTTTTGGGCAATGGAGTGCCAAGGCAGACATGCGACTAAAACCGCCATCTTGTTAGAGATGGTTTACAGCTGCCTAATCTTGGATCTGATCTTGAGGAAAAACTATGAGTAGACTTGAAGTCATTCAGAAGTTTCAGGTTTTTTGTGTCTGTAAACAGGCCCGCATATTACGCCGCAAATAATTATTTTACGCCGTAAATAACTACTTTACGCCTCTAAAAAGAATTATCTTACGCACGTTATTCAACGGCGAAACGTTGGCCCATTTGGCCACCGATACACCATGACGTAACAAGGGAGACTATATGTAAAAGTAAATGCCTTACAACTAGCTTCTGTAAGCTACAAAGCAGCAAAAGAGCTCTCAAAAAGTAATGTGGTTTGAATGCCTTAAAATCCACCAAGAAACAAACCAACAGAAAATATTTTTTATCTGCTATTTTGGCATACTAGCTCAGTGGCGGATCTAGGATATCACAAGGGGGGGGGGCAATATTTTGTCCGGCTGTAAGCATTTGCGCCAACCACGATTGATGATGCGTATAGCACCGAATGGGGTGAGGTCGGGAGGGGGAAATTTTTCTGTTTTTTCCTCTAAAAATCAAACATTTCCCTTGATTCCTAAAGTATTATCCAAGAAAAATAAAGCAAAAAAAAAAATGAAGAACGTGTCAAACAGGAAAAAGTGCACGATATACGGACTCGAACTCACGACCTAGCGCATCTAGCGCGCATGCTTTACCACTACACCACCGCGACTTACACACTAATTTGATATAAAGAGACCTACTTGTTTGCGGTTCACAGCGTTTGCGCGCGAAACCTACTTCATTTTGTAATGCTTATTACATGTTTTATATTTTGTGCAATCGGTTCTTAACAAATTTGTTGTATTTAAAGTAGACTTCAAATGCCCAAAAGACCAAATCCGTTTTTCGTGTTGGCAATAATGACGGGATTGCTTTGGAAATCGTCTTAAGTTAAGGTTTGAGAAAGAGAGAATTATGAGTTTCTGAGTGATTCACTAAGGCTTCGATTAAAATTCACATCTTACCAACAGCTTCTGTTTTTTCATCGTCACTCAGATTCCATTTTCTTTAAAAAATGAAGTAAATTTTCTTCATAGCACTGTGGAGCATACGACGCAAACGGGGTCGTAGTGCGCAGCGCCACTGCCGGTCGCCTGGGATATCGCGGGAGAGCCTATAGGGGGGCTACTTAGCCATAGTTCCGTTACGAATGCGCCGTGTTCCGAATTTGACACTTGAAATTGGATCTGAGCCCCCCCCCAACACACTAAAACTGCACACATTTAAATCTTGTTTCATCCGTATAATTTTCATTACCTGGGTTAATTAATAAACTTCCCTACGCTCTTGCTGTTTGATTTTTTTGCGGCAGCCAAGGGGGGGGGGCGGGCCCCCTGGGCCCCCCTAAATCCGCCTATGTAGCTAGCACAGTGTGGTAAGGTGCAGGCATTTTCAATTTTCGAATTGAATGTGATCGTTAAATGATTGTTGTTTATCCAGTGTGCGTTTCCATTCTTTTAAATCCAATACACGCCGACGGTAAGTTCACTATAGGCAGTTCTCCGTCGTTGCCTAAGCAAAAACCGGACATTTTATAACTATTGTGAGTTCTTGTCTGAGAAAACCCCTACGAGCATGTTTGCAGTATCCGGGAAAAGTAGCCTAAGTCTAGACCTAATAAAAACTTCGTTCAGTGAAGAAAGTGTTCTCTTGTCAATCAGTGTCAGTGATACACAGCTTCGCAGACTTCATACGAGCAACAGATCTGATGGAAAAAAATTCCAAAGTTACGTGTCACTACTCCAAAAGTTCACTATTCCAAAAGTCAACTATTCCGAAGGTTCGCTACCTTCCAAAGTTCACTATTTCGAATGTGCACAATTCCGAAACCAGAACTCTTACAGTTCATTACTGCGGTTTTCTGCTAATGAGTGGGAACTGACATGGATAAAGTATTGTGCATGTATTTGTGTTCATCACTGTAGTAACCATTTAAATGGTGTGCAAGAGTTGAATAGTCTTAAGACATTGGTTACATTGTTTAAAATTGAGCTCTGTTCCAAACAATGCCAATCGCGATTCCTGGATCAATCTCATGCAGGGACAACATCCGAGGCACTGGTCAAGGCTGCAACGACCAGGGGAAGTTTTTTAAAACTTTAATAAGACTGTTTGTGACTGTCTGACTGTATGAAGACTGGCAGGGACAGGGTACACTTTTAATTACATTTAGTTTCGACCTCCGTGCGTACGGTTCCGTCGGGTGAGGTTTAGGTGCAGCGGCCCTAAACTAGCTCAGTTCCGCTGTGAAATGATGCAACTTTGACAAGGATTTGATGAATGAAACGTGGTTGATAATTCATCTATACCTACTTCACATTCTTTGTAAGGATACTAATTGAGGGTTGTCAAGGGTTACAGAGCATTATTTTATTTCAGAGAACTGGATGGGAAAGTCATTTTTAGTATCTGTCAATTGGCCAAATCCGGGTTTGATACCCTTTTTAAAATATCCAAGTACACACTCATTTTTCCTTACTCGTCAAACCTACGGGCAATTTCGTATGCACATGAAATCAATCCTGGACATTGTTTTCGGTATAGGTTCTCAACTCCGTGAAACTACAGATAACCAGAGCATCGTTTACTTTTCCATGCAAAAGTATAAAAATTGAACCCAAGTTCGAAATTTTGAGACATTTTCGGAGTAGTGAAACTTCAGAATAGTGGCCTGTTCCCGTTTCCAGCGATGTAAGTAACACGCAACATGCAACCAGTTACAAAATTTCTTTAAGCCATTCTCAGACTAAAAAATTCCGTCTCAGTGAGAAATGAGGTGTAATAAAACATTCAAGCACACATGATTTGAAAGTTTGGCGGAGGGTAACTCGTGAACGTTCTATTTCTGGACCACAATACATATCCGAATTTGAGTTCCATTCTTTATGAGCAACTGCAACGGCATCCTCATTTCCTTTTCATCTCATGAACATAGAGCTGAGAGTTATCGTTTTGTATACAGATTTCCCTTCCCCCTTGTTACATGGGCGCACTTAGNTGGTTTCTTTCAGTAAAAGGTTCACATGCCGAAAAATTCGAGCCCCCATATATTTTAGGCTTGGTGCGCGCATTAATTAAGATGCGTGAGGGACCTTACTGAAAGCTATACAGTGTCGACCTTTGCAAATTATCAAAGGTCCATCGTTCTAAAAATTCGAACCACCCCCAGCGCAATGCTGTCCACGGGCCTGGAATATTTTATATCTCTAAGCTGAGAAGTGTGACTAGTCCCGTGTTAATAAACCAAATTCTTTACAAATGGAGCGAATAGAGTAACGTAGTAATACGCTCTTTGGTCGCTCTTGAGCAGGCCACCACCATCAATATACAGGTCCCGCCTGAAGGTGATCAAATAGAGGTATCCCCTATATCAATATAGGATCCCTTCATCCGAACGCGGTTTTACGACTATAATGCAGTCATAAGCCTACTAGCCAATGTCCCCACCTTAGTTAAAATCGCCGTTCGTGATCCACTTTCTTACATAAAAGAAAAAAAATCACCTGCTTCAAGCCTTGGAGAGAAAACATCGAGTACCCTTCGCTACACACAGAGTCAAGTACATCTGATTGATGCGGGTCGTTTGCTTCATGTTTTTCTATATAAATCAGAGCACCATTCATCTTTCGACAGTCAAACCAAGACACTAACTCGATACGTTTCGACAAGGTGGTAAGTTTGGTATTTCAGTGGCGTATTCTACATTTTACAGTTGTAATTCGCTCTTTTAGAGCTATTACTATTACCAGGAAGAGATACATGTAGCTTAACTTTACTGTTATTGTTAATCTCGCTAGGACGGAAAAACACCACACCGATGTGAGGCAAAATATTGACTGCAAACACTAGCGACCAAGGTGTGGGAAGTGAACTTCTTTAGGCGCAGGCTTTTATGCTCGGTTTGAGAATGATAATGAAAGCAAGTGCGTGTATCTTAGGATAAATGTGTAAACGTTATGCGCATAATTTTTGTTAACAGTCGACGAGCATGTATTCTTAAAGCCGTTAATTAATTATTTTCTGAGAAAATGATTTATTTGGAGAGAAAATTGATATTAACGGCAACAATTCACTATTTAGGGTGTAAATTAATTTACGCGTGTTAATCATTCTGCGCCCCTACGAGTTAATTGCGCTGCAAATAATTAGTTAAAGCCGTAAGTACTAAACTCACAGCGTAATTAACGTTGTTCATTTAACCAACGATGGGCTGATGTTGACTTAGGTAGTGAATGCCGTGAAAACGAGTTTCATAACTCGTACATGTACCTTCCAGCACGTTGGATCATCAAATAGTAGACCTGATTATAATAGTCTCCGCGGTAATTTGCATCAGAGAGCGTCTAACAATGCAATTTACGCAAAAACAGCACGGTCTCTATAGAACGCGCCGAAGCACGTGCCGTGTTTCCAGAATTACATAACAACAATATCTGTACGAAGCGAACAACAAACAATGGACACAATTTTTTTTCAATAAACAGGAACAAAACTGAAGCAGGCTTTAGCAGAACGTCCTGCTTACATGTAAATGGCTCATGATGCATTTGATTGTCTCGTCGGGTTGGTTTCAGCCGCCGAAGCAATTTGGGACGCCAGAGGAATTTTGGGCGTGTTAGTGCAATTCCAATTCAGGCACAGCAAAAGAACCCGCAAAATTGCAATACCCACTTGAAGAAAGTTGTCTTTGTATTCGGTGTCGTCCAACTGGCTATTGTTCAATCAAGAGGTAGATCGCATAAGACGAACACTGGTGAATAATGGGTATACTAATGGTTTTGTGGATTTCCATATTAAGCGATTTGTGTCCAAAATTAGCTATGAAGTCCCTTCACGTCGGACTGGTGTCACCAAAAAGATATTTTACAAAAATGTCATGTCGTAATAATTACCTCCAGGACGAACACGCCATTAAGAAAATTATTAGGGATAAAGTTTGTAAGCCTGATGATTACATCGATGTTATTATTTATTATCGGAATAGGAAGTCATGAAAAATAACATTTCTAAAGCGAAAGTCCGCCCCGTTGCACCGTGTAGTGTTGTTTATGAGTTTGTATGCCCTATGAACGAATGTCTTCGTTCAAACGTCAAACAATGTTACATTGGTCAAACGGTATACAGTCTTTCCCGTCGGTTATCCATGCATCTTCAAAATGGCGCCATTCAAGATCATTTTCTGCAATGTCACGCACGTAAAATCACCCGTCAAGAAATTGTGGAAAACACGTCAATTCGCTACGTGGAGCAAGATGTGCTGCGTTTGAAAGTATTAGAGTCCCTTTTAATTGCTTTTGAGAAGCCTGTTTTGAATGAGCAGCAAACAGGGTCGCGCTGCACGTTACACTTGTATGCGTGACTTTCCTGTTACCCCCCTTCATTAGTCATTCTTTGCAGTAATTTCGCACCTGCCGTGTCTCACTGTGTGTGTCGTCAGCTTATACTCTGTGATGGCATTACTGCGTCATTTTAGCTTCACTTGAGAATAAAACAAGTATGTTTCGAAGTATCGTGTGTCTTTTATTTATGTCGTTAGGTCAGTTACTGTTTCTATGTTCAGTTGAGAGTAGAGTTTTGTTCCAAAAGTACGAACGTAACGGAATAAAGACTGTGAATAATGAAAAGTGTCGTGCATTTAACCAATTCTGTATAACCGAAAACTTGCTCCCGAAGTACAGCCAATGTGATTTCTGATTATAAATTTGTTATACATGTGTCAGACGATTGACTGTGGGTTGTTTAAAAGGTAGCTATGCTTTGAGAATGGGCGTAGATGGAGAGTGAATATTCAAATCCAGTAATTAATTTATTATATGATAACCCCTAATTAGACAAATGAAACCTATTGTTAATTAAGTAATCAACTACAAAGAGTAACTACGCTAGCGCCCTCTTTAAAGATTACTTTACTCAAACAACCAAAACAATCAAATGTCTTATCTGCTATCCAAGCTAGGACTCTCCACTTGTTGGATGTCTGTCCTGTTGGTGAATCTTCGAACTACACACACTGCATAGCGACAGTGTACTTGCTGGTCACTGTCTCTGGTGATGCAACACTTGCAGGCAATTTCTTCTACCCGCGACTCTTCTTGCTGGTCACAGTCTCTGGCTGATGACGGAACACTTCAGGTATTATCTTACTACCCAAAATGCAAGTGACAAGATCTTAGTTAACTCCCTGTTAGTTAACCCTTGCCCTTGCCAAGATACCTTCTAGAATCTTCCACGGGATGGCTCTGTCGTACAATTGCTTCTATACACTGTAGCAAGTCTTTATGCTTCAACTACTATAGCTCATCTAATTATCTTGTTGATTTCAGCCCATAATATAACATTCTACTTATTTAGTGATTGGCTAATAAAAAACACATGATCATATCCACTCATATTATTGGCTGTTACAATTTGTTCTCAGAATATTCTAGAATCTCTAGAGTACTTTGACCCCAGATACCAAAGTTGTAAACACCATCTAAAATAGATTTTGACGTTAAAATACTTGTCAACAAGTCTGAACCTGTGATTTAAAAGTACATATTCACAAATTTTGTGCAACTTAAATTGGATCTATTCTTACTAATTACGTAATCAATATTTATTCTGACAAATAAGCCCCTCCTCAAGAAAGTACTTCTTAAGATTTTCTCAACATGGAAGACTTAAATATTGATTAACACTTAGATCTATTACCCAATTTCCATGAATCTTCAATACTCTAACCTACTCAGGTAATCAGTACCAACATTTTCTGAGCCTTTGATAGCTTCAACCTTAAATCGATAATTTTGCAAAAACAAGGCCCACCTCATGATGCGTCCATTGACTAACTTACTTTTTTGAATGTAAGCCAGGTGTTGATGGTCAGTATGAATGATAAATTCTTTACCATACAAGTACTTCGCAAATTTTCTGATGGCAAATACCGCAGCCAAACATTCCCTCTCTATGACTGAGTAATTCCGTTCCCAAGGTAACAATTTCTTACAAGCACATGCTACTGGGAACCTGCCATCATCATACTCCTGCAACAAAATACAGCCTATTCCAGTATCTGACGCATCAGTCTGAACAATAAAAGATTTACTGAAATCAAGTAATCTCAGTATGGGGACCCTCGTCAGCAGGTCTCGAAGAGTGTCAAATGCATGCTGCTGAGCTTTTTCTTCCCACTGCACGTTGTTAGGCTGTTTCTTCTTTGTGAGCTCAGTAAATGGGACGGCGATTTCAGCGAAGTTTAGGATGAACTTCCTGTATTAGCCAGCCAACCCAAGAAAAGTACGAACTTGTTTCTTCGTTCTTTGTCGTGGTGCATCTCGGATGCGTCTCAAACTTTCTTCATCCATTGCCAGGTGCCCTTCACCGACCACATGTCCAACGAAATCGACGGAACGAGATCCAACCGAACACTTGGTGAGTCGAATCGTTAGTCCAGCTTCTCGCGCACGTTGGAAGGTGTCTCGCAAGGTGGCAAGGTGTTCAGTCCAGGTCTTATTATGGCACAGAATGTCATCCACATAATGTTCTGTATTATGTGCTCCTGCCAACATCTTCCTCATGCGGTTGAAGGTCGCTGCCGAATTTACCAGACAAAATGGCATCTTTACGAACTTGTAGCAGCCACTTGGTACTACAAACGAGGTCTTGGTCCGCGATTCTTCGGCGACAATGACTTACCAGTATTCTTTACTTAGATCAATCTTCATAAAAAACTGGTCTTTACTGATCTTAGCCATGATGTCATCAGGATTGCCCATCGGTTCCAAGTCGAACTTGGTGATGGAGTTCAAAGGACGAAAATCGATGCAGAATCGATTTGAACCGTCCATCTTCTTCACTAATACCACCGGAGAGTTATAGGGAGCATCGGATGGTTCTATGACTCCACACTTTAACATGTTGTCAATTTCCTCCTGCACAACCGACCGTGTGGCATATGGCAGGGGATACGGCTTGACTCTCACCGGTTCTTCACTGATGGTCTCAATCTTGTGCTCCACCAGATGTGTCGTACCTGGTACTTCACTAAAGATGTCAGAGTACCCTCCTGGTAGACTTATCACCTCCCTTCGTTGGCTAGTAGTGAGCTCGTCTGGTATCTTGACATCTTTGTACGTTTCTTTTTGGTTTGTCGATCCCAGCACTAGTAGATGTTCATCATCGACAACACCAACTTCATTGTCCATTTCAGGCTGAAGTACATCTATGGCTGCGATGTCAGAATTCTGATCTGTATCATCATTACTTGCAGCCCCACTTTGGTCACGAGATATGTAGAGTTTCAACAGGTTAGCATGGTATGTCATGGTTTTTCTACCAACCCTTACTCGGTAGTCCATTTTGTTGAGTACCTCGGTCACTTCATAGGGACCCCTCCACTGCAGTAGCAGCTTGTTACTGTCAGTTGGTAACAATGTTAAGACTTGGTCTCCCACTTTGAAGCGACGATTTCGTGTCTTTTTGTCATAATGGTGCTTGTATGCTTCACCAGCATTTCGTAAGTTTTCCCGCACCAGTTCACATGTCTCTTCCAGACGATGCCGCAAGTCGAGGACATACTCATAAGTATTCCGTACGTCTGGTGTTTCGTTGCCTGTCCAAAACTCTTTAAGCACCTGCATGGGCCCTCGCACGGTTCTACCATACAACAGTTCAAATGGCGAGANGTTTTCCCGCACCAGTTCACATGTCTCTTCCAGACGATGCCGCAAGTCGAGGACATACTCATAAGTATTCCGTACGTCTGGTGTTTCATTGCCTGTCCAAAACTCTTTAAGCACCTGCATGGGCCCTCGCACGGTTCTACCATACAACAGTTCAAATGGCGAGAAACCTGTGCTCACTTGTGGTACCTGTCTGTAGGCGAACAGTACTGCTGGTAAGTACCGGTCCCAGTCTTGTGGACGCTCTTGGCACATTTTCTTAAGCATACTCTTCAGTACACCATTAATACGCTCACAAAATCCAATGCATTTCGGATTGTACGGAGTGGTGAACAGTTGCTTCATGGATATTAGCCGTGCAACTTCCTTCAGAACTTCTGTTCCACAGTCACTAAGCACCTCTCGTGGAAAGCCAAGTCTACAGAAGGTTTCAAACAGTGCTTCTGCAACTCGCTCAGCTTCTATTCTTGGTAGAGGGACTGCCTCCGGGTATCTTGTGGCATAGTCTACGATGGTAAGAATGTACCGGTTGCCTCTGTCTGTGATTGGCGACACAGGACCAATCAAATCAACAGCGATACGCTGGAACGGTTCTTCCATAAGTGGCATCTCACACAATGGCACTTTAGAGATCATGCCCTTAAGAGTTGTTCGGTGGCAGATGCCACATGATCTGCAGAAACGATTTGTGTCACTGACAACTCCTGGCAAATAAAAGCTACTGGCTATTCTATCACTGGTCTTCTTCACACCAAGGTGCCCACTTACGATTGACTCGTGAGCTAGCGTCATAACCTGTTGTCGATATTTGACAGGGACAACTATCTGACGCAATTCTTTGGTGTTATCAGCACACACTCGGTACAGGACTCCCTTCTGCTTCTCATACCAGTATTGACCTCTACCACGTGTTCTTGCTGGATTGTCTTTCTCAATAAGTTCCATGAGCTTACGCAGGGAAGGATCATATTGTTGCTCGTCCTTCAATTTGCTGACGTGGAGACTTTCCACTCCGGATGGAGTCACCGCCAAAGTCTTAATAGGTTTCTCTCTCTTCTTAGCCTGTGCTCTAGTAGTGACTGTGGACATGACACTGCCTTGTGGCTGCCAATTTGGATCAAGACCCTTGCTGACGCCAACAGCATTCCCTATGATGAGGTCGTATATCGGTGTTCGCATACACATTGCCTCGATTTCACAAACGAAGTATGGAGTGTCTACCCCAATCTTCGCTATGGGGAAGGATCGTGCTGTCCCATCTATTAACACACAGATGTGTTGTTCCCCGTCAGTTGACTTTCTTTGACTAGGAACGTCTTCACCGCTGCACCACTGCATCCGGTGTCACGCATCATGCGTACTTTTGTTTCGTTGACGTAACCGTCACAAACGGGCATGTTGTGGTCAGCGGGAGGCTCTCTGTGCTTGTCACAGGCCCCTCTCTCTACTGGCATTGATGTCCCATCGACTAATTTCAGACAGCCATCAACTATGTGCTGTTCTATTGGACTACCCTTTGCTACCACAGCTTGACACATTACCGACTTCTTGGTGTCTTCTGTCTTGGCCCGTTCCTGCTGCGAGGCCGACGACTGCTTACCTGCAGCGAATCTTTTGGAGTGGAAGTCTTTCATTCCACAGTCCCTTGCTAGATGACCTTTCCGATGACAATTGAAACACTCTTTGTCACCCTTGTTTCTGGTCACTGACGAACGAGGAGTTTCTGTCCATCGTTCTTCTGTGTTGCTTGGCGGTATCTGTCTTCTGGCTACCTGTCGCAAGTCTTTCTTTGCGCACCCTTTGCCCAACAAACCAGTACAGTTGGCGTCCATGTACTGTT
Source organism: Phoronis australis (assembly GCA_002633005.1). Classification (NCBI taxonomy): domain Eukaryota; kingdom Metazoa; phylum Phoronida; family Phoronidae; genus Phoronis; species Phoronis australis. The sequence continues at coordinate 156,226 of NMRA01000752.1, read as the reverse complement.
GAGCAATGGCCGACATCTCGTCGAAGGTCTTCGGTTTCCGTTCCCTCAGGAATACGGACATCTCAGGATGGCATACTCCCAGAAACTGTTCTCGGATCAGTAAGTATCTGAGTCCATCATAAGTCACCTCGACCTCCGCCAGTTGTGTCCATCGGTCAAAGAACCTTTTCAGTCTTGCCCCGAATTGGAACACGTTTTCACCCTTTTCAGGCTTGGACTCTCTAAACTTTCGTCGGAACCCATCTTCGGTTAATTCATACCTGTGCAGCAGCGCCACCTTTAGTTGGTCATAGTTGTTAATTTGGTCGGACGGCATGTTGTTGAACACCTGCAGGCCTTTACCTGTCAACAATGGACTCAAGTCCACAGCCCACTCCGATTTATCCCATTTCTGGCTTGTGGCGAACGTCTCAAATCTGTCTAGGAAGGCATCCATGTCTTCGACGCGCTCGTCGAACCTTGGCAGTATTGGACGGCTGGTACGCACACCACTGCTTGGAGCCCCACCACTAGGTGTCGCTTTGATCTCAATCTGGAGTTGCAGTGTCTTCTGCTTCTCAATCTCAATCGCTTGGGCCCGCTCTGCTTGTTCCCGTGCAAGCTCTGCCTTTTCCAGCTCTCGTTTGTGGGCGCGCTCTTCACGTTCCGAGGCCTGCCGCAAGAGCTCCTCTGCGCACTTCCTTAACTCTAAACCGGTATAACCGAATTGTTTCGCTTGCGCAATATACTTTTCAAAATCCATTTGAAAGGAAGGGTTTATTCCCAGAATGCACTTTATTAATTAATATTCAAACAGTAATTACAGGATTCAAAACAATTCAACACAACCACGTAAACCTTTATTTAACTCTCCTTGACTAGCCCCCAAATGTCCGACGATTGAATGTGGGTTTGTTTAAAAGGTAGCTACATGTATGCTTTGAGATTGTGCGTAGATGGAGAGTGAATATTCAAATACAGTAATTAATTTATTATATGATAACCCCTAATTAGACAAATAAAACCTATTGGTAATTAAGTAATCAACTAAAAAGAGTAACTACGCTAGCGCCCTCTTTAAAGATTACTTTAATCAAACAACCAAACAATCAAATGTCTTATCTGCTATCCAAGCTAGGACTCTCCACTTGTTGGATGTCTGTCCTGTTGGTGAATCTTCGAACTACACACACACTGTATAGCGACAGTGTACTTGCTGGTCACCGTCTCTGGTGATGCAACACTTGCAGGCAATTTCTTCTACCCGCGACTCTTCTTGCTGGTCACAGTCTCTGGCTGATGACGCAACGCTTCAGGTAGTATCTTACTACCCACAATGCAAGTGACAAGCTCTTAGTTAACTCCCTGTTAGTTAAAGGAGCATGCCACCCAAAAAACAACCTAATTTGTATCAGTTTAGATCGAGTAGTTCTACTCCATAACGACAGGTACGGTTGCGTTACCTGACACCTGACGGCAGACGGAGGTGTTGAAATTATCCAATGACGTCATTGATTTCACACGCAGTCTTTTCAGCAGTTCACAACGCCGGTTACTGGTGTCAACTTATCGCTTGAAGTCATCATTTAACACCAATAAATCATCAAACTTCGATGTAAAGCCCTTAAAACTACATCTTGTTCTTATAAAAACGTGTTGTTTTATTTCGCTCTTAAGGATTTATTGGTATTTGGACACACCGTAGACTACAAAGTTCGGTAGGCCAATAAGGTCCGTAGCAGGAGTTTGGGGTCTGTTCGGAGATAATTTCGAAGCATTTTCCGTGAGATACAGACAGGAGAACCTAGATCTGTGTTGTTTAGACTTGTGATTTTTTGAGTTCTAAACACAAAACTCTTGTTATTCTGGCCAGTGGCTCGGAGCCTGGTCAAACCCGTCGCGGCCGGCCGGATCGATTCATTATCCCGGCGGCCAGTGGCTCGGAAACTAATCAGACATCACGAACATGAACCAGCAAAAGTTCAGTGGAAACTAAACTTCCAGTCAAGAAAATACCATACTAGTGAGCCAAAGTAATGTGCACCTGTAAATAAAGATTCCCCTAACACCTGGCCGTGAGATGGAAATCGAGTTGTTTCACAACAGTTTCTGCCAGCAAACACTAAATTAGCATGAGCTCACACGGCCTCGGTGTCCCGTCAATTAGTTTTATTGCACCTAAAGCCGCGGTAACGCAGTGATTTATTCATTGCTGGCTTCTCAAATCATTTGCACTCACGAACACTCCAAAGGCATTACAAATTGCATCTAATGAGTCAGACTTTGTATAAGTTTGGTAAGGGTGAGAATAATTCATTTTGAAAAAGAACGCTAAGTATTAAACAGCAACATGGCAACTCGCAATCCCGACTTAGAACGAGCTAGAGCTCATAAGTCCCGACTTCACAGGTGGATCGTTATATTTACAGGCTATCAATTCGAACAGGAATACAGTGGTGAAGAATTACTAGAGAGGCGCCGTGAAAAGCTCAGGAGTATGGAGTTATTTGGTAAAACCGGCATTCGTCAGGCACTGTCGACGTCTGCAGGCCACAGACACGGAGATGTTTCACGGCCTCATACTTGCTATTTACAGCTTACATTTCATTCTTCACTATTACCATGAGCCACTTCCTAAGCATTTCCGACTCTCGAGGAAGTAAAAAAAAACGAAAAACCTGCTTTCCTCGCAGCTGCTTAGTTCGGACAAGCGGGAACGATGCACTGCAACGTAGTGGCATTCACTGCATTCATTCTGCATATGAACCACTGACGTCGCTGGCATCGTTTCTTATCTTCCTCACAGGTTAACGCGACACCTCTTGGCAAGGTAAGGTCGACCGTATGCGATGTGGACCTAGACCGATTAAGACGGCAAACAAGACTAATTAAATCGGGTGGCATTCTCCTTTAACCCTTGCCCTTGCCAAGATCCCTTCTAGAATCTTCCACGAGATGGCTCTGTCATACAACTGCTTCTGTACACTGCAGCAAGTCTTCATGCTTCAACTACTATAGCTCATCTAATTATCTTGTTGATTTCAGCCCATAACATAACATTCTACTTATTTAGTGAATGGCTAATAAAAACCACATGATCCTATCCACTAATATTATTGGCTGTTACAATTTGTTCTCAGAATATTCTAGAATCTCTAGAGTACTTTGACCCCAGAACCCAAAGTTGTAAACACCATCTAAAAATAAGATTTTGACGTTAAAATACTTGTCAACAAGTCTGACCCTATGATTTAAAAGTACATATGCACAAATTTTGGGCAACTTAAATGGATCAATTCTTACTAATTACTTAATCAATATTTATTCTGACAGCATGTATTTGTCTTTTATATACCTCCAGAAAATTCCCCTTGGAGATACGGCCCGTACACTTCTGCTCATTTGTTATGTCAATTGTATTCTCTCGATGAAGTTGATTCTGTATAGTTGTATGGAGACTTTAATGCCCGTACAAGAGACATGAAGTGTTATGTACAGGATGTCGAATTCCCAAGCAGATGGCTCTAATAATAGACGGGGTGATTCCTTCAATGAGTTTTGTATTGACTCAAAGTTCTGTGTTCTCAAGGGGCAAGTAAGTCCCGAACAAGATAACTATACATCCGTATGGGGAAGAGGTTCTTCCGTTGTTGACAACGTCCTTATACAACATGAAAAATTATCTAATCGTCTGAAATTTGAAATTTATACGACCGGGGAATTAGTAGACAAATTTGATCCCTTGAGTGAGCTTTCTGTTGTTTGCCATTTATCAGATCATTTTATACATGCCCTCGACTTTTCAGTACATTATGATAGGAACTCTTCACATTTAAATGAAGTTGGCATTGATTCCCCAGAGATATAAGGTGCGGTCAATTCCCGAAGACTTAATGAAATCTTAAATTTTTAATATTGTAATGCGAGAATTAATTGACTCTATTTTGGTCTGAAGAGCAGCCCAAGAAAAGATTTACTATATGTACAGTAGGTTTTGTAAGTGTGTAATTTATGAGATGGACAGAAAATTATTTTGCAGTAACTCAAAGAAGGTGATAAGGGACTTTAAAACAAGCAAACCTTATTGGTGTGCTGAATTGTCCGAGCTTTGGAAAGATTTAAGTTTCAAGGAAAAAGGTTTTTGAAATGCAACGGCTGTCGGGAAGAATGCTCTTTACTTAGATGCCAATTTCAAAACGCTCAGGTACTATTTCTTAAAGTTCACAGGATGATGAAAAACTGAGAGATCAAGCTGACCTTAAAGAATCTTTAAATTTCAATAACCCAACCGAATTGTGGAAGTATATTAAGAATTTGGACACCTGTACTTTAGAAAGAGAATACCCATGGAGGTATACGATGATAATGGAAACGTTATTACCAATAACCAATGTTTTCAATAAATGGAAGAATGAGTATGAATCGTTATACAATGGTCCAACTGTAAAATAATTTTGACCGGGAATTTTATGCTGATATGCTTCGCAAAAAATTGTTGCAGCTACTGTAGATGTGCTGGTACTACTAACGACAATAACTAAGTTAGTAATAATTTTGAATTTGCTACAAATCCAAAGAGCTTCACGTAATCATCAAGCCATACCCGGCCAACTTCGTACGAGTGGTGTTGTCGTACATGACGGGATCGTGCAGACGATTATATGTGGGTTTATGTTATTCATCTGCACTGAACGCTCGTGGTGGCTGCACCATAGGGTAACAAGGGAGAATAGAAGCAAACGTCTACATGTATATGTAGCTAAGCTATATACATGTAGCAGCGAGAGATTTCCCAAAAAGTAGTGCGGTGTGAATGCATTAAAATTGACCAAGACACAAACAGCAGAAAACAGATTTGCTGTCTGCTATACACATGTAGTTATACTTACCACTTCTCTACTTTTTATCATACAGGTCGAGTGCTGGGAATAACTCTACATGTACGTCAAAGCAATGGTAGTAAGCGATTCACGTCATCGGCAGGCATTTGTATGTTTTATTGTTTTATTTGAAATAATAATATTACCCCATCACGAGACCTAGTGAAAAGACTGAAAAGTTTCTGCCAACCGAAACTCGAACCCGTCGTTCATCATGTTTCCACGAGGCCACTTTTCAGTATAGGTGGCGCCCTGTCAGAGGGTAAGTCGAAACCAATTTCACCAGTGCAAGCGGTCTAAGTCCTACCCAGGATTTCGGAAAAAAACGTTCATTGAAGCTTTTTGATTAAGGGTGCTTTATCTGTAATCTCCGGTAATTATATTCCTGTCTGAACGAGAGTACGAAGCATCTCTCATTGTATCATTGCTCGCCTAAGGTCTTGACATTTGGTAGACTTTTACAACGAAGCAAGGCTGTGCCGTGTTGAGATAAAACTAAAATGCAATGAATGCGTTCAGAGATATTTATATTTTTTTCGAAATGATTGTGAGATATTTCCACTACATTTCATTCCTTTAAGACACTTTAAGAGTGTTTCCTGAAGATTACTGAAGCAGCTTCATTCCATATGGTGGCCGAGTTCCCTTTGAACTTTGCGTTCCAAACTGTCTGTGTTCTCTTCGTTTTCCAAGGACGACTTTTGCGAGGAGCGTTCACGCCTGACTTCATCCAACCTGGTCGCGCCTAGTTTAAGATGTGCTTCCGAGACGCTGCAAACACAGCAATAATTCCAGTGTCTTTCAAGAAACAGTGCTGAGTAAATATTTCTTTCGTTGTATGAACAGTGTTTCAGTGGGTAAAGAAAAGATAACTTCAATTTAAGAAACATCAAACACGAAAAGTGTGTGTATTAAACTGGTACCAAAACCCGGGTTTCGGCAACTTTTCGCTAAGTGTTTTTGTTAACCGTTATTAAACAATTAGTACCTCTCATGAAAGATGAATCAACAACAAACAAAATTCAAAATATTTACGCACAAACCGTAAAAATACCTGATGTGCAGGTTGAATTGTGTTCCAGTGGCAGAGAACCACTCTGAATCGTGCAATTTGGACTGTTTTTCGAGTTCCAGGCCTCTTTAATGATTCTGGTCACAAGCTCGTGAAAGGCAGTGAACTGAGTTTTTTACTGTTCATGACTTAACTACGAGCAATATTTCTGACACTTGAGTGTCCCCTCGTTTATACGTGGATCTGAATGGAATAAATTAACACATTTTCAAGACATCATGGCTTGAGATGATGTAGATCTATGTGACCTTATTTTGCAACTTTTTGAGATGACATGAGAATACGAAACACGGATATAACTCTCTCACCTGACGTAGAGCGCCAGACATGCAACGATGACCAGCAAAGCGATGACATTGGTCGACTTTGTCATTGTTTGAGTCTGAGGGTGTCTAGAAATAATCATAACATGGCTATCTTATGAATATGGTTCGAGAACTATTCGTACGTGGTTGCAGAGGTAAAACTTCATTCGAGACTGCTTGTTGAGGTCATATTTAAAGCTGTTTTGGTGGTTCGAAAACGGCCAAATTTAAAATATCGTAAGATGCAACAAGAATGAAGAAGTATATTTCAAAAACGACCAAATGAATTCATAAAAACAAGAAATGCTGATATGCCTTATTTGACGCGTCGAGTTTTGTTACTCATCCCCAAATTAAATCAAAACAGCCGACCCTTCGCATTAAGCCAAACAAAAGTTCATAAGGTGAAAGTCGGATAACAGAAATACCAGCGCTCAAGGTAATGGTCTGATACAACGTGCCCGAATTTTGAGAATCAGTTTTCCCCACTAAATAACGGGCATCAAACTGGTTATCAAAATGCGGGCACATTATGTCAGACTATTGCCTCATCCCTGCAACAGCCTTTGTCGTTGCCTCCTTTCAAACCTCACGTTCACACCTGACACCAACACTCTCTAAGCTCTCGAAAGACCATTCATGATACATTTACATCTGAGTTGTTCAGGTTTATACAGCGACACGTAATCTCGTGCTGTTAATCCACAAACCTGCAATATCCGTGCAGCTGGTCTCATAATTTCGTTTTCGCGTCGCTGAAAGTCCTCATGCTATTTGTTGGTGTCTTGTTTTTTTTCAAACTTTTTCCTACTGCTGTCTTAACTGTATTCGAACATCCAATGCCAACAAATAAAATTTGATTACTGTGTCGGTGGTTGAATCTCCGACGGAAGAAAGTTAGATAAACTTGAGGAGGTCTTAGATGCGAGATTTTCCGACATTAGTCCTAGAATCAAATACTTCTAAGACGAAGTCAGTAATAACGCGTTCTTTCTAGGACAAAGGAATTATCTATCCGGTACCATCCTAGCAGCTGCTAGTATAAATCAAGTTCTTGTTTCAAAGACAACTTTATGCAAGTGCGTATTGCAATTTTGCGGGTTGTTTTGCTGTGCCTGAATTGAAATTGCACTAACACGCCCAGAAAAACTCTGGCGTCCCAAATTGCTTCGGCGGCTGAAACCAACCCGACGAGACAATCAAATGCATCATGAGCCATTTACATGTAAGCAGGACGTTCTGCTAAAGCCTGCTTCAGTTTTGTTCTTGTTTATTAAAAACACTGTATCGATTGTTTGTTGTTCGCTTTGTACAGACATTGTTGTTATCACAGGCGCTTGGGTTTATCGCAAATGACGTCACTCAATAATATATATAAGAAAACATAAAGGTTGGACACTTAAACTTTGCCAGGCCGAGGCTCCCAACTTCAACCGCCCAAAATCCAAATAAAATCTGCGTGCACCTCCCTCAGTCTCGTGTTGCATGAACCTTCGGAGCCTTATCTTTCCTAGATCCCATTAACTGTCTTCGTGAGTGGTGAATTGGCGATGGAATTTCCAAAACAATCTCAAAACTCTGAATTCAAGGACCTGAAATAGTAAACATGGCGGATTTCAGTTGTGCTTCAACTTGTACGCCTGTCGTAGGTGAAACTTCGAGTTTGAGCAAGCAACCTATATTTCAAATTCAATAATTCTAATCTAAAACTCAACTAATTGAGAATGTTAAAGTTAGTATTTTAATGATTATTTGTAACTTTATTCCACTGACGGCTCATTTTAGCCCTTAACTTAGAATTTTATTACATAAACTGGCGTATCTTGTTTCTCATCTTGACATCACGCACTTTTTTGATTGAAGCACAACACACACTCGGCCAGGAAACGCAGTCCGTGCAAGTATTACGATGTGCGTGGCCGACGAGTTAACTCAATGGTTTTGGCCAAAAGTAAAACCTTCATGAGAAATCACAATACACAAAAAACTTCGCATATCAATATAGTATCAGGATAATTTATATTTGACACAAATATGTGAGTAATTACATTTATTTGGCAATAAAGTGCTCTCTGCTTCTCATGATCAAGTAGTCGAGGGATTGATGATGAAAGCCGCGCGAAATTAGACTTTCGGACTTAGCTTGCGAGCGTCCTTCAAAAACCCGGATGTGCGAAGACCGTCTGCCATGACATCACGGAATCACTTCCTTGAATTTGTGATTTTGGCATTCTTTTGGCATTTTTGTCGCCAAATCCCCACTCGACGGCAATTTGAAGAGATCAAATGAAAGAAAGTATTCTAAGTGTTGTCCGATGCTAGTTGCGTGGAGTTCTATGCACATTTGAGTAGAAAATTCTGAGCAAACAGATTTCGAGTGTCCAACCTTTATGTTTTCTTATATATATTATTGAGTGACGTCATTTGCGATAAACCCAAGCGCCTGTGGTGGTTATGTAATTTGTGGAAACACTGCACGTGCTTCGTCGCGTTCTATAGAGGCCGTGCTGTTTTTGCGTAAAGTGCATTGTTAGATGCTTTCTGATGCAAATTACCGCGGAGTCTATTACAATTACGTCTACTGTTTGTTGATCCAATGTGCTGGAAGGTACATGTAAGAGTTATGAAACTCGCTTTCACGGCATTCACTGCCTAAGTCAACATCACCCCATCGTTGGTTAAATGAACAACATTAATTACGTTGTGAGTTTAGTACTTACGGCTTTAACTAATTATTTGCAGTGCAATTAACTCGTAGGGGCGCAGAATGATTAACACGCGTAAATAAATGTACACCCTAAATAGTGAATTGTTGCCGTTAATATTAATTTTCCCCCCAAATAAATCATTTTCTCAGAAAATAATTAATTAACGGCTTTAAGAATACGTGCTCGTCGACTGTTAACAAAAATTATGCGCATAACGTTTACACATGCATCCTAAGATACATGCACTAGCGTCCATTATCATTCTCAAACCGAGAATAAAAGCCTGCGCCTAAAGAAGTTCACTTCCCACACCTTGGTCGCTTGTGTGTGCAGTCAATATTTTGCCTCACATCGTTGTGGTGTTTTTCTGTCCTAGCGAGATTAACAATGACAGTAAAGTTAAGCTATCTCTTCCTCGTAATAGTAATAGCTCTAAAAGAGCGAATTATAACTGTAAAATGTAGAATACGCCACTGAAATACCGAACTTACCAACTTGTCGAAACGCATCGAGTTAGTTTCTTGGTTTGACTGTCGAAGGATGAATGGTGCTCTGATTTATAGAGAAAAACATGAAGTGAACGACCCGCATATATCGGATGTACTTGACTCCGTGTGTAGCGAAGGGTACTCGATGTTTTCTCTCCAAGGCTTGAAGCAGGTGATTTTTTTTCTTTTATGTAAGTAAGTGGATCACAAACGGCGATTTTAGCTAAGGTGGGGACATTGGCTAGTAGGCTTATGACTGCATTATAGTCGGTAAAACCGCGTTCGGGTGAAGGGATCCTATACATGTATTGATATAGGGGATACCTCTATTTGATCACCTTCAGGCGGGACCTGTATATTGATGGTGGTGGCCTGCTCAAGAGCGACAAAAGAGCGTATTACTACGTTACTCTATTCGCTCCATTTGTAAAGAATTTGGTTTATTAACACGGGACTGCTCACACTTCTCAGCTTAGAGATATAAAATATTCCACGCCCGTGGCCAGCATTGCGCTGGGGGTGGTTCGAATTTCTAGAACGATGGACCTTTGATATTTTGCAAAGGTCGACACTGTAGGGTTTTCAGTAAGGCCCCTGACGCATCTTAATTAATGCGCGCACCCATCCTAAAATATAGGGGGGCTCGAATTTTTCGGCATGTGAACCTTTTACTGAAAGAAACCACCGAGGACTAAAAAAACCGGGCCACTAGGCTCAGGTCCAAGAACCGTGCATCCGCGCCTTCCGGTGGATTTTGTGGACTTTTGTCTCGTTCACTTGGACTTTTTGTTTCGTTGAGGCGGACATTTTTGTCAAATTTGTCAAATTGGGGCACTCGTTTGAGCCTCCTGAGCCTTCCTCCCACTCCCCCCCCTAAGTGCGCCCATGTAACAAGGGGGGGGGGGAGGGAAATCTGTATAAAAACGATGACTCTCAGCTCTATGTTCATGAGATGAAACGGAAATGAGGATGCCGTTGCAGTTGCTCATAAGAATGGGACTCAAATTCGGATATGTATTGTGGTCCAGAAATAGAACGTTCACGAGTTACTCTCTGTCAAAATTTCAAATCAGGTGTGCTTGAATATTTTATTACACCTCATTTTTTACTGGGACGGAATGGCTTAAAGAAATTTTGTAACTGGTTGCATTGTTGCGTGTTACTTACATCGCTGAAAACGGGAACAAGCCACTATTCTGAAGGTTCACTACTCCGAAAATGTCTCAAAATTTCAAACTCGGGTTCAATTTTTATACTTTTGCATGGAAAAGTAAACGATTATTAGGTCTAGACTTAGACTACTTTTCCCGGATACTGCAAACATGCTCGTAGGGGTTTTCTCAGAGCAAGAACTCACAACAGTTATAAAATGTCCGGATTTTGCTTAGGCAACGACGGAGAACTGCCTATAGTGAACTTACCGTGGGCGTGTATTGGATTTAAAAGAATGGAAACGCACACTGGATGAAGAACAATCATTTATCGATCACATTCAATTCGAAATTTGAAAATGCCTGCACGTTATCACACTGCGCTAGCTAGTATGCCAAAATAGCAGATAAAAAAATATTTTCTGTTGGTTTGTTTCTAGGTGGATTTTAAGGCATTCAAACCACATTACTTTTTGAGAGCTCTTTAGCTGCTTTGTAGCTTACAGAAGCTAGTTGTAAGGCATTTACTTCTACATATAGTCTCCCTTGTTACGTCATGGTGTATCGGTGGCCAAATGGGCCAACGTTTCGCCGTTGAATTACGTGCGTAAGGTAATTCTTGTTAGAGGGGTAAAGTAGTTATTTATGGCGTAAAATAATTATTTGCGGCGTAAAGTACGGGCCTGTTTACTGACACATAAAACCTGAAACTTCTGAATGACTTCAAGTCTACTCATAGTTTTTCCTCAAGATCAGATCCAAGATTAGGCAGCTATAAACCATCTCTAACAAGATGGCGGTTTTAGTCGCATGTTTGCCTTGGCACTCCATTGCCCAAAACAATTTTTTTTCAACAAAGATAGTAGTTTAATTGCAATTAGCAATGCCTTGTAATTTGGATGTGTTTCATTTGCTCAACCATTGTGAATATTCGGTGCATTTTACACGATATTCTTCAAGATTGCGAATATGGCCGCCACGTGTAATGTTTTCAATTGACCTTTGGATCATTCTAAATCAGTGGACTGTCCAAGAATTATAAAACTTGCTGAATAGTTTCTGTTAAGTAAACAGTAGCATTAAGCTCCACTTGTTTATTCACAGGCTACAAGTCGCATTCCTTATCTATGAGATTTACATGCAGCGTGTGTCTTGCGAATGAGGCTATTCGGAGAATTTACATTAACTAGAGGGCGCGCGCATACTAGTGGTGATAGATTAACAGCCTCTATTTCGCGAGCCCTTTAAATACATGGTGAAATGGTTTGTAGCCGTGCCACCTGAATCTGAGATTGAAAAGGGTGCGTGGAAAGGGTGCTTCTATGAGAGAAAATAAGCACGACCTTATACAAAGATAAGGTTTGTGATTATTTTAACGATTATTCCATGTTTATTCTACCGATGCCTGTTAACTGAGATACTCGCCGATGTCGACTTCGCAGTAGTCGCCAGTCGGGTTAATCTTTGTTTGTTGTGATGCGTGTTACGATACTTGACGTAGCACTCGGGATCTTTTCGTACACTAAAGCAGTATTATTGTTTGGAATGATTTCTAGCAGGTTTATCAGTGACAGTTACATCAATGAATGCTGAATGTTTAACTCGATATTGGTTAGTGAGATTACAATCCAAGTCCAATGCCAAAGGGTACGTAAATATCCATTAGACTATTTGTTTACTCCCTATCCTATGTCTTCCGGAAATTTATTACAAGTTGAAATGAAAATCTATCCTGTCTGTTTTCACGTGACCCTTGTTTTTAGGTTTTAGGGCTTGTACCGTGTAGAGGAGATATGCATCGCTTCTGCATCGACCCTGAATGGACAAAAATTGGTTTTAAGCAGTTGACTGCAGTTAACCAGCAAGATCTCCCCAGCCAGTGAAGATCTGTTGTTAAAGCCTTCTTTCTTCATCGGAGACGACGAATAAGCTTTGTTACTCCTTTCTCTTCCCACAGCATTTCCACACACCATTAGTGCTGCATGGCACAATGTACATCTCAGTGGCCCTGGTGAAATGTGAATCGCAGTACGAAGTTACCATAAGACAACGTGTTGTTTGTGTATGAAGAGGAACTATATCTGACTGCTACACAAGTCAGCCTCGTTGGTGAGGATACCCTTTTATAGGCAATAAGTCATTTGTGGACAATAGCTAATTTCCTTTCCTGGAAGAAACATGCTGGATTGAAGCTAAAGAAGACGAAGTGGCAGACACTCTGGTCTAGTTCAGGATCAGATTTTGGGCACAAAACAAGTCAAGTGATATTCTGTTGTGCTTACCTTCAATGATCTATATGAGGTTGAAGAGGTTGCCTGGAGCAAAGCCATGTGCCGAAACTGGACCTGTTTTACAAGCGCTTCTATAGACTATTGAAACTAGATCTCTGTGAAATGAAAACCAAAAGCATCTGGTATAAATACCTATCCTTTCTCACTGAGTGACATTAACTTTTCCTTCCAGAAGAAAAGCTTTATACTAATGGTAAAAACATTTCAATTTTGTACACATTATGTGGAAATAACATTCAGTGACTGCATCGATTGTCTTATTGTCAGTAGAAAGCCCGTTAATGTTACACTTTGATGATGGAATAATTTTTTCATCTGCAGGCAAGTTTGTCACTAATTATTGAAACCACAATATTTCTTCAGTTTTAAAGCCCCAAACAGTGCAGTTGTGCTTATTCTTTATAAATCTGAAATGATTAGTACATCACGTACTGATAACAAATCATCAAAGGCACAATAAACAAAAATATCATCTACATAACGTACATAGATAGGAATACCACCAATCACATTGCTAGCCCTTTTTTCCATTTCAAACATATAAAATTCCGAGAAAGTGGGACCCAGAGGAGAGCCCATGCTCACACAATCTTTTTGCAAAACAATTTCCCATTTGTATGGCGAAATGGTACAAATGAGCGTCACTCTGTATTGAAGTTTACCCACGATCTTTCTGTAAATGACAGGATTCCATTTGTGGACGTTCTTGTGAACCATTCTCCATCTGAATTTTCTACATCAGTTTAGCACAAGCCTACTGATAAAGGTTTCTGTCTCCACTCCAAAAGTGAGTGCCCTGAGCGGTATAGGGTCGCCGTTGTGGTCAACTTCCTAAAGAGGGCGTATTCGGTGTCGTCCCACTGGCTATTGTTCAGTCAAGAGGTAGATTGCAGAAGACAAACACTGTTGAATATTGGGTATACCAATGCTTTTGTGGATTTCCATATTAAGCGATTTGTGTCCAGAATTAGCTATGAAGTCCCTGCACGGTGTCAACAAAAAGATATTTTACAAAAATGTCATGTCTAATAATTACCACCAGGACGAACACGCCATTAAGAAAATTATAAGGGACAATGTTAAATTTTGTAAGCCTGATGAATACCTCGATGTTATTATTTATTATCAGAAAAGGAAGACCTCCAACTTGGCCATGAAAAAAACATTTCTAAAGCGAAAGTCCGCCCCGTTGCACAGTGTAATGTTGTTTATGAGTTTGTATGCCCTATGAACGAATGTCTTGTTCAAACGTCAAACAATGTTATATTAGTCAAACGGTTTGCAGTCTTTCCCGTCGGTTATCCTTGCATCTTCAAAATGGCGCCATTCAAGATCATTTTCTGCAATGCCACGCACGTAAAATCACCACTCAAAAAATTGTGGAAAACACGTCAATGCGCTACGTGGAGCAAGATGTGCTGCCTTTGAAAAGTATTAGAGTCCCTTTTAATTGCTTTTGAGTAGCCTGATTTGAATGAGCAGCAAACAGGGTCGCGCTGCACGTTACACTTGTATGCGTGACTTTCTTTTCCTATTACCCCCCTTCATTTGTCATTCTTTGCAGTATTTCACACCTGCCGTGTCTCACTGTGTGTGTCGTCACCTTACACTGTACAATGTATACTCTGTGGTGGCATTACTGCGTCATTTTATCTTCACTTGAGAATGAAACAAGTATGTTTCGAAATATCTTGTGTCTTTTAATTATATCGCTAGGTCAGTTACTGTATCAATGTTAAGTTGAGAGTTGAGTTTTGTTCCGAAAATACGAACGTAACGGAATAAAGTCTGTGAGCAATGAAAAGTGTCGTGCATTTAACAGAAATCGCATTACTAAACTGCCGTCCAATTATTCTATCATGAGATTTATCAAACAACCTTAACAGTATATTTCTGTAATAAAAGTGATTAAGCAAATGCTCTAATCAACCAGACGGTCTAATGGCATGCCTATGCATAGTGTTTCCATTATGGCTGTACCAAACAAACCCATCTACAAAAATACTAACGGTTTTAAGCAAATGTGTTTCAACGATACAGAAAATGTCTGCTTCAGACCCACGAATTACTTTCTCTCTCAGACATTTGTTAATTGATGTCCAGGCATTTACATTCCAAGGAAAGACTCTGAGCTTCCCTGTATTTCTGCATTATTCACAATATTTTCTGCTGTTTTTCTCACCGTCCCAAATGATCACTGCCAGTGAACCTGTAATCATTCCCGTCCGGAACCACTTTTAGTAACTATTTGCAGTTTAATTCGAGCAACCTCTCTGTTTGAGTTTTTGAATAACAAATTTATACTCTGCTGTGCAATACAGAATCTTTGAGCTTTCCATTCTCGGGAAGAATCGCAAATTTCTCTGCTTGTGTGTTCAGTTCAGCTTCAGTCAGACCTTGCGCGCGTTCAGTAACGCTAGGACCTAGCTTAAATCTAACCACAGTCACATGTTCTCATTTGAAACGCACGGCATTATCTCACGTAATCTCGCGAAGTCTTGCTTTTTAGCGAGGTCCTAGCGTTACTGAACGGGAGGCTGGCTTACCGGTGCCTAGACTCGGCAATCGTTTAGACCTTATTAAGTTCACCGGTGACCAATCTCGGCTAAAATATCTTTAACCAAGGCTTCAGTGGTTTCGATTTCATTGAAAGGAACGTTATGTTGCTCTACTGTCTTGATTTCATGATATTCAACAGCAACAGAGGTCTGACCGTTACGCTCCAACACTTCAATCCGACCTCCCAGTTGGTCGATCTCCATAGTTGTATCGTCTTTTACGGCATTGAGGTGACCCAGTAGGAGTGTATTTGAATCTTCAATAGAGAGAACTACTACTGAGGTTGCTTGAGTCTACAATCGTACCGAGAATTTCTGGCTTTAAGTCCCGATTTGTACTGTATTCGGGATGTAATTTGGTTTTCCGGCATTGGCTGTACATGTACATGTACATTCACAAATGGGGACCTATAAATGGAAAATGTGACGACGTTGAATGAGGACCAATGCGTGGTTAAGAGTGGATCTACGTTGTTAATGGTACCTTTACTTAAGTTTATTTTGTAAATAAGCCACATGCGCTCACCCAGCTTAAAGTTGGGCCGGGAAGAGCTCGAATTTTTTAGAACGTTGTCCCTTTACTAAGATTCACGGGGTATGTTCAGAGCTGTGACTTTGTGCATTCGCAGAATTTTGGCAGTTCCTGTCTTTTTACTGGACTTTAGTCTAGTTTTTTACTTTTTCGGAGTTTTTATTTTTCTGGGGTGGACTTTTTGCCCACTTCGAGTCCAAGGAGCCCCCCTCCCTGGTTGCGCGCATGAACCTTAGAACGTGCTGAAGTAAACACTGGCCTGTCTTTTAGAAAGTCTTAAATTTGATAATTGCTGACGCTGTTCATTTGGGAAACTGGATTAACCGTACATGTCGCTCCTTTATTTGGTCGATAAAGCTGCCGAATTTAAAAATTTTCAGACTTATGGTACCATGAGCGTACATTGTATAAAGTTTATTGTACAACGTTTAGCAAGTTATACCATGTACACCGTAAATGCCTAAACTAAGCGTGAAAAAACTTAAGCTTCTTCTTTGTCATTTTACCATTCAATTGTTCTCTTAGCCATGAAAATACAGTGACAGTTTTTGGCGATGTATTTGCTTTGCCATTGGAAACTATACAAATACAATAATGTATACAGCATCTCAAATAATTCTGATAATCAAAAACGTTCAAACTCATTTGCAATCTCACTAAACCACTTCTAAAAGCTATCGAACGTATCAAACACAAAACAACGAACATTTCCACGTTCATCTGAAGTCACGTCATCACTCTTGAATTTTTAAAAAGTCTAAGACAACTAATAAGTTTCATGAACCTGATTGGTGCCGAAATCGTGAAACCAATACTACGTCAATGTCATTCCGTTAGCCAAAAATAAGTAAACTCCGAAAATAACTGTATTGCGTCAACCACCGGTCTCGTTTGGAGGAGGGCGTATCAGCATCAAGAGTTAACACTCTTGTCATAACAGTTCGTGATGAAACATCAGTCCCGTAGCTAGGGAGGAGTGCTTCGGGTGGTTCGATCGAACCCCCCGCGGAAAAGGTCTAGCCCCAGCCTATCCGTTAGAGATAGGATATAGATGGACAACAACAACAACAAAATTGCTGCAGCTACTGGTACCCTTAAAGGCGAATGCCACCCGATTTAATTAGTCTTTTTTGCCGTCTTAATCGGTCTATTTCCACATCGCCTCGCATATGGTCGACCTTACCTTGCGAAAAGGTGTCGCGTTAACGTGTGAGGAAGGTGAGAAACGACGCCAGCGACGTCAGTGGTTCATATGCACAGTGAATGCCGCTAAGTTGCGGTGTATCGTTGCCGCTTGTCCAAACTAAGCAGCCGCGAGGAAAGCGCGTATAACTTTTTTTTTACTTTCTCGAGAGTCCAAAATGCTTAGGAAGTGGCTCATGATAGTGAAGAATGAAATGTAAGCTGTAAATAGCAAGTATGAGACCGTGAAACATCTCCGTGTCTGTGGCCTGCAGACGACGTCGACAGTGCCTCTCCATACGTTCCGTTGTCTGAGCTTGTTCACGGCGCCTCTCTAGTATTTCTTCATTACTGTATTCCTCTTCGAATTGATAGCCTGTAAAACTTAACGATCCACCTGCGAAGTCGGGATTGATGAGCCGCTCTAGCTCATCTCATGCTAAGTCGGGATTGCGAGTTGCCATGTTGGCGTTTATTACTGATCGTTCTGTTTCAAAATGAATTATTCTCACCCTAACCAATACTTATATCAAACTGAAACAAAGTCTGTCTTATTACATGCAATTTGTAATGCCTTTGGAGTGTTCGTGAGTGCCGAAATGCTTTGAGAAGCCAGCAATGAATAAATCACTGCGTTACCGTCTTTAGGTGCAATAAAACTAATTGACGGGACACCGCGAGGCCGTCTGAGCTCATGCTAATTTAGTGTTTGCTGGCAGAAACTGTTGTGAAACAAGTCGATTTCCACCCCACGACCAGGTGTTAGGGGAATCTTTATTTACATTTACATTACTAAAATGATGATTGTCAATGTACAACTTCTGCCCTGACGGTGCTGTGGCCAAAGCGCAACTGAATTCGTGGCCCCGACGAGCAAGTAGATTTGCAGTTTCGTGGCAAATTTACCAACATAATCAGGTGCACATTACTTGGGCTCACTAGTATATCTTGACTGGAAGTTTAGTTTCCACTGAACTTTGGCTGGTTTGTTCGTGATGTCTGATCAGTTTCCGAGCCACTGGCCGGGATAACGAGTCAATCTGGCCGGCCGCGACGGGCCTGATCGGCGGGTTCCGAGCCACTGGCCAGGATCACAAGCGTTTCGTGTTTATAACTCAGAAAATCACAAGTCTAAACAACACAGATCTATGTTCTCCTGTCTGTATCTCACGGGATGTACTTCAAAATTATCTCCGAACACACCCGAAACTCCTGCTACGGACCTTATTGGCCTGCCGAACTTTGTAGGCTACGGTGTGTCCAAATACCAATAAATCCGTGAGAGCGAAATAAAACAACACGTTTTTGTAAGAACTCGGTGTATTTTTATGGGTTTTGCATCGAAGTTTGATGATTTATTGGTGCTAAATGATGATTCCAAGCGATAAGCTGACACCAGTAACTCGTGTTGTGAACTCCTGAACAGAATGCGTGTGAAACCAATGACGTAATTGGATAATTTCAACACTTCCATCTGCCGTCAGGTGTCAGGTAACGCAACCACACGTGTCGTTATGGAGTAGAACTACTCGATCTAAATTGATACAAATTAGGTTGTTTTTTGGGTGGCATGCTCGTTTAACTTCAATTATAACTAAATTCGAAGAATTTGCTTCTGATTCAAGGCGCTTCGCGTAATCATCGGGCCCTATCCGGCCCTAGGGCCCTACTTCGGCCGAGTGGTCTTTGTGCATATGGCAGGATCGTGCAGAAAACTAGATGATGTTTACGTCATTCAATGGCATTGAGAAGTCTAGTTGCCAGCCCATTAGCTCCCATAATGAACCCTGCAATGTTGTTTACTGTGAATTTTTTTGTTGAACTATACTAATTACAATACTGACTGACACAATCCCAAATGGAAGCATTAGAGCTGGCCAACGACGACAAAGAATCTCTAAACATTCGAGCATACAAAACAATTGATAACATAGCAAATTTAGTTGCTTATAATGTATTTTAAGAAGAGAGAAAAACCTAATAAGGAATGAGTTATTGTTTTATTCAAAACGCATTCTGGGAATTGCAGTTGTTCAAAAGATATGTAATATGGTAATACATGTACAGTCTGTTTTGCGTTTATATTTTTTTTTCGTTGGAGGAGAAATGAAAAGGCCCGGCAGACTCCTTTTTAGTGACCAGTCGTTTCTCAAGTCCCCTGCTAGCCAGAGGCAGGCATCCATCCAGCACTGCGTAGTTGGCCTTCCTTAGTGCCTCTGGCTTTGCAATCTTTTTGATTGTTTGCCTTACTATTATGATCGATAGTCTGTATTATAAGTAATGTAAACGAGAAATTATTATGGTGCTGTTCCACGTATGATTTTCCGAAGTGGTCGATGTTCTTGGATGAATTATGTATTGTCAAAGAATCTAGGGAGCATTTTGTTTATAAATTTGTAGTAGAACTTTAAGCAAGATAGTGTAAATATATCCTGACGAAGTAAGACTTTTACAAATTGGGCGAGTGTGGCTATGAAACGGAGATTTGGTGACCATTTGCATAGGTTTTTGTAACATTTTTAACCTTTGCAATCTCCAATGCCCAAACAGTTATTCCATATGTGAGTCGAGATAGAATTAGAGAGTTACACTGAATATACACTTTATTAATTGTAAGACGTGAGTGGGAAAATAGTGATTGAGTTTAGATAATACGAAGTTCACTTTAGAAATTTTGTTTGCGGTTTCCGTTACGTGGACTTTCCATGAAAGTGTATTCCTAGGAATTTGTAGTGTTGTTCTTAAGTTAGAGATGTGTGAGTTATTTTCTTCTATTCTGCTTTAAAGGGAAATGGCACGCGTTTCGTTTTGAGATGTTCAAAGGGAGCATGCTGAAAGCCATAGATATAGCGAATCCTACACGAGTCTCAGATTTATGACATGGGCCAAACCTCTTGGAAATTTTTTTCAAAATCTCGAGGCTTGCCGTTTTCTCACATGAACCGAAAAAACGGCCTTTTTGCCGAAAAACTCGACGTGTATAAAGCTTTCAACCACATGACACAACATTTGTAAAAACACGCTTGCGCAATGTAAAGTAATTCAGTAACTTTTTGTCAATACTTTAGTTTTAAACTTAGGAATTGTAAATTGGATTCAGCTTTCGAAGCACATATTCAATTTAGAATTTAACAAATAGTCTTTGAAGTTCTAACATCAAAACGTAAAACAATGTTTATAAATAACAGTCAACAAGGCTTCCCTGCGCGTGAGCACTGAATTGACCTTGAGACAGCACAGCTAGACAGTATGGAACGCCTCCAGCGTCACCTTCTGACGGGTCTTTTTGACACGTTACGAGTCATTGAAGCACGTCAGAGTTGACTCGAAATGTACTTCCCAAATGTGTCAAGTTACCGCCCATTTACTGTGGGACCAATAAGACTTTGTCATTTGCTCAGCTATGACGCATGGTTCGATGTCAGTCAGTTTACGCCCCAACTGACCCGATATTTGATTAGCCTAAAAGGTCGTTAGCCATCCCACTTTGCATTTGACGAATAAGGAACACTCACACTCGTATCAAATGAATCATAATCCACCTCTGTGGAGTGTAGCGCCCAGCAACAGTATAACGGTGGCTTCTGCGTTAGATCAGCATGCAACGTGAAATTGTTTTAAATACAGGTGTATAAACGAGGCAATGCTGTGAGTGACGATGAGTGTATGACTGACCTTGGAGTCACGGTGATTTTCACAGTGCTGTGCCAACAGTTGTAGGTTTTATTCGCTTGATCACTGAAGATGTACCAGGAGGTATTACAGTCTTGCTCAGTGGTGACAGGCTGTCGTGTAGATTGTGAGGTTGCGTTTTTATACGAGGCAGTACCAATGGCGAATCTAAGGTCGGGGGGAGAGGTAAGGGGTCCATGCCCTCCCCTAATATTCTCCCAGATTCCATTTGGTAGTACGGGGGTGCAAATGTCTGACGAGCTAATACTACGCCCTGCCCCCCCTAACTCAAAATTCTGGATGTGCCCCTGAGTGCTGGCCATTTTTATAATATATTTTTACGTCAAATGCTCAGTGAAGACAGGGTATGCTAAAAGTTTTTTGTGAGAAAGTGGTGACATGTTATTGTTTGTTCTTTGAAGTACTAAAAACTAAAATGCCGTAAAATGCATTAAATTGGCCAGTGAAAAAAGTCTTTTAATAAATTTTTCTGACCACAGCATCATTTTTTAAAAAACAGAAACAAAAAACACGGTCAAACGCATTAAAATGCGTTTGATCGTGTTTTTTTCTGTTTTTTACCTTACGTCGGTAATGGCCTTCATACAGGGAAATGAATGTTTCTTGCACTTCTTAGCTAAGTACGAGTAGGGATTTGCGAGAACTCTTAAACATGCCGTGCGTTTGACCTTAAAACATTAAGTAGCATAGGCGGATTTAGGGGGGTCGCCCCCCCTGGCTGCCGCACGCAAAATGAAACAGCAACAGCGTGAACCGTGAGGAAATATAGACTTCAGCAACTAGGACCGGTAGCGGATGAGGGGGGCTCACATACCAGAGGAATCATGTCCACCGATAGATTTTCTGAAGGGAAAGTCCACATCCCGGCACCCGCAACTTTCGGGCCCCTGTGCACATAAAATCGCGCTTTGCCCAATTCCCCAAGGCAACATGTTGGGCACCCCTTATGGTATCCTAGATCCGCCACTGAGTAGAGATGCCTTTAATAAAGGGACCGTGTCTCTCTAATTGAGAAACCATACGGTGTCCAGAGGCATGACATCTGAATTATAGGATTACCATAACAATACTTCTGTTTCTTTGAAGATATGTTTGAAGGACTGTATAACACAATATATGAAATTGTTTAGCAATGCAAGTGTTTGAGATTTGCCTAGGAATAGCAGTTTCACCTTCAACAACGGTGGTAATATCAGGTGTCCCAAAAGCATTCAGCTGATATAGGAGCTATGGGATGTCCCAATAAAAATTGGCACAAAGTAATTTTATGTTATTTCCATTGAGAACATGAATTATGTAAGAAAAGCTGTAAAAATTTTTTAATACCCTGACACATCCTTGGGGATGACTGATAATGAGGATGTTTTCTGTTTTTCATCGTAGGTTTGGCCTAGTAATTAAAAATAAATCCAATCAAGACCTTGTCAGAAGTGTATTAATGCCCAGGCTTCTAACTGAAGCTTGATCATAGTCACAGGTCTTTGAACAGCAATATAGCCATGACCACAAATATCAAGGCTTTAAAATCACATTTAAAGCCAGTCGAGAGCAGAATCCCACAAATTACAACGTCAAACATACACAGGAAGGAATTGACAGACCAAACTAACAACTTAACGAATCCTTCCCACCCAATGCAGAAACTCTAGTATAACAGATGACAAGTTACTAGCTTGTGAAAGACCATTTCAACTGGTAAACTAACATGAGCACCTCGCCTATGAATATGAACTTGTAATAGAATTTACAAATCGCAGTGTTTTCTGATACACTTGTAAGCTGTGAGTTTCTCTAATGTATAGTGAAGATACAAGTTCGTCAAGCCAAGATAGGTTGTTACTTGAGAGAGGACATGGAGAACATTGTGGAGCTATTCATTCTTGGGTATGTAGATCAGCATTTGTAGACATGTTTCTCGATCAGCTCAAGTACAGCAGTGAGATTGCTGTACGGCAGTGCCAACACTTGAAGAACAAACAGCCAGTATGATGACTTGCCCTTCTCTGTTCACAAACCATGGTGGTTCCATTGACCTTAAAAGGCTTTCAATGATTGATTAATTTTGAGTAAAAACACATAGTGCAAGCACCAAAAGGACAGCCGATCATCTAGGTCCAAAACACGTTTCTCCTCTAAAAATGAAACATCTCATTGTACACATTGGTGACACCACGCCTTATATCTCGCCACAGTCTTTCTATCCTTGATTGTGCACACTTTTTCCTTGAATGGCACACCCTCTGTCCAGACCGCGGAACATTTCCAAGAATGCACCATGGTCACATCTAACTCGCAAGGGTACACCTTATTTCATTACCGCTTTTTGAAAGCAATCAAGGGCAGTTGTAGAACAGTTGTTAAAGGACGCTTTCCCATACACCAGGAACAGAGTGTCACTGTCTATTCCAGTATCTAAAACAAAAGATGTACTTATAGTGTATATAAGACAGGAAAAATATAGCCATGTTTCTGAACAATACAGCACACATCACGAAATTTTGTCCGCCCGGTCGGAAATTGGTCGACGACTAGCCGTCGACCGGTCGGCAAATTTGCCGACCTGTCGGCTAAAAATTAGCCGACCGGCAGCCGCCCGCAGTGCCGATTCATAAGGCGACCCCACAGCCGACCCTTTAGCCGACCGGCCATCAGCTGACCAGCTGGTCGGCTGCTATTTTTAGGCTAGAGTAGCAGTTGCGTAATAGCTGGGCAGATAAGTGCAAATATGCACCAGAAATGTGCAAATGATGATACAAGCACCAAATTTTCCATGATGATTCATAATAGCATACTTAAGAGATCTGTCCGACTAGCCACCTGAAAATCCAAGATGGCGGCCATTTTTCAAGATGGCCGCCGTCCAGTGTTCGTGATAATGATTTTCCTTGTAAATCAGTATATACCCAACCGATTTTAGCGATCTTGGGGTCAATGTTATAGTCTTGGGTATGCCCAATTCATTTTGGACACTGTGAACACTCTCAATTACATATATTGTCCAGATATAGACAATTATACTCTTCAATTCGGTCAATTTACATGATTTTTATCTGGGCAATTCTTTGGTCATGCTGCATTTGTCTTGTATCAATAGCTGATTATATATTATGCATAGGGTGTACGGGTGTAGTGGTAGAGGTAGTACTTTTGTTTCAGCAGTTAGCCACATCCCCTGGATCACAATTTAACAGGCATGCCAAGGACCCGGAGACCCCCTTTGCCGTGTATGTTGGATTGTCTTTCTTTGCCAAAACAAGGAAGAGACAACTGATTGTGATGCTCCATGAGAACGGAATCAGTGTTTCCTATGATAGGGTCCGTAAAATCTCAGCCCACCTTAGAGAGACTGTTGTGGCACAGTACGTTGAAGATGGAGTCGTCCGCCCACCAGTCCTGCAAAAGCATGTGTTCACGACTTCTGCGGTGGACAACATTTACCACAACCCGACTGCAACTACAGCTCAATCTTCCATCCATGGTACAAGTATGTCCCTCTTTCAGCACCCAAGCTCTGAATACCCTGGTGAAGAACGTGAAGCACTGAAACTCAATCCTGAGGTCAAGGTCAAGAAAGTCCCAGAGCTTCCTGAGGATTTCACAGCGTTCGACCAGCTTGCATCACAAAGAATCCCAATCCTCCTACAGTTACAAGTCATATTTACCCTACACCCGAGTCAATCAAGTCGCACATGAAGAAAGATTACATGTGGTTGGAAAAGATATCACTAACCGAGACCATTGGAGACGGGGTAAATGTGTCACGGGCAACCCATCATGCTGCACAGAACATCAGCCAGTCATTCGAAGTGAGCCTTACCTCAGTAATGCCTATAATTCTTCACCAGGCCAACTCGGTTGCCACAATCAAGCACTGCATGCATCAGATTCAAAACACAGTGGCTTTCCTGAACCCAGGACAAACACCAGTTATAGCTGTTGACCAGCCATTGTTTGCTCTTGCTAAGCATATCCAGTGGCAGTGGTCAGAGGGTATGGACAGGACAAGTTCGTCATCATGTTCGGGGGACTTCACATTGAGATGGCTGCACTGAAATCAATAGGGACCCTCCTAGAAGACAGTGGATGGACTAGAACTATTGCTGAAGCAAGTGTGGCATCATCTGGTACAGTAGAGTCATTCCTGACAGTGTCAAGTGTCACCAGGACAAGACTTGCCCACAAAATCACAGCATGCAGCTTGTACAGATTGATGAAGGAAGTTCAGCGTGACCACTGCTCCGAGTGTGAGGTGTCTGGCAATACTCCCATGGCATTTGAAGACTGGCGTGAGAGGCGGGGGAGTTTTGGAATCTGGTGCTGGATATAGAACTTGCCATCTTTCTCTTGGTCCGCTCTTTTAGGGAAGGGCACTTTGAACCCTACCGAGAATCCTTGACAGAACTGATTCCATACTTCTTCGCGAACAACAATACAAACTATGCCAGATGGCTCCCAAAGCAATGGTGGGATATGATGTCTCTTGATCACCAACACCAAGATGTCTCCAAGGAGTTTCACAAGAGGAACTTTGTCATTCACAAATCAAAATGTGAGTTTTCGGCAATGGTGATAGATCAAGCTCACGAACAAAACAATGCAGTCATCAAAAGTGATGGTGGAGCTGTTGAGCTAACTGACGATCCTGCAGCACTGAGAAGATGAATGGTAGCTGGACCAGAAGTGAGTAGTTTAGTTTCTGGCTATGAAACCATATCATGCGTTAAGGACACAGCTATCACCACTAAACACCACGTAAGTACCCAGCGGGCATTCCTCGAGAAGGTCAAGGTGCCACAAAGAGTCCTGAAGGACATGGGCAACCCCTTTCAAGAAGAGATAGCACGTCTTTGTAAATTTAAATGTAGACGAACATCCGGTGACCAACAGCAGTAAGAATGCACCCAATGTTAATCAACTGAGACACTGACCTGGTCAAAACAATGTAATCAATAGAACTCATGCAATTCTTAAAAAACGTAGTTATTGTGCAAGTTTCCTCTGTGTTGAGTTGTATTCGTAAGGCAGTTTCCACCGGAAGTCATCAGTTTGAATTTTATAACGACAGTCAACTTCGAAAAAAAGTCGTGTGGTGGCTAGCCCGCGACAATGAAGTTAATATTACTACGAGCAGAGCGAGCAAGAAGACATTTCACAAGTTTTGGAAGTCAGGTTAGTGCCAGAGAGCGTTCTAAAATCGATTGGCCACAATCGGTGGTGTGATTTCCATCGAACGTGTTAAGTTCAGCTGTTATTGTCAGCCACTAACGAGTCACGCTGTCACATACCGACATGGACTCATTCTGTGTGTGAATTATCTAAACTTCTAACGCGTAATATACACCTGGAGGTCCATCAGAGGAAGCCATAACGTTCACATAAGGCTATAATTTACTCTATTATATTTCTGTCTTCTGAGGTTGTGTCAGTGTGATCAATGCAAGGGGGGGGGGGACTACCAAGGCAAAGTGTAAACATTTCCCAAGTTGGGTATACTGGCATTGGTTGTGTGTGCTTATGTCTATGTTCGTAGTAATTCTTGGAAGCTCCTGATTTTGAAATCTCATATCACTACAGGTCAATAATTTGTGCCAACTACGCCAAATGTTGTATTCCTACAGGTTCACTGGTTAGGCACAAGAGTACTTACTTTTACGAAGATATAAGCCAGTCAGTCAGTTGACGCCAAGTGGAGCAACCATTGATGACTCGTATTGCCGGTTCTTGAAAAAACCCGTCCGACAGTGGCGCCAACGACTTATATAGGAGACATACGGGGAACACACAGAAACAGACCAATCACAAGACGCCACAGGAAAAACAAAGGGCCAATGATGTTGCCTATTACAACATTCCCCTCCTCCCTAAAAAGCGTGGGACCCACCCGGGAAACAACATCATTGCCAATTTATCAAAAAACACCCGAAAAATTTTGATCCTCCTCCCCCCTCCAAAAAAGAAGAAACTTCAGTATGTTAGTAGCACACGGACAGTTCCCCTAGAATGAGAGCATAATACACATGGGTTAAGAACAGAAGTATCATCAAATAATATATAAGTTCAAAGAGCCAGCACCCCTGAACACATGAAATAAATAATAAATAGTCACCCTTATGGGGAACCACCCACCCCCCTGGATGGGAGAGCAGACACCTAGTGGTAGAAATACTCACTAGAGACGCTCTCCGGACTTACAATCGGTATAAAACACATGCGTTCTTGGCCGAGTGCTCCAATAAATAGTCAGCATTACAGTGACGCAGGCGTGCTATTTTCCAGGCCACTTCCTTAATGAAATATGGGGCCATAGGTCGAGAGGACGTCGCTAAATGGGGGGAATCGGTCTCTAAAAGAAGCCGATTAAGGGGCACGGCTGCCAAAGCTTTAGCTTGGGGAGAGGAAAAGTGGCGAGCAGTGGCAGCAAAGCCGAAATAGGCATTTGGGAAAGCCTTCATCCATGATCGCACCTCCTGGGGATTACTGGAAAAACAATGGAGATGGATTGGTTGGGCTCTGGGCAGAACGTCACTCAGCAACCGTCTCATGTACTGATGACCAGAGTGAAAGGGTGAAGTGGACTCCCGGGAGCAAAGGTGCAATACAAGCACACGAGTGCCGTGAACCGTCTGGAAGCGGGCAAGACCGCGCACCAGCGACACGACTACTCGCTGCTGTACTTCAACGCAACCGTGGCCTTCTTCTAATCCCAACTCACCTAGCACAACAACGTTGGGCAACCGGAGGAGCCTGAAAATCTCCTTCTCCATGGCCGGATTGTACGACTTGGCGTTTTTCGGGTGGATGCCTATGGCAGTCTTCCAACCCGAAGGGAACGCCTCAGTGGATTTCTCCACAAACTTATAGTGAATCGGATCACAAAATACCGCTATGCCCCCTGTTAAATGGACTGGATTTTTTGAGGGGCAAGGGAGCATGGCCGTCATATTCGTGATCTCAGGGATGGTAAGCAGCCGGCCGGCCAATTCGGGGGAAAACCGTTGGCACGCGAAGGTCAGCCGATCTAGGTGGAAATGCGAATCCACTGCCTCTGGCTTTGGGGCTGATGCAGCAGGCTGCAGATTGGCGGTCGACTGTGGACCGTACAAAGATGGCAGTTTAGCGGATCGTTTCGCCGAGGAGGTGGTTGCCGCCGCCGACCGCTTTGGACGAACCTGTTTACGCTCCACTTGGGACTTGGATGGTACAGGAGGGAGCAGTGCAGACTGAGCCTCAGGACAGGAAGCAACCTGGGCATAAGTCCGAGGTCTTTTGGGGGGTGAAGTGGCTGAAGTAGAGGTCTGAGGCCTGGGGGTTATAAAGGACGTTGGCCCGACCTCTCCGGACGAGGAGTCCAAGAAGGACTGAGGGAGCCTCACATTATGTGCACTTACAAACCATCGCTCACGGTCACTCTCAGGTAATTTTTGGAGCAGAAGAGTGATCACATACCAGTGGAAGCAGGCGGCTGGCGAGTTGAGTCTAGGTGTTAACGTGAAACTCGGAACTCTGTCCCAGCCAAATGTGGTAGACATTACCGACATCGCCATCTGATCAAGGGGGAGTACCCGTGGCAGCTGGCTCAAGCCCCGGCATACCAGGTTACACCTGTCCACAAGATCTAACGAGTTTTCATGCTACGTCCCTCCAACAATGAAAAAAGATAGGCCAAAGAGTCGTATCTCTCTCGATGAAGCTGAGGGCTGGCAACCACGTCAGCTTGGTTAGTTGAAAACAAGGGTGGCAGATGACATGTGAAAATATGTTTGCACAACATTTCATCTTCACCGAGAGGAATGGTAAAGGGGCACAGGGGACACTGATATTGATCAGTGGGTTGTAACAAGGCTTCTGCCATCTGCACTCCGTGGGAGTATTCGGGAAGGGCCCAAATAGACTCACCAAGCGAAGCCAGCGGCGTAGTTGCGGAACCTGTTGACACTACCGCAGAATCTACCATCATAGGGGACGAAGGACTGGTCAGAAAATCTGCGGGGGTTGACAGGGGCACATTTACATTAATAGGCCGTGGGGGTGAGACCATTACGACCGGGTCGTCGTCTAAGACAGACTCGTCGATGTCTGATTCCCCCGTATTTGCTGCTATCACGGACACCTCTTGCACCGGGGATTGATCTTCCTCCCTTGGTTGAGGCGGTGGCTGCGTAGAGTCCTCCCGCTCACTTGGGACGTCGGTAATGCAAGGTAAGTCCGGATTAGTCTTTAACCTCACATCGGTACATCGAAACATCTGAAATATTGCAAAGCCCATGTTATTCACAACTAGGACAGATGTACCGGTCAATGTGCAGTGCGTCATCAGTGGTAATGCTTACACATTCCCCATGATACCACTCATCACATACGTCACAAGCAATCATGAACCCGCCATGATCAGGTCTCCTACAAAAACAGTATACTTCGGTGTCTTCTGCTAGACTATCCCGGTTCACTGTGGAATTTACCTGGATCATTCCCTTAAGCCAGATAGGTAGGTCCTGAAACCTATCCTTACAGAGTTTCAGACGGTCATGATTGACTACCGACACAAAATTCTCGTGTCTAATTCGAAATAGATAAGGAGTAATGACCTCGAGAACAATGGCCGGCCCTTTCCAAGGGGGTAATAGTTTTTTACACTTCCCCTTAACGCTAGCTGAATCAAGGGCATAGACTAAATCTCCAACACTACATGTATATGAACGTTTGACCATAGACACATCATAATCGCGTAACAGCTTGGGCAGTCTGCAATGTTCCTCTAGCTATCTCGTGAGTTTGAGTAATCGCTTTACAGAGCCAGTTTACATAACCTATGGGGTCCTCAGCATCCTGTAAGGGCGGTGGATACATGAGGTCTACTGGCTGAATGATTTCCCGACCCAACATCATTTTATTAGCTGTAAAGCCAGTATGACGATTAACACAAGACCGGATAGCACCAGCAATTTGGGGTAAATACATATCCCAATCAGTTTGGAAACGACTGACATAACAACGTATTGCATCCATCAGGGTACGATTGAATCGCTTACATTGTCCGTTAGAAGAGGGCCTATACGCAGTCGTTCTTGTTTTCTGGATTTTCAAAAGGGAACAAATATGACGGAACAAGTGACTTTCAAAATTTCGTCCCTGATCGGTAAACAACTGCAGTGGGAACCCAAATCTACTAAAGAACTGGTCCAGTGCAGCGTTCGCCGTGACCTCTGCCGTCTGCGACGGAAGGGCTACACATTCCACCCACTTGGTAAACTGGTCTACCATCATGAGGATATATTCATTGCCCTGATCGGATATAGGGAGTGGACCCAGGAAATCTAAATGGACGCGTTCCATGGGCACCCCTGCATGGAATGTAGTTAAGGGAAACTTACCATGGCGGCCTCTACCTTGCTTATTTAAATTACAGGCAGCACATGTTTCAATATAAGATTTTACACTTGCGGCCATACCACGCCAATAATACTTAGCTTTCAACTTTGCTTTGGTACGGTCAATTCCCTGGTGACCTGCGGACGGTAAGTCATGACAATGCTTTATAATATCTGACTTGCAGGACTCGGGCACTACTAGTTTTAGAATATCTTCCTCATCTGGAGCCTTCCAATATAATAGATTATTCGACACAACAAACCGCTCCCTATTGAGCCAACAGTATTTGGCCGTAGCGCTGGCGATAAACAAGCGGAATTGTGAAGGTTCAACACCATTATCTAACCAGTCAAATAGGAAAGTCAGATTTGTGTCCTCCCTCTGCTTGCGGTCAAAGTCTGTTTCATTCTCTATTGACAATGCTCTCACAAAACAAGGATTTCGATCCTCTCTATCTATGGAGATTAGGAAACAGTCATCCATACAAGGGACATCCGTCAACTCGGGATTACATATAGTTAATGCAAACCCCTCCTCACCCAAGTCGTCAGGGATAAACTCTTCTGCAACGTTTTGACTATCCAACAGAGAGTGTTGGTGCGCATCAGACACATACACAGATCGCGCACGGGTATTGGTACTTTTGTCAACCATAACTGCCCGGGGGCGTTGTGCAAGAGGGATAGTGTCGTCAACTTCCTGTACGAAATTATACCATTCCTTATGACATTTGCAACAAGTGGGACAACCCCCACAAGGAAGGTCTTTGGGTTCTACCCCTAGCTTGTACGCCGGGCAGGAGGACGAAGGAATACGTGACAAAGCATCAGCATTGATATGTTTAACTCCGGGACGGTATATTATTTCCATACCCGAAAACTGCTGTAACTGTAATATCCAACGAGCTAATTGTCCCAAAGGAGATTTGAAGTTTAAAAGCCATCTCAAACTACTGTGATCCGTCCGTACTTTAAATTTCCTACCCAAGATGTAATGCCTGAACTGGTGTGTAAATCGTACAACAGCCAGCAGCTCCTTCCGAGTAGTACAATAACGTTTTTGTTCGTCCACTAAAGCGAAGCTGGAGTACGAGATAACTCGCTCCAACCCGTTCTGGACTTGGGAAAGACAACAGCCAATAGCATTATCAGAGGCGTCACAATCAAGAATAAATTCGTCATTTTTATTCGGAAAGGCTAAAACAGGTGGTGTTGTTAGAGCTACCTTTAATTGATCGAAAGCATTCTGTTGTGCGTCGTCCCACTGAAAGGTTTTCTTCGACCCTGTAACCTCATAAAGAAGTACAGCTAATTTTGCAAAATCTTTGATGAATAGCCTATGGTAATTTGCAAAACCCAAGAAACTTTGACACTGTTTCTTACTATGGGGAATAGACCATTCTTAGACTTTCTTAATGTTGTCATTTCCCATCTCCAACCCTTCCGGACCCACCGTCCTACCCAGAAATTCTACTTTCTTTTGAAATAGGGCGCACTTTCTGGGTTTCAATCTCAGGCCGAACTCCCGAAAACGAGCAAGAACGCCTGTAAGATTAGACCGGTGGTCCTCGAAACTGATACCCAACACTAATATGTCGTCTAGAAACGCCAATACCGTGTTCCAGTTCAAGCCTCGTAAAACCAGACTCATGGCCCGAGAAAATGTACTAGGAGCTCCACATAAACCAAAAGGCATAGAGCGAAACTCGTACAAACCATATTTTGTAATGAATGCAGTTTTTTTACGGTCCTCCTCACGGATTTTGATTTGCCAATAAGCAGAATTTGCATCTAACTTACTAAACCAAACATTTCCAGCAAGAAGGTCTATACATTGTTCAATTAATGGTAAAGGCCATGCATCTTTTTGGGTAACACTATTTAACGCCCTGTAGTCAATACAGTAACGCACTGTCCCGTCAGCCTTTCGGATTAACACAGGTGCTGCGGCCCAGTCACTCATAGAGGGGACAATTATTCCTGCATTTAACATTTTCTTTAGATTATCCTCTTCCTGCACAAAACAGGCTGGCGTCCGGCGCATACCCATTTTAATAGGTTTTGCTGTCCCGGTGTCTATGACATGCTCTACTTTCGTAAAATTTCCTAGATCCAAATCACTGGCAGCGAACACATCTTCAAATTCTAACAATAGCTTCTTCAACTGTGACTTTTCCCCCTCACTTAAATGAATTGAAGATTGGTCAAACAGCGAAGTTAGCTTTTTTGGTAAACCTCCCGAAAGTGCATTAACATTCCCAGGAGTTCGCCTTGGTAATCACCCCGACAGTGTCTCAACACCCCCAGGAGTTTCCTTTGATTTAGCTACCTTAACTGAGCAGTGTTCCCGAACCTGAGTATCTTTTACCCCTTCAGATTCCACGGGTTCCACTACCCCTAAGATAGTCCCTCCTGTTAATCTTACCCCATGTTCCGATGAATTGAAAACAAAAAGGGAAGAACAGGATTGGGGGTCATGTATTGAGCGGGGTATCGAAAAACGTGGATCTAGAGATGGCGATGGATCAAACATAACCATGGGGGCAATCTTTGGAAATTCGATCCCACTTAACCTCTTCACCGTATTGGCAGGAATTGAAACATTTGAGTTCACTACAACGGGAGGAAGATATCTGGATGGGTTACCGTATTCCATTGGAATTGTTTTCCCCTCAATAGTCAGTTTATCCTCTTTCATGTTCAGAACACATCCCAATTGTTTCATGATATCTTACCCCAAGAGGCAATCGTCCTGAATATCCGAAACTATCAGTGAGGTTCGATATGTTTTGGAATTAATAGTAATGGGAATGTTATTGGTTCTGAACCCCCCAAGAGCCAGACCTTCGGCGGCCGTTGTCACCTTTACCTCGTGCACGGCTTGGACGCCCGAGAGAAATTTAGATACCCTGGTAGAAATTACAATACGATCGGCACCACTATCCAGGATACTATTTAACCTCAAACCCTTCAACTCTATGGGAATATAATACGTACGACCTGAAGATAGTTTACATATGTTTACTACCTCCGGCGATGATTTTATTGAATCAGAGTCGGTCCGTTCTACATTCGGAGTCGCTCGATCTAGATCTGACTTGATAGGTGGATCTACAGTCAACGTATCCTTACTAGCAAGAGAACCCGGATTAGAATCACTGTCGGAATCTGCTAGTGAGAAAGAATCTTCGGAATCCGTCCCAACCCCCGTGGAACGAACAGTTTTCTTGGTTCTTTTATTTGCACGTTTTAACTGATTTTTGATCCCTCCCACCAAACCAATCAGAGTCGAATAATCTTTGGGCAGGCCTGATTGGGAATCATGGACTGAATTTAGACCTAGTCCTTCAGTCCGTTCCAGTTTAAACAATCTGGAGACGTTGAGGCTAGTCTTACATTGGCCGATGGTTTATTGGGACATGAATATTTATAATGCCCAGTCTCCCCACAGTTGAAACACTCTCCGGCTTTTCGTGGAGAATTGCCGGGTGATCTGGACGGTGATTTCCTAGGAGACGCTCGGCCCGAGGCTAATAAACCCAGCATTTTCTCTAAATTGGTGTCTATTTTAGAAAAACGACCTTCAACTTTAGAGAAATTTTGGTTCATTTCTTTGGACAGATTGTCCATTTGTTTATGCAGAGCTTTATTATCCTCTGTCAAAAAATCTACCCGTGACTCTAACACTCTGCACCTCTCTGCTAAGTTGCTAGACCCGGGAGAACTGTTGGGGGAATCAGGTGGGGATTGGCGACCCGAAATTGGCGAAAACCTAATGGGCGACCTTTTCTGACTAGAGACGAGACGTAGCCTACTAACATCCTCGCTCAGTTCATCTCCCCTAAAAGTAACACTCTTACGCGATGGCATTAGGCCCTTCGTCGTAGAGAACCACACGGCTAGATCCAGTGCTTGGTCTATGGATTCTGGACGACCATTTAACACCTGCTTGCCTATATCCTGATCACTTAACCCCAAGCAAAACCTGAGTATAGCCTGATGGCGGTCACCATCTGAGGGGTTTGGAAAGGCCGAAAAATACAGATGATTCAGCCTGTCAGCCCATTGATGTAGGGACTCGGCTTGTTTTTGGGATGCGGAGTGAAATTGTAGTTGGTCTACTCCTGGCACCCCTGAAGCAACACCAAAACGTTTCCTCATTGCTTCTACTACTTCGTCATACAATGCGTCTGGCCGACTTTCTGTAAAATTACAAAGAAAGCGGAGTGCATCCCCTTCACAGCAGAGACTTAGCTCTGCTAAACATTTATCCCCGGACCAGAAGTTTTCCCTCGCAAAACGGCTAAACTTCCAGTGGAAATCCTTCCAGGTATTACGCAAGCCCTTGAAAACTAAATTATGAGGAGCATGCGAATCTACTTTATACCCCCTGGCATTTCTTGCGCCGGGACTTCCGCCTCTGTCGCGCCTTCCCTCTCTATTTGCCCAGTACCCCCTTGGGCGAACAGGAGAAGTAAAAGTGTCGGGCTCCAGACCACTGTCATACCTACCTCCTATGTTCCCCGAATACCCTCTTCGCCTACTAGGAGGAGTATAAACGCCGGGACTTATACCACTGTCGCGCCTACCCTCATCGACTTGGTATCTAGTGGTTCTACCCAAACGAGGACTAGGGGACCTATTCAGCCTGTCGCAAGCGTCAGCCACTTGAGCTAACCCCGCCGGCAAATCAGAGTTTCGGGAAGCTGAACTGGGGGTTAAGGAATAATCCACCCGGTCAGTCACCGCGCTGGTCACTATCCAATCGTCAGATATCTGGTAGATATTGTGACGACCGATAGGGCATCTCTCCCGGAAGTCAACTATTTGTAGGACGATATCTTCGTCAACTCCCGGAAAATCTAGCAAGTCTGACTCACGGCAGTAGTTAACAGGAATTTTGAAACCTACTGACATGGTTGACTATTAACGGCCAATATATATCCGTTACAAAAGGGCTAAAGGTAAGGGAATGAATCGGTGTTTATAACCAAAACACTGCCAACCACGTGACTTAAGTAAAAAGGGGACCACACCCAGTCGAACCGGCAAACAAACCCAACAATACCCAAAAACCCAAAAACAAACCTCAAAAACCCAAAAAATAAGGCCCAAGCAACCTACAACCAACTCTACCTAAAGACCAAGAACCCCTTGGCCACCGTACTAACCACCTGTTAGCACGGCACCGACTAAATCTTCCAACTTTCCCCCCGGACGAAAGAAAAAGCCCTGGACAGGTAAAAGCCGTCTGAACTAGTCGGTTAAATACTCTTATGGTACCCCTAACTAGTGCCAACTACGCCAAATGTTGTATTCCTACAGGTTCACTGATTAGGCACAAGAATACTTACTTTTACGAAGATATAAGCCAGTCAGTCAGTTGACGCCAAGTGGAGCAACCATTGATGACTCGTATTGCCGGTTCTTGAAAAATACCCGTCCGACAGTGGCGCCAACGACTTATATAGGAGACACAAAAACAGACCAATCACAAGACGCCACAGGAAAAACAAAGGGCCAATGATGTTGCCGATTACAACACAAGATTCACTTACCTCATCCACGCACCCATCCTAAAATATATGGGGGGTGCTCAAAATTTTGGTCATGGTGACCTTTTACTAAAAAAACGGGGTATGTTCAGAGCTGTGCACAGTGCATTCCTGAATTACAGCTTTTTAGTGGACATGTGTCTCGTTTTCTCATTTTTTTTGTTTCTATGAGGCTGACCCTTTCATGCCTACTTCGGCAAGTGGGGGGTGCTCGTTCGAGCTTCCCCTGGGTGAGTGCATGTGCCTGGTTCTCAAAATTAGGAATCACCAATGTAACTATTCTATTGCCTATTTTGACTGATTGGCTCAGATTTGTCGGGAGGATCTAGGTTATTGAATGCGAAAGGACATTCCGATCCCACTACTAGTACCCTATCTGGAATACCCCCGGCATAGGTCACAATGTACCCAAGTGAACTCTCACCAGTCAAGATGTTAACTATTGTTACGCACAGTGAAACTTGCATAATTCCTATCTAATTGCACCAAATAATTCAATGCAAATAAGGAAAATCTGTGTGATTTGACTTTGGGATTGAGTATGTGCTTTCGAATTTTTACCAGGTTGTGGAATACTAGAATGTCGCACTTAAAATTTTCACACTCAATGCGAGTTTGAATGGTTTTATTGAAAGCAAATATTTCAGTGTCATGGTGAAAGTGATAGTTAATCTGGGTACAACTTTACCTAGGAGTTGAGTTGAATATGGACTGACTAGACAGTCAGTAGGGGCATTTATTATTCATTTCCGTCTACAAATTTGATTGGAACCTCAATTTAATATCTTTGCAAATATCAGCCAGTAAAGTGATTGGTAGGAGTACAGGATATACTATTTTTATGTTCACTGTAGTACATGAGATAATTTTATTTTTACTGTAAACTATTATGGTTACGTAAGACCTCTCCTGAAGACCATGCCAGTATCTCCAATGGTGGATTTAGAGGACAGCTAAGGGGCCATGGCCCCGGCCCCCTAAAACGGATAGAATTCCCTGTAAATGGGTTATGTCTGGATTCTTAAGAAGCTATAAGCTATTGTTATGTTTGCTAATATCTCATTGTTTTCAGGTCTCTATTAACTTGGCGGAGTACTTGGAAGAACTAGACAGCCAAACATTTGCATCGAAACAATCACCCAGGGGTGAAATTGGGCTGTCTACATCCACATGGCAGGTAGAGCTTCATATGTTTCATTGTTGAGTAAGAGTTAAAAATAGTGCTGCTATCAGGGTTTGAATTTGAAACAATATGAAATATGTCCTTGGTTTAGCCAATGGGCTTATAATCTTTAAGAAGCTCACTGATTCTTGTAGCCATTTGGTAGAGTCAATGTACAGCTTCTTGGTTTTGCTATAAGTTTCAAAAAGTACACGCGAAAGTATACATGTGAGATTAAACTTTCAGTTCTAACCCTGGTTGTGCCGGCTAAATGTCCATGAAACATTAGTAAGAAGTTCTATGCTGGCTGGAGACAGCTAGTTAGAATACAACTAGCTCTGCTCATTATGTAGAGTTGTGAATTTTCTTATCAGATTAACGAATAAAATAATGAAAAGTTCATAAATATAATGTTAATTGTAGTTATTGCAGTTGCCAACAGTTTCATCATTTGATAAAAATATTAATTAATTTGTCATAGAACTTGAACTAAAAAGTTACAGAACACGATACCTGGTTAGCCTGAAATCCAACTTTTATTAACATGATAAGTTTTATCATATGCACGATTTGTTCTAGATTGTAATAGCATGATATGTGACCATGTGCATGTTTTGTATTCAAGTTATATAGAATAAAATTGTTTTGAAAGTCGCGAATCCAGGATTAAAACTTCATTCAAAACAGTATGTGGAAAACTGACCCACTGCAGTGCATGCTTGAAGTAAACTTACAGACTAGTCTTGCACTTGAATTCTGGAGAGTGATTGGTTAAATTTTGAGTTTGAAGACTATTTTGTAAGCTCTGGATATAAGTCAGGAAGTTTTACAAATCAGTGTAGTATAAACAGCACGATAAATATCCAGCAAGTTATTTGTCTTATACTGATAGCTTTTACCCGTCTGTTATTAAAATTTGTTGTCTTTATTGCAGAGTGTGCCTTCAACAATCGCTGGATAAGGAAGGCTACCCAGACAACACAACGTATGCACTTACGAACTGCAGCTCATGAACCTATGATTTCAGTTATCTGAGCTCAGAAACGCGCCTTTGTAGTCACAAAACATGGATTATTTGCCTGTGAAGCTAAGCAAGCAGATCCAGCTAAAGAAGATCAAGTGGCTTGTGGTCTAGCATAGGACCCTTTCACATTGACTTAACTCTTGTCTAAGAGGAGCATCGGCATATAGTGCGAAGTTAACTGGACCGTTCATTATGGCTTCGGTAGTTAATGAACTTCAAAGTAAACAGTAGGTGACGCTGTCGTGATCGAAGGTATCGCAAGGTAGCACTGCACGCTAAGATGTGACAACTTGGGAACATTTACATGTGTTAATTGACATAAAACTTATTTTTAAATTGATTGGTGATTATTATAGCAAGGTATAAGCAACTATTAGTCATCACACTACTATGCAATTGTTAATGATAACAGTGGCCCCTGGCAATAACTTCGATAGGACCGAAGTTGATCGTTTATACTGCTTGGTAGCGTTGACGCTAAGCAATTAAATCCACCTGTTTAGTGCGAAGTTAACTGGCGCTGTTAACTTCCTTCCAGGACCAAAGTTTAAGCGTTCATACTGACATTAACTCCCAAAAACTTCGAGGCGTCGATGTTAGTATGAAAGGCCCTATAGATATGTGTATGAAGTTCAGTAGCTTTAAAGTAAAGGAAAAAGAATATTTTTGTGGTCAAAGGTCTAAGTTTTCTAATTTTCATCTCGTATAACCAGGTTGTACTTACTTTTAGTGAAACTTGTTCGCACCATGGAGTGTTTTGGATTTTCTGTTATTATAATTGTCACGAAAACGAAACTTTGACTTTTAAATTGATATTTTTAAGGTTGAAAACAATTACAAGTGATTCTAAGCACTATTTCTAGTATAAGTATTGTACTTCCCAAAATCAGATCTGTGGCCATTGTCGATAAACTTTTAGTTACCTGTTACGTTTTATGTTATGCTTTTGTCTCTGCGGATATTCTTGGATTTTGCATATTAAGTGATTTGTTATTCTTGGTGTCATTGCTTTAATTTTAGTCGAAAAAGTCTGCTGTTGAAATGTAGACTTTTGTTGTAGTCCTTCCTGGCTATGTAACCACATTTTCTTTGGTTGTGTTTCATGATTTGATAGTGATTTCTCTTTTTGTACACTCCATTTTTCTCCCTCAGTTATCGCATAATTGTCACAGACTGAGAACGATGCAATTATATTATTACCCTCATTTAGTTTTCACTGCATTGTATGCATGACTCTTGATGAACTGATTTTTGAAATGGTTTTTAAGATTTTGATATTTCACTTATGTTCACTTATTTTAAGGATCTAGTGTATTTTAGGAAGTGCATTTTATTTTCTGCAAATAATCACTGTTAATGAAATGTTAATAGAAGTCTAGTTTGTTAAATCTTTATCAGAATCATTAAATTTGTAACTGTACTCCACTCTTGTTTTAGTGAAAGTCGAAATTTTTGAATGCCTGTCTTATTGAAACTTATTGCTTTTAGAAAACTGCAGTTTTCAAAAGTTAGTTCCTTGAAAAGTTATGTTCGGAAAACTTAGTTTTCAAAAACTTAAGTTTTGATGACTTATGTTTGTTACTAAAAACTTGTTCCAAAACTTAAGTTTTTAAAACTTAAGTTTTCAGAAAACTTAAGTTTTTGAAAAACTTAAGTTTTCAAAACTTTAGTTATGAAAACTTAAGTTCGTTCCAAAAAACTTGTTCCAAAATACTTAAGTTTTCGTCAAAAACTTAAGTTTTCGTGAATGAAAACTTAAGTTTTTCACACCAAAAACTTAAGTTTTTCGATGAAAACTTAAGTTCATGTTTGTAAGGGCCTACAGTTTGATCCATAGTTTAAGCTTTTCAACATCAGTTTTCGGCTTAGGACATGCCAAAAAATGACGGGATATTATTCTGGAGCAGCATAGCGGCTGTCGGTGCTACACACGCCATATTAACACCGTTTCCCCATTCTTAGCGGACAATTTCTTGATCTATAGACTAAAGTAAGTTTTACTCGACTACGTGTGGTTTGTCGGGTATAATGGCGGCTTGGAAACGCAGACGAAGGTGTGCCAAGAATGCTTTGTTCTGATTGGTCAATTAAGCCGTCCGTCATAATCTTGGCGATAGGTCAATTATAAGTCGATTTTGACGCCTTCCTTTGTTGACAGTGAAACCGCATTACCGCGTAGTAATTTTTTGTGACGATTCTCCAGTGTGCAGGGCTAGCCTGGACTGAAAGTGAAATATCTCAGCCAAAACTTCATCGGTTTTCGTGGGAGAAAAACGCTTGTTTTTAGAGTTTTACGAGGAATTTGTTGATGAATCTTTTACAGGTCGTTGAGAAAGGCGAAAATACAAACGCGCGAGTCATATTTCTTCAGGCAGCCTTCACGGGCAATAAAATGTAATCGACCGAATAGATCTGTCGACCAGAGATCTACCCTGTGGTTTTTCTCTTGATCCCAGACCGCCCCGAGTTGCTCGAGCTGCCAACTCGAGACGGTCTCTCACGAGGTTTTAGTGTTATGTTCCCGGTCAATACAACGCTGTAGACATTTTGTAAACGCGGCTATTTTTCGCAGTCTTCGCCCACAATTGATTTTGTTTGTGTAACGTCAAACTGCATCATTTTTGCGTTTTTTAAGTTATTCACCGGTCTCCTATTTACGCGCCCATGATGATGGATTA
Organism: Phoronis australis; assembly: GCA_002633005.1. Lineage (NCBI taxonomy): Eukaryota > Metazoa > Phoronida > Phoronidae > Phoronis > Phoronis australis. The sequence goes on along the minus strand of NMRA01000752.1, from coordinate 115,600 downwards.
GTGGGTGAGTTATTACACCGCGAAGAGTTCTAACATCCGGGGATTTTACTTTCATAGTATTGACCCTTGCAGTACAGGCGCGAAATTAACTGTCCAGAATGCCCTAAACCCACGGACGTAGATGGCTCTAACTTCGAATTCATACTATGGTTACGATTTCCACGAACTAAGACGGTGACATCAAACACGGAATGGCCACTGTTGAGGCTTCAGTCAATTGTAGCTTTGCGCATTCTGTTTTCATGTATCGGTGACGTTAAAATCTGGGCTAGTTACATGGACACGTAGGCCACTATCAGTTGGTCGTTCACGTTGTTCCAAAAATAAATATTTTCTGTCAACATCATATTGACAAATTATGTAAAATAAAACAATTGTGAACGGGAAGATGTGAATACGTGGTGAAGAGGCATTTGTCTCTACGCGGCATATGTGCGTGAATCTTTGGTAAAGCGATTGCGATGGCAAAAATGGTAGAAAATACATCAAGGTGCACTTTTGAGAAGCAAAGCGTCTGGTGATATTTACAGCGTATGATCTGGCCACCTTAGGTAGCAAGTGACGCTAAATGAGAAGTGGCAACTACATGTTTGGCGCGAAAATAAAAAATCTTGCTTGTATCGCCACCCCTCCCCGAGTTTTGTCCATTCTAATGAGTCACCACTCGAGATTTGGTTCCGTTTCAGTCCTAAAATCGCACAATAATTATTCTGTGCTCAGCTGTAAGAAAAAATATAATTTTTTGAAACGGTGTTCAGTCTTAAAAAAGTTTCCAGCATGAGAACGCTTCATCAGATATGCCAAGCACACGGAGCGTTGTAAGACAGAGACGTTGGCGTTTCCGTATGTCCACAACAGTGCCTTGAGCAGTGTGTACAAATTTGTTCATTTCGCTTTTTTACACTGACGACTATGGTCAACACTGTGTTTTAAAAGTACCCTTTTGAGGGCATTTTCAAAAATAAATGTTTGGTTGATGAATTCAGCGAGTCGGTGCCCACGGGCAGAAAACGGTATCTGCGTAAAGAAAGAGTTGCGTTTTCAAAATATTCTGAGCATGAGCTCAAGGACTACCTGAGAAAGAAAATAAAACCGAATGCCACACAGAAACTTGTCTAATGAATATATAGCTCTTGGAAAACTGTTACCCCGAAGAAATGTGCAAAATACGAACGTCATTTACGGAAGGTTGTACCAGAAGTAATTCGTTGCAGTGGAGCCGCCACGGGATAGTAAAAACACTGTGCTGTGCACTAGTTAGCTGAATGGAAAGTTGAAGCGGAAAAATCCAGTACACGCATTTTCTATTCCGGAATTGAAATCTCTGTAGAATCAAAAACAATAGACAACCAGGATTTATTGCATCAGAAAACTTATCACGCCAGGAGTGAATTGTTTTCATGCCCGGAGGCTACGTGGTCACCCATTATGCAATGACGCCAATAAAGTGTGTACCTATACATTGGCATCTATTGTAAAACGTGGATTAGACGAAATAAATTCAACCGCATTTCCAAGATAATAGGTCTCGTCGATAAGAGGTTGAACATTTAGCCCTTGTTTATACGTATAGTACGGACATTATCGCTTTGAAGGATCAATGCTTGGGGATGGTGACGTGGTGTTCTGGCGTGTAAAGTTACTGACGTGGTAAGTTTTTGAACCTGGCTTATTAAATATTCAGTTCGGTCGTATTTTATTTTGATGCTGAAGTGAAGGATTTTTAGTCCTCACTTGATAAATTATAGGTGCTGATGTGATAGATTTCAGTCTTGACGTGGTGAATTTTGGTCTTTATTTGTTTTTTTGGTCTTCTGTGTGAAAACAATCACAATGTATTGGATTGTTTTAATTCCTGCTTAAGTAAAATTTCTGGTTTTGAGATATTTATTTTTGGTCCTGGAGAGTTAACATGCTTCGCTTTGTTTCAATCTTGCATGGAAAATATATGTCGTTGAATTTTGCAAATTAGGCCTCCCATAAATGTGGGAGAGCAGGTTGTGTAGCAGCGTACTGTGTAACTTCTTAAATAGATCTAGGTGTTCGTGATTTAGTAATACTGTGAAAAATAAGTAGTTATGACTACGAAAAACGAGTAGTTGTGGATTCTTTTGAAATACTGTATCCTTTGTATATGCCTGATGTAGATGGTTCAGTGGGATATTATGTAAGCGTTATTATCCTCTATGGCGTAACAACTATATATCTTCATTCATGTCTGTAATAGAGGTACTCCCAGGATCATCAAGCATGTGTATGTTTTTATTCTAATGAGGCGTGCTTCAAATGTACAATTAGTAATCATACTTTTGCAGTGGTTCATATCAAACGGATTCATTAAACCCAGTAAATATTTTTGCAACTGCCGATCTGCATATTAGACATGCATATTGCATCATACCTCATCAGAGTAAAACTTGTTATCAATCATAGTAGAAACATTTATTTTTATCATTGCCACAAGACGTTAACAAACGCAGTCAGTGTCTTTAACTGTTGTGTCTACATTGCTGATGAATTAAAGTCGGTCTAATTCCATTTTTATATCACAGAGTCATGCCAAAGGTTTGAAATTGCGCCCCCTTAAAAGTTTTGACCCTGGTGATCACTAGAATCCGACGCAATAAACTTATAGAAGTTGTTTTTAACTAGGGTAATAGAGCTGAAAATTGTGTGCGTTTTCGTTCGCGAGAGTGTTCTTTTTGAATCACTAGGTTAATAATTTTTACGCTCTACATGAAAACACAGACTACTTTTTAGGATTACATGTACCAGGTTACCCCGAAAATATTATTTTCAAAGTTTTACCCCTTAGAGTATACGCGAAACGCCAAGTATTTTGTTCTTACGCCAAAGGGCTCGGAAGGCTCTAGCCTTGGTGCGAAGCTGTTTACTAAATTGAATATACAAATTTGCGCCGTTGTGGGTAAAAACTGACCGAATAAAATCTTCCTAGAGTAATCTAAATTATTTACCAGCGTTGCAAAAATTGGTTTTCGACAATTATTCTGCTGCTAAAATTATGGTGTGTTCTTTTGCGTCGACTTTGGACGCAATGAAATATTGCGTCACCTATTAGCCAGTTTCTTTTTCCCAGATTCTTCAATCAAACGCTCTCCCTCGAGGTTGCGTAAACATCACGATAAATGGTCAGAATTGGTTTCACTTCATTACATGTTTTTGGAATTTTGATATCAGTGAACCGAATTTTAGAACAAATTTTGCTGAAATGTTGTCACGGGAGATGTCGAAAACATTTTGAAAGTGGCTCGTGTCACGAATGAACTAATTTCAAAACGACGACACACGTTTTTTCGTTACAAAAGGCAGAGAATTACGCAAGAAGATGACGTCGGATGTTTTTCGCTTACACGGCCGTAACGGGCAACTTGAATGCCAATTGACTTCCAGAATTTGCATGCAGACTCGCCGGTCTTGATCTCATGTTGATACAAGCTTTTCGAGGAGGTGACAAGCGTAACTATCCGGGCTGTGTGAAGTTTCGAGGTCTGTTTGAGCTCAATACGCAGTGGCACCTTACTATATTTTGAAAATAGTCTTCACAGCTAACTGGCTACATAGGAAGGTCCTAGCTTCGAAAATTTGTTTACTGCGAAAGTGACAACAATTTCAAAATGATGATGGATGACACTATAAACCGATCACAGTCTTCCGTTTTCATGCGCCCATGATTTAATATCGGCGCTATGTTCAAGCCATTGTTTATGTTGTTCCTAAAATAAACTTGGGTTCTATTGCTGTACCAACATATTAAGAAATTATACACAAATAAACAATAATTATCTGTGGTAAAGCGCAAAATACAGCGTGATGAAGTGATGATCAAGAGCAATAACGGATGAGCGCAAATGCGTGCTGCTTGTTGAGCATTCCGCGGCATGAAAACATATGAGGTCGTAAAATATCCAGTGTTGTATTCTGATTTTCATGCAATTTTGCTGTAAATTTCAAATTTCGTGCTTGTTTTAATGCATAATGTACTATATAAAAAGTCTCATATCAAAAGTTAGAAATTATGCCTCCGCAATATCACTTAACGTTTGATTTTACCAGGCTGTCATTAATTCAACATAAGGTTTTAGGCTGGTGTAATTTAACGCACTTCGTATTTGTAGGTTGATTCGATTTTACATGTACTTCCATTCAAAAGTTGAACAAAAGTTTATAAACCGATGTCAAGACCGGAGTTGCCACTGGTAAACGAACAGCGAACAGTTAATGTTTGTTTGTCCAAAAATCACCCGCTAAGTCATAAAATGGTCATCTACGCTTAGCGACCACTTAGCCGACCCAAGTGCCGACCACAGAGGCGACTCAGCAGACGGCTCCTAGTCTACCACTGTTGGTCGGCTGCTGGTCGGCTAGACGACCGGTCGACGGCCTGTCATCGACAGGTCGGACAAAAATTCGTGAAGTATGCTGTAAAAAGCCTACACTGCAGAGATCTTTTTGAAGGGCCCTGATTACATAAAATTTACTTTACTGAAAGAAGCTGTAGCTGGCTTGGACTCAGCTACAGCTGATGGCCTGGGATAAGCAATGCACCTAGACCAATTTTTGACTAAAACTTGCCCCTGACCCAATATGACATTGAAGCATGAAATACGAAAGCAATGTGACACTTGGGTGAAGCATATCATCCAAAATTTTGTGGTGACTTGAGAGTGCTGAATAAAGAAATAATGATTGTAGTGTGCCATTATACTTTAGTTTCCGTAAACTGATTAAATCGTTAAATTTCTAGAGTACAGTAGGCCCAATTCTCACTAGCTTTGCTGTACTTTTTGACAAACAACATTCCGGTTATGTTACTTTTGCTCAAATTTCTGTTCTAATTCAACAAACTATTTCTAACGAAGCTTTGTGTTAAGGACACTCTTGATCAACCAGACACTGTGCGATAGTAATAATAATAATAATAACAAATACAGACATAGGCCATAGTCCATTCGACTCTAGGAAGCCTAGAAAATCACTTCCGTGACCACTTTTTGGGGGCAAGATAATTTTGGTGTTTTTAAGGTAATTAAGTAGTATACTTTAAGAATCTAAAAAGTTCCCAAGGTTTGACTTGCACGTTTTCGAGAAATTTGGCCCCAAAAAATCTGACTTTTTGCAAAATTTGACACAGAAAACCAATCTTCAAAAAGCAACAACACTAGACAAAAACTGAATGATAATCTGATTGGGTTTTGTTCATTTGAAATTATTGAGCAAGGAAAGCGATAAATATTGTGACATTAGTTGGAAAATTGCTCGGAAAAGAGAAAAAGTAAACGTTTAGCAGCGCCTCCTGTTGGCCAGAAAACATACTACTATATCCTGAACTAGAAAAAGAACTATACTGTTAACCATACGGAACTTGATAAAGATTTGACATCACAACCTACATGTAAATACCACACATTTCCAATGCTTCTGCAACACATTTTCTCTCATCAATTTCATTAATTGTCATAATTACTTAACATTATCCCTCAACTGTCACAGGGAACGACACACCGAGCAGTGTCAGTCATGAGCACGAAAAAAGATGCTGTCAATATTCTCCATTAGGTTGAAAATTTAAAGTTCTTTAACAACATAGCATACACTTATTATGTTTCTTCATCTACTCCATCATCATTTATATCATTATTGTCATCAAAAGTTTTTTTTTGACTGAGACAACGTGTTCACACGCAGTCTGGACATTCACACAACTTAGAGCATGGTATGCCTGACTTCAAACAAGAGCACCTTTTTATTACAACTTCTTTTACACTTGCCATTAAAAAGCATTTTCATGGCATTTTCTGGGGCTGAAGGCAGAGTCACCCATTGGAGCATCAGAATACCCCGCTCCAAAAGTCACCCATTAGCAGCTGGACATGGTGCACTGATATGCTGTTGCAAGGCTCCTTTTTGAATGGCACACTGGTAGTTTGCTCTTTTAGGATGTAGCAGCAAACAATCATGATGAGGAGGCAGATCACAGACTTCAACCTGAATATGTGGTGGCGTGCTTTATTAACTGTTGATGACTCGCTGTACAGTTTGCATACAAACCGTTCAATGTCTTTAATGAGTTAACCAGGAAACACAAATTTTGAGCCCACCTTTAATGGCAAAGACAAAGTTAAAAAATTATCTCTGCAAGCCTGCACCCTACCCAAATTAAAAAAAAAGTTTTGACAACCTAAATACCGTTTTATCTAAACACCTTGCTACAGTAATCCTATTTAACTGAAATAGATAACCAAAATGCTCTTCACCTTGGCACACACTGTGGCCAACAACTGGAATTTCATTTTGTCTAAGTGCTCAGGAACAAAAATAAGCATTAAGAGAAATGAGCATCATTATTAGCATTGATTGCACTGTGCAGCTGCCTTCAAACAATTTAAAACATAGAAACATTTTTATCATCCTTAATACAGTAGTTCAGCCTTTGAAAAATAGAGGAATGGTCATGTTGGCAATATTTTTGTTTGAAATTGAAAAGCGTCTTCTTTACCGTAGAGCTAAAATTTCATTTGACGCTTCCTGTTTGAAATAGCACGTAATTGGAAGAGTAAAAAATTTTTCTTTTCTAAAATCTCCAATTCAAGAATCTTGAAAATGTGAGATTCTGAAATCTGCGCAACATTTGAATTTTCAAGATAAATAAATTACAGAACACAGGCAATATTTCCATTTTTATATTTCTCAAACTCCAATCACTGCTCATGATTCTACATAAAAGGATCTCAAAATAGGCTTAGAAGTTAATAAAAAGCAGTCACACTGTGCTGATCACTCACACGTTGGTAAAAACTACTGCCACTACATTTGAGATTGAGACCACTATTACTACAAATTTATCAAGCAAAATAGTTTTTGTTCTGTGACATAAACTAAAGATTATTTACCATAAATGACACCTTTTCAAATTAAGAATATGTAGGCGTATTAAGAGTGACTCCATATAAAAACCAACAGGTAGAGTCTATACTCAAAATCACCGATTTTTTTGAAACTTAGCACATGAATTTGGTTTGTTGAGATGTAGAAAAACCTCACTTTTTAAGAATTTTCATTCATTATTTTTCTTTTTATGACCTGTACCTCCATTTTGCAACAAAATTGGGCGTTGAAGTAGGCCTGTTTGAATGCATTTTACTAGCATGTGTGGTAAGGTCAAAACAAATTAATAATACGAAATGAAAGCGCAGTGGCTGAATAATTCAACGGCATCATTTTCAAAATCCATTTTTAAATTTGTGCGTTTTGAATTTGTGAGGCAAAAACGGCTATTTTTCAGGTTTTGACTGAAGCCATTTTCGGCCAAATTTGGCACTCTGTAGAAGCCATAACGCACCTTTTCTGAAATTGACTTTATAATAATTTGTTTAGTCATTCCTAACCTGTTTATAATCTAAAATAAAAAATCTTGCCTGTAATGTAGTTTATGCGTACGAAGCATTACACGAAATGCACTTCGTCCTTTTTGCATGTTCTCAGTTGCCTCTGCTGCCAATAGGGGGCTCTTGGAACATATAATTAGCTTGCGAAACACGAAATAAAAACCTTGTTTTTGGAGAAAAGGCAGACAGCATTATTAATTACCATTCTCTGAAAACGGCATTGATGATTATTGCTTATTACAAAAAATATGTAACGTAAATCAACTGGCATGCGGGGTTCTAAATGAGTAGATGGCGCTGCTTTTGTTTGCGTAGAGACTGAAGACGCATCTAGAATAAGAGCAGTAACACGAGTACCTTACTATAATTCAAGACTTCGCGAGATATTGCCCTGCATTTCAAATGAGAACACGTGGTTTTGGATAAATTTTAAAGAGGTTCTAGTGTTACTGAACTCACCCCTGCCTTGTTTTCTATCTGCCTTGTTGGTGCCACAGGCAAAGGATGGCACCCAAGGTGGATATGGCCCCCCTAGTGTTCAGTGCAAAAAATCTTTCAACTTGTCAATAGTCATTGTAACTTTGGGTTCATATTGTAATGTCCCTGCTGGTTTCTACAAATATTAGTCGCCACCAGTCGCCAGAAATCTGGTGTTCCCCCCACACACCGGGCACCCTAACGCTGAATATTTCTGTCAGTGTGATCATCAGTGGTATAAAAAGGTACACATTCACAGTCATTAGAAAATGATTCACGAGAGACAATTTTTTAATGACTCATTCATGACAGACATGAAGTAAACAGAAGTAACGGTCTCGACTTCATATATCACACATCTTTGACTGGTATGATACAAAACTAGGCTAAACGTTGAGCTCATTTACCACTTCATTCAGTAAACCTAACGATATAACAACATCTTCAGCAGAAATTGCATCGTCATAAACATTGCTGCAGACAACCTCGAAAAAATCCACCAATATGCGATTCACTTAATATCACAGGTAAACACTTTACCAGTGGGTTCTCGTAATGTTTTCTCCATTTTGGGTCTTCCGAGGGTGAACGTTTTTACCTGACTTATCTCCTTCATCGAATATGTTCGTCACAAAGTTCTTTACCTTTGCTTAAAATCTTGTTGACACGTTACCTGTTTTCAATGCCTAACCTATTGCTTCATCATTCGTCTCATCCAAATAGTACTCTGAGGCTGCCTCAAATGACGCTCCGGTTCTTGCATCTGAAAGCACTTCTGACCACTGCCGTGCGATGTGGTCATACGTGGTTTCCCTCTGTAAATGTTCAGTGTAGTTACCCACATCCAAATGCTGACCTAGTTCTACGTCTGTAGCAAGAAAAAATTCGAGTAACCTTGCTGGGTACAAGGGAACTTTGTTGAGGCTCTTCACTAGATACAATGCCAACCTTAATTCTTGGTAATGAAAATCCGCCACGTCTAGAGATGTTAGTGTATTTTAGAGAAATAGGTTTCCCATTTTCCCAGTACTTGTACGAACTTACCGTCACCTGCATGGAATGATTTCCACACGCGAATTCCTTGGGTGGAATAGTGGGAATTTTTGAATGTGCTTATACCAGGAACTGAGTATTTTGGAAAAGACTTTGTTGCATTGACTGAACATGCATACACATAACATCCCTTCACATGGCCAGTGGAAAGTAATGCTTCTTTCAAATCCAGAAACTTTATGATATTGTTACCTTCGGTTGCAAAGTACTTTGCATGTTGTTTGAGTGGAGCGATCTTGCCATCACAGAGATCCTTTCCATTCTGACTTTTACTTAAGTCATATCTCGAAACAGAAATGCCGGTAGAATTTGACAAGGCTGCTACGTTCAGGAGGAGAGGAGCAGAGTAGTAACATCCAGCATTACCTGACTCTTCCATGACTGGTCCTGTTCAGTCAGAAATTCACCGAATCTGGGTAGTACGAGTGCGTACTCTGGCACAGGCCTTGTTTTATGAGGTAGTTTCCTGTATCGCAAATGTTCAGTGGTGTCTTTGACATAACTCACTAAAGCACAAAGCTTTTGTGATCGGATTTTTTGCAGAATAAACTCTAAAGGAACATGAAGGCCCATCGAAATCGTCCGCCATTTTGTCTTTTTAAAATGCGCTTGCTTCTCTCAAAACCAGTCATTACAACTATCAATTCATTCTCGTTTAATCTTAAAGGCATCTACATGTATTTCCATTTAAAATTTCTACAGGGTGTTTAAATTAACCTGATAATGCAAAAGAAATGAAAGAATACAAGAGGGTTACACGTACCTTTTTTATATATCCTCAAGCTTAACCTCAACTGACTCCCTCAAAGGTGGGCAAAGGTCATCGGGTTCAGTTTTGATACTAGCCGCGTAATAAATCCGGAAAACATCTTGTTTTCATTTGAAAGAGTTTAGACTTGGTTTCTATAACTATTTAAAGCAGACTTCTTGCCTAAAAGTTTGTTCAAATGGTCTGTAAAGTCTGTTCGTCATTTCCAAACTATGAAAATAGACAGTTTTGCAAGACAATTTTCACTAAGGTGCAAAGTTGAGGCAAGATTTTTTATTGCTCAGTCATCAAGACTAACTCTTTAACTGTACGTTCAAAACGTCACATAAGGCTACAAGGTGTTTTATGGCAGTGAGAAGGTCACAAAAATGGCCACTAAAATTAGCCCCCAAAAGTGGTCTGTGGATTATCTCCCCTGTCTAGCACAAAACTGTCAGATTTTGATAAATGGCACATAATTATGTACAGTATACGTTGGTTATTCCAACCACCAAAATATAGCTTTCGATCTATTTTGTATGTTACTCATTTTTGTTGCTGAAAGCATGCGATTTTTGAGACAGCTAATATGCCCAATTGTGCCAATTTGTGTTATCATGCTCCAGCGGCGAAATTAGGAGTCATTGAGTGCACAAAATTTGGCATTTGGATTTATGTTAGGATACCTACTCATGTACAAAAAATGAAGTTATTTTAAATTTTGACGTATAGACTGATTTTTGAAAATCTACTGGTTTTTATATGGACTGTCTCTTAACAATTGAATGTTTGTAACTGGGATAGGTTTTTAACTTTCCTTTTGTTTGTGAAGTTTCCCTGTGAAATTTGATTTGTGGCAAATGGTTCATGGTGGTGGCAAGACATATAATGTATATTTACATGTAACTGACATTGACAATCTCCTTAATTTTCTAAGGGCTCAACATTATTTCCATCATTAGCTTGTTTTTTTTTTCTTTTTTAAGAGCTCTTTCAATTTTTGTTACCTCTGTTAAGTGTGATAGAAGCATGCGTGCACCAAGACTAAAAATGGGGGGGCTTGAGTTTTTGAGAATGTGGACATTTATTAAAATTCATGGGGTACTTCAGAGCTCATCTCATCTCATCTCACCTAGGCGTTGTCCATCCACTGCAGGATGTCGCCCTCCGACAATGCCTTCCAACTTGTCCTGTCTCTTGCTGCTCTCGTCCATGTTGTGCCTTTCGTTTTCACGATGTCATCTCTCCATCTGGCTTGGGGCCGTCCTCTTGACCTCTTTCCATATCTGGGTTGCCACTCCGTGCACCTTTGGTCCATCTGTTGTCCTGTGCTCAGGCCACGTGTCCTCTCCACCTCCATTTCAATTTCAGAATTGCCTTGATTATATCCATGACTCTTGTTTTGTTCTCTTATCTCTGTGTGTGGAATCCTGTCTAGTAATTTTATTCCAAGCATTTTTCTCTCCATTGCTCTCTGTGTTGTTCTTAGCTTGGCAATTGTCTGATTTGTTAAGGTCCATGTTTGGCATCCATAGGTGATTGTGGGGATGATGCACTGGTCAAATACTTTTCTTTTCAGGGATATGGGTAGGTTCTTATCTTGGAATGTTTCTCTGTTTTTTCCAAAGCAACTCCATCCAGGCCTTATTCGGATTTGTATTTCATTGGTCGTACGGTTCCCATTAGTATAGTTTGTCCCAGGTATTTATATTGTGTGACTTTTTCAATGATCTTGTTCTCCACCATTATTTGTTCATCTGTTTCAAAATTTGTCGTGTACTTTGTCTTGTCCTTGTGTATCTTTAATCTCACATTGTTGCTTTCTTCATTCAGTATATTTAAATTTGTTTCTAATTGTGTTAGGTCTTCTGTGCACACAGCAACATCATCTGCAAATCTTAGGTCTGTTAGATGTTCTCCGTCTATGTTTACTCCCCTTTGAAGGTCTGAAGATTTGAACATCTCTTCCATTGTCAGTGTAAACAGTTTAGGTGAAATTGGGTCTCCCTGTCGAACTCTTTTCTCTATGTTGAATCTTTCAGAGACGTGGTTGTCGATGTGTATTCTGGTGGTGGCATCTGTATATATTTTTTGCAGCAGTTTTACACATGTTTCATTTATGTTGATGTTTTTAGGGCTACGAAAACTTAAAAACTTATCAGCAATGATACTTCTCTTGCACTCAATGTTGATACGTTTGTTTGCAGTAGCCTTAGACCAGGTAATATCTGAAAATTCCAGCTCAGAAATTTGAGCAGAAGCTAACACATGAATGCAACAAGGGGCAGACATCTTGCCAGTCTATTTGTGAAGTTGCACACTAGTTCAATAATTCATGGTTTCAGCAGAGCCTTAGCTGTCCCAAAACTATTCTTTGCAAAACGCGAAATGATTCAGGAATGTGCCAAGAATTGTTTCAGTACAATGACACTCGTAGCCACTTGATTTGGCTTTCCTCAATTCCTAACTGCTGCCTGCTGGTTTTTGAGCCTTGGCCCTTGGTATATGCCTATTACTTGCACACCCATCTAAGCATTAACACTATCCAATGTAGTCAGTAGCAGTAAACAAGCTAGCTTAGCCAGCAGGATAACATCAGCTGACTGTCCTCTGATGAATGTTTTCATGCCAAGCAGACGACTTTTGAAGGGGAAAGGTATGGACACAATATTTTCCGGGCATTTGATTGGCTGTTTGGATCATTTTGCACTGACACCTGGTGGCTAACATATTAGTTGATGTTATATTTTTCCCAGCTTTTAAATTAAAATTCCTACTAAACGTGCATGTGCACTCTTGGGAACTTTTTTGAAATTGACTTTTGAACAGCTGTAGATTGGTTTAATGCAAAGTTCCCGTTGTGCCCAGAAAGTGGCCACGGAGGTGAAACAGTCCAGTCATTCTAGGGCTCCAGAGGGCCCAACCTAGAAAAAATTGCAACAGAAGGTTTTTTTTGCATAAATGGCATCTTCAAGCATCCCTTGGTGTCAGAAAAAAAATCTACCAAAATCGGAGTGGCGGAAGTCGGTTTTTCAAGATGGCGGAAAAAATGGCCGACAAAACCGGTGTTTACTGTTTTCTGGCATATTACTCTTATGTAACAGCTAAAAATAAAACAATAAAGTTTGTCATTGATTATTCACTTTTCATAACAGGCATACCAATCAAAAGATGCCAATTTTCCGTAAAATAAAACCAATATGGCCGACAAAATGGCGGCCGAAACGGCAATTTGGTACATGTTGCAAGATTTCTTTTTATATTTTGCCCTGAAAATGGCAAAAGTTTTATTCTTTTGTAAGTTAGACAATTTAAAATATACATGTATGGACCTTACAATTGGTCACTGGTTTGTGAGAAAAAAAATTAAGATGGCTGACAAAATGGCCGCCAATTCTTAACTTACCCCAATTTACCGCCTTTACGTTCTGCAAACTTTGCTTGTAACCTGATACGCATTTACACAAAAACATTTTACAATCTACAGTCAGGGTTAATGAGTTGATTGTTTCTATAATTTGTTTTAAGATTTCGATACTAAATGTGGGATTTTAATCACATATATATATATATATATATATATAACATAAAAGTTGGTGTTTTTCAGAAAAGGCTTCAGTTAAATTCTCATAATAAATTTCAAAAACTCAATTATTTTTCTGAAAAATATATTCATTTGAGGTATCAAAAATAATATTTGTTAGAAAAAAATGTTATTCTGGAGGAGTTATTGGCTTATTCAATACACAAACCCTAAATAAAATTGGGCAAGAAGTGGCTTTTTTGCTATTGGAGATATTATTACTTATTCCCAAGTATCGATTTCGTCTGCTGCTGGTATTGAGAATTTGGCTGCTGATTTCACCTGAATTTGATCTAAAGCCAATAGGATTGTGTAACAAAAAGTTATTAATTAAATTTTAATAATTAGGACTCACAATTTGTTTAATATGCATGCTTTTTATGAACATAGGTAACTGATTTTAGAGGAAATTAGTGCCAGCAAACAAAACGACAGTGATCTGCAGTCACTTGTTCTTAGCCAGGCTTGGAAGATTTCATACTGAGATGAGCTTTCTGTGATGTATTGGATACGTAATGTCAGGCACAGAGCTTCAAAAAGTTCTTGAGACGGTGAATGCATCAAACAGTGTGATCCTTATGTTAAATGGAAAAAGTGTGGATAGAGCAGTGACGGGACATGTGTTGGTAGACTCAGCACTGAATGCTATTATGAAAGCCACAACATTCAACATCCCACTTCCAAATATTGACAGAACAAGTATTATAACGCTAATCCAAAACCAATGAAGAAAGAAATTCAGGTTCTTCAGAAATTCCAGGAGTCCAGAATGTCACGAACACAGAACATGTCAAGAGGTGGAGCAGTTCAATGTTTGTACACAAATTTTGGCTCGTCAGAATATATGGAGACAGATTCTTCAGACATCCCAACTGATCACATAACTAGATGTATACTCTGGGGCATGCCATGCCCCGCCATTTTCTTCCGATACTGAGCCTTGGATTACGGTGGAGTTTACTTCTGGCTTCCGACCTACTGACATTGGTATATTCAAACACAACTGAATCAGAGTATAGGTCTTCAGAATTCGCAGTGACAGAGAATAGTTCGTCAGAAGAATCACTGGTCAATGATGTTCTTCATGATGATTTGAGAGCTGATCCGAAGCAGTATGATGATCTTATTGCTGGCATGACGTCTGTGTGCGACGATGTATGCTCGTCGGAGTGTTTTGTGGGTATCCATAAAAATGGAAGCACATAAATCAGACTTGGGCTTGCAAAGTCGAATCATTAGTCTTTGGCTACAGTATATGAAGATGACTGACATCCTTCGACTTTTTTAATAGCAGAAAGAACGTCATATTGGGAGCTTCACCTAAAAGCAGTTTCTGAAATGCTGCCTTACTTTGCAGCTGCTGGTCATAACTGCCTTATGCAAAATCTTCATACATATACTTGCAGCAGACATAGCAACTCAAAGTCACCCGTACAGACGGCCAACACACCATAAGACAAAGTGACAGATTCTGGGCAGGCTTGTCATAATGAGATATGATTTTGTAATTGAACAAACGCTCATGAAAAGTTTTGAAACAACAGGAGGTTTAACTAGAGGTTGCGAAATGGGAGATACACAGAGTGCACCATGGCTGCTTTCCTTGCCGGCATGCTTAAGTAAAAATGGTGACATGCAGACTGTGACAAACTTGAGTTGTGAAACAAGTCAGCACCATAAAGAATGTACCCAGGCAAGACAGTCGTGTGACGACAAAGACATCCGCAGCCTTGTTGAATTCCTCCACAACAGTAATGCATTTTAAAGAGATACATTACAGAACATCGCCACTGGTGTGACTGCAGGCACATGCGTCAGTGCTAAAAATGCCAGAGAAGTGGGGAAGGCGGTTCAGTTGTCTATGGAGGGGTCAAGTATGAAAGACTTCACATTCAGAAAGAAAGACAATGTTGTGGCAATGACAATTCAATCAGTTCATGCTGCTAAAATTGGATCCACGACTGCTATTTCAGTGAATCGTGACAGCTGCAAAACACAACAGCGAAAATTCATCAAGCCTTTTGAAGTTTGAGCTGTGTGTTGGTTACCCTGCTCTTTTTGATACATCTGGTCTTCCCAGAGTCGCTAATAAATCAATATGAACTGATGCACTCCGGGTCCACTGGGGGACTACATGAGGATTTCAATTTCCAGAAAACACGGTGATGCATGTTATCGGCAGCGGTTCTCTCTTTCGCCGTATTCCCTGGCCTAGAGGTGCAACGTTTCAGTCATTTGGTAGAGCTTATTTGGATTACATCAGCAAGTGCACCCAGCTTTAAGTGTTGTTTTTGATGGTTACTGAGATGGACCATCAACTAAAGATGTCTCTCATGTTCGAAGACTGGGTGGGGTGGTTGGAACTGAAGTTCACTTCAATGGTGACATGGAGATTAAGTAAAAAAGAACATTTTTGGCCAAGAGCACAAACAAACGATTCATTCACTTCTTGTCAAGTTTGCTAGGAAATGCTGGTTGCACAGTGGTACAAGCTCAAGGTGACGCATATGTTTTAATTGTAGAAACAGCAGTAGAGAACACAGCACAAGGTCCAACTACCCTTATTGCAGACGATACAGACTTGTTGGTTCTTTTGCGTTACCAGGTTACTTCACAACAAATTCCAATATTTATGTAATTTGACAAGAGGCACCAAAGCAAGAGGAGAGTCTGGGACATCAAGGAACTACAGTTGTCTCTTGGTGCCGAAACTTGCGTAGTTTTGCCATTTACGCATGCAATAAGTGGTTGCAACACAACATTACAGCCGTTCGGTATTAGCAAAGATTCTCCCATTCAAGAAACTGCGTGATCGAGAATTCTGAAAAAAAATAGTAAGAGTATTCACTAGACACATGCAGCTGAAGCAAGACATATTTGAAGCTGGTAAGAGTTGTATTTGTGCTTTGTGGCGGTACTGACTCTGGAAATTTGGATGACTTGCGATACAGGCGATTTGTGGATGAGGTGTCAGATTAACCACAGTCCAAATACAATCAATATCACCAACTTTCTTCGGTAGCTAAATTCCATGCTGCCGGCCGGGGACATATTATCAAGAGCAAGAGCGGTCAAGTTTCCGTGGCAGTGGCCTAGACTCGCTGTATTGGGTATGCGTGCTGGCAGGTGGAAATTCATTCCCACGACGACGGACCAGTCGCACCAGTGAACCTGCTGAAGGTAGTGAGATGCTCGTGTAAGACCAACTGCAGTTCCAAGAGATGTACTTGCAAGGAGTTAGGATTGACGTGCTCGGTTGCATGAGGAGAATGTCGTGGTTTTAGCTGCAGCAATTCATTCTCAGTTGACAGAGATTAGTTGTGTAAATACTGGTTGATTGTGTATAGATTCATTAGCATTTACAACTTACTGGATGTGATACAGACAGTGTGGATAGTAGATCACTGAATTAATTGCAGAGTTATTTTCAATACAGCACATTTTTTCAGGAGGAGAATGATCCTTCAGTCCAGGTAAACCCGATGTTTTTACCGAAATAAGTTATTCGTTAAACCATCTTGAAAACGATAGTCCTAATCTTCAAGAGCCAGACAAAAATTATTGTAATGGACGTGCTGACCTAAAAAACTCAGGATATGGCGTGTCTCTGGAATCTGAAGTTCTTACACGAAGCAACTATTTCGTGGCCATCTTAGAAAATGGTGGAAGTAATCAGAGCCAAATGCAATGAGTCTCAATGAATTAGTCGACCCAGAAAACCTATGATGCGACGTTTGAAGCAAGATAACACACTAATCTGTTCATGCGAAATTGTGTGATTCAAGTAGTATTTGGCGGCCATCTTGGAAAATGGCGGACGGTGTCACCACAGCCATGCAAAACCATTTCCAATAGATTTTTTGACCCACAAAACATACGTAAAGATTTTTGAATTTTTACTCTATCACAATTCACTCTTGAGTTCTAGTGAGCATCAGAAAATCTGGCGGCCATTTTTTCCGCCATCTTGAAAAACCAACTTCCGCCACTCCGATTCCGTTAGACTTTTTTTTCCCACTAAGGGGTGTGAAAGGATACGATTTATGCAATAAAACCTTCTGTTGCAATTTTTTCCGGGTTATCCGTAGAATGACTGGACTAAAAGATAGGAGAGCTGGGACTATGGCCTAACAGTGCAGCAGGTGGCTTTGTTTCTTGTTGTGGGGCAAAGCACAATTTTGCTGGGACGGACGCAATGCTTCGCTCCCGTGCCAGCTATATATGTCTAAACACGAAACTGGGGCAAGGCAGAAGGGATCATCTCTGTTGCGCTTGCGCAAAAAAGCGCACATATATACAGAAGATCATGTCCATGCAATTTTTATTATTTACCAGTCAGCTGTCCAGTGCCTTGTCTTTTAACTAGTCTGAGCTCAGTTCAAATGCTTGTTATGTGCAGTGAGGCCTGCTTGTGAAATTGCATCAGCAGATCAAAAATATCATTGAAGCAAAACTCAATGTCATGAATTACTTACACTTTGGGGAATTCAGAGGCACCATAAAACATGCGCGCACCAAGCCATCATTGTGGGAGAGCTCGAATTTCTGTCGATGCGGACCTTTTCCGACAAAATATCGGTAGGACTAAAAAACAACAGGGTACTACCTTCAAAACTGTAAACTGTGCGTCTGCGTCTTTTCAGTGGACTTTTGCCTCGTTTTTCTCGGAGTTTTCGTTTCTCCGAGGCGGACCTTTTTGCCCAATTCGCCAAATTGGTGGGGGGCTCATTCGAGCCCCCGAGCCCCCCCCTGGGTGCGCGCATATAAAAGCAACAGCAATAGCAAAATTTAGTAATAATAAATTATGACTCCAGCGATTTTGAATGTTTGTGAACACTTGACACCATATCATCTTGCGCTGTGTGTGTCAGTTGTGTTGTGTCAAAAGTTAATGTCTAAAGGTACTTTAGCTATCAAAACTTTTTACAATTGTTTCAAGTGAACAATAATGGTATTCACAGATTTTATGAGATAGTGAAGTGGGTATATAACTTGCTATGGAACTTAACTGACAATTAACATGAGACAGGGTAACGCAGAGAATAGGCAAAGTGCATTGAGAAAAGGCTTATAAAACACTCTGTGAAAAATTCAGTGTTTATTCACGATGTTAATCAAAAATCAAACCAAGTGCACTGAAGAAAACTCACAATGTCAATTTTGTGAAGTCCAACAGATTGGTCTTTGGGTACATTTTTCAGATAAATGGTGAAAAACAAATTAAATAGATTATCCATTTTCCATATTTTCAAATGTTTGGAGTCTGTACCAGTGTGCTGGAGCAAGGGCGACCTATGGGAAACTAAATGTAGCATCCCACAGGTGATGCATCCCACAGGTGATGCATCCCGCAGGTGATAACCGTATTACACACATCTAACGGATGTCGAAAGTTAAACAATAGCTTGCGAAATTCACAAAACATCATTTGGCATGGGAAACCATAAAAATATATTTAGAATAACACCCACTAGCTTTTTTCTATGCTAAATTGAAGGTTGTGGTTAGTCAAACTCCATTTTTTCTTCTATGCCTACTGGGGTAATAAAATTTTGTTGTAGCATCCAATGTCCATCAAATTGCATCATTTTGCTTTTGATATATAGAAAATATACAAAATCCAGTTTCCTTTAAAGTAGCATGCCAAATATCTTACTTTTTATCATCAGATGTGGGCTTTTTGACTAAAGACTTTTTTAAAATTCGAAAAAACCTATATCAAAACTAAAGTGATCCTTTATTTTTCTTTTTGGATACAAGTTAGTTTTAAATTTAAATATAAGTTTCTGAGTACAGGTGAAAGTTCTCTACAGATTGAAGTTTCCCAGCCCTGGCAGTTGTTAGGTTGACCACAACAGTTTATTGTGAACTAAGAATCTGCCATATACTAGAAATTCGAACCAGCCCCCGCTCAGTGCTGGCTACGGCCTGCATGGGGCCAAAGGGAACGGGTTAGCTTAGAATATTGATTTATTACCCAAAAAGTGGAGGGACTGAGCAATATAGTATAGGCATAGGAACCATTTGATGGTTGAAGGACGGGGAGCCTATCTGTTTACTTTCAGTCAATTTTATTTTAAGACATAGTTCATGTGTCGAAAGTTACAGCACACATCACAAAATTTTGTCCGACCGGTCGGAAATTGGTCGACCGGCCGGCTAAAAATTAGCCGACCGGCAGCCGCCTGCAGTGCCGACTCCTAAGGAGACACCCCAGCCAACCCTTTAGCTGACCCTTCAGCCTACCGGCCATCAGCCGACCAGCTGGTCGGCTGCTATTTTTAGACTAGAGTAGCAGTTGCGTAATAGGTTGTCAGGCTGATGCCACTTTGCGTGTCGATGCATATTCGTCTTAGCACAGGGTCAAATAAATTAACCTAGTTTTACTGTCTCGGTTGCATGAGTTCACATCGGTTGTGTAACACCACTAATTCGAACGTTGAAGGCAAACATTGGATTATGGGCAATGCAACAAGTTTTGGATAAAAAACGTGAAAGTTTTCTTTACATTTGATCAAGTTGCGTTAGATTGGCTGCTTCCCGGTCAATACAACGCTGTAGTCATTTTGTAAGCGCAGCTATTTTTGACATTCTTCGCCCACAATTGATTTTGTTTGTGTAACGCCAAACTGCATCTTTTTGCGTCATTTAAGTTATTCACGGTTGTTCTATCATGCGCCAATGATGGTGGGATAGTGAGTGAGTCGTTCCACGGCGAAGAGCTCTCACTCCGGGGATTTTATTTTCATTCTATTGACCCTTGCAGTACCGTGAGACGCGAAATTCACGGTCTAGTATGTCCTAAACCCACGGACTTCGATGGCTCTAACTTCGAAATCATGCTATGGTTACGACTTCCACGAACTTAGACGGTGACATCAAACACGGAATGACCACTGTTGAGGCTACAGCTAATTGTAGATTTGCGCATTCCGTTTTCATGTATCGATGACGTTAAAACTTGGGCTAGTTACATGTACACGTATGCCCCTATCAGTTCCAAAAATAAATATTTTCTATCAACAACATATTGACAAATTATGTAAAATAACATAATTGTGAACGGGAAGATGTGAATACGTGGTGAAGAGGTATTTGCCTCTACGCGGCATGTGCGCGTGAATCTTTGGTAAAGCGATTACGATATTGAAAAATGATAGAAAATACATCAAGGTGCACTTTTAAGAAGCAAAGCGTCTGGTGATATTTATAGCGTATGATCTGTCGCCTTAGGTAGTAAGTGACGCTGAAAGACAAGTGGCAACTACATACGAAAATATTAATCATGCTTGGTTCCGTTTCAATCCTGAAATCGCAGAATAATTCTTGTGTGCTCATCTGCAAGCAGACCTACAATTTTTTGAAACGGTGCTCAATCTTAAAACAAAATTCCAGCGCGAGAGCGCTTTATTAGAAATGCCAAGCACACGCAGCGTTGCAAACCAGAGAAGTTGGCGTTTCCGTTTGTCCACAAAAGTGCTTTGAGCAGTGTGCACAAATGTGTTCATTCGCTTTTCTACAATGACTTTCGACGCAATGAAATATTGCGTCACCTATTAGCCAGTTTCTTTTTTCCAAGATTCTTCGAGGTTGCGTAAACATCACAACAAATGATCTTAATTGGTTTCACTTCATTACATGTTTTTTGGAATTTTGATATCAGTAAACCGAATTTTTTAACACAATTTGCTGAGATGTTGTCATCATCTAATGGGAAATGTCGAAAACATTTTGGAAGTGGCGCCTGTCACGAATGAATTCTTTTCAAAACGACGACATGCGTTTTCTCGTTACAAAAGGCAGAGAATTAGGCTAGAAGATGACGGCGGATGTTTTTCGCTTAAACGGCCGTAACGGGCAAGTTGAATGTCAGTTGACTTCCAGATTTTGCATGCACACCCGCCGGTCTTTAGCTCATGTTGATACAAGCTTCACGTACGAGGTGACAAGCGTAACTATCCGGCTGTGTGAAATTTCGAGGACTGTTTGAGCTCAATCCACAGTGGCAACTTGCTGTATGTTGAATATAGTCTTCATACAGCTAGCTGGCTTGTTAGGAAGGCTGTAGCTTCGAAACGATTTTTTTACTGCGAAAGTGACAACAAATTCAAAATGATAATGGGTGCCACTATAAACCGATCGCATTCTTACGTTTTCATGCGTCCATGATCTTAAAGGAGAATGCAACTCAAAAACAACCTATATTGTATCAATTTAGATCGCGTAAATCTACTCGATAACGACACGGCAGACGGAGGTGTTGAAATTATCCAATGACGTGATTGGTTTCACACGCAGTCTGTTCAGCAGTTCACAACACGGATTACTGGTGTTAGCTTATCGCTTGAATTCATCGTTTAACACCAATAAATCACCAAACTTCCAAGTAAAACCCTTAAAATATACAGAGTTATTATAAAAACGAGTTGTTTTATTTCGCTGTTACCGATTTATTGGTATTAGGACACACTGTAGTTCGGCAGGCCAATTTACCAAGGTCCGTAGCAGGTGCTTGGGGTCCGTTCGGAGATAAATTCGAAGTATTCTTCCGTTAAATACAGACAAGAGAACTTATGTTGTTTAGACTTGTGCTTTATTGAGTTCTAAACACACAAAACACTTGTTATCCCGGCCAGTGGCTCGGAACCCGATCGGGCCCGTCGCGGCCGCACTGACTCGTTATCCTGACCAAAGGCTCGGAACCCGATCAGGCCGTCGCCGCCGCCGAGACTGGCAGGAACATAAACCAGCTTGAGTTGGAAACTAAACCTCCAGTCACGAAAAAACTATAATAGTCAGTGCTGTAGTGGTAAAAGTAGAGGTAAGTAGGCGCCGAAAGCCCACAATATCACCTTGAGTAATGAACTTAACTTACGGTGCGTAGGCGCTACCTTCAAATGCCAAAAGGTGGTTGGCTGCGCTTACGTGCGCCTACGTCCTACTAAAACACTGATAATAGTGAGTTAATAGAGAGCCAAAGAAATAATACGCACGTAATTACTTACGTGAATTAGCCACGAAACTGAAAATCTACTTACTTGTCGGGGCCGCGAAGTCGGGTTCCCCTTCCAAAAACCGTCAGGGCAAAGGCTGGACATTAACAATGATTTGAATAATGCATTTGTATTTCTAAATACAGATTCCCCTAACATGTGAGAATAGCATGTAAAATCGAGTAATTGTTTCACAACAGCTTTCTGTCAGCAAACACTGAATTAGCATGCGCTCACTCGGCCTCGGTGCCCGGTTAATTACCTTTGTTCACGGCAAGCCTGTAACGCAGTGGTTTATTCGTTGCTGGTTTCTCAACATTTGCGCTCACGAATACTGAAAAGGCATTACAAATTGAATCAAATGAGACAGACTTTGTTTCAGTTTTGTATAAGCATTGGTTAGGATGAGAATAATTCATTTTGAAACAGAACGCAGAATACATGGCAACTTGCCCGGCGCCAATCCCGACTTAGTCAAGTGCCAGTCATCCGACGAAGACTTCATGGGTCGGATCGTTAGGTTTCACAGGCTATCAGTTCGAACTGGAATACACTAATCAAGAAATACTAGAGAGGCGCCATGAACATGCACAGACAACGGAATGTATGGATAGTTGGTAAGCCGGATTTCTTCAGAGAACATCGTCGACGAAATGCCGGCCAAAGACACGGAGATGTTTCACGGCCTCATACTTGCTATTAACAGCGTACCTTTCATTCTTCACTACTGCGAACCAGTTCCTAAGCATTTCGGGCTCGCGAGCAAGTCAATAAAAATGATATACCCGCTTTCTTCGCAGCTTCATACTTCGGACAAGAGGGAACGATGCACTGCTATATAGCGACATTAACTCTGCAGACGAACCAATGACGTCGCTGTGTCGTTTCTTACCTCCCTCACAGGTTAACGCGACACCTCCCGGCAAGGTGAGTTCGACCATATAAGAGGCGATGTAGATAAAGACTGATTAAGACGGTAAAAAAGACTAATTAAATCGGGTGGCATTCTCCTTTAATTTGGGCGCTATGTTCAAACTATAATTGTTTGTTTTGTTCCTAAAATGAACTTGGGTTCTATTACTGTACCAACATATTAAGAAATTATACAGAAATAAACACGAATTATCTGTGGTAAAGCGCAATATACAACGTGATGAATGATGATCAAGAGCAATAACTTATGAGTGCAAATGCGTGCTGCTTGTTGAGCATCCCGCCGCATGAAAACACTTGAGGTCGTGAACCATCCAGCGTTGTAGTCTGATTTTTATGCAAATTTACTGTAAAAATTCAAAGTTCGTGCTTGTTTTTATGCATAAAGTACTGTATAAACAATCTCATATCTAAAAATAGAAATTATGCTTCCGCGATATCACTTAACGTTTGATTTTACCACGCCGTCATTAATTCAACATAAAGTTTTAGGCTGGTGTAATGTCACGCACTTCGTATTTGTAGGTTAATTCGATTTTACCTCCTTTCAATAGTGTAACAAAAGTTGATAAACCGATGTCAAGACCAGAGATGCCACTGGTGAACGAACAGCGAACAGTTGAATGTTTTCTTTTTTGGCCAAAGTTCACCCGCTAAGTCATAAAATGGTAATTGCCGACCAAGGACACGCTTAATCCGAATTGGTCGTCTACGCTAGACGAACACAGAGGCGACTAAACAGACGGATACTAGCCGACTGTTGTTGGTCGGCTGCTGGTGGGCTAGACGACCGGTTGACGGCCGGTCATCGACCAATTTCCGACCGGTCGGACAAAAGTTCGTGATATGTGCTGTAATAATGAATCATTGGTTAATCGACATCTATTAACACCCGCAATATTGCGGGTGGAAGCCTGTCTCTCAGCCCCTCAAAAGTTTGGCTGATGGGGCACTCGGATTGTCCAAGTATTATCTTCTTTCGAATCAGAATTCATGAACAAGATGCCCGATTCAGCCCCTTTTATTGAATTTCAGCGGCCTTCATCACTGAAAATGAGTGCACACAATAAAAGCATTAACTCAACTAGAGCATTAGCATTGAGCAGATGTTGCATGTGCAAAGCGCTGGAGAGAAGATTGACCGCAGAAAGGAATTAGACCTCAAGTAAATTTTGGCAGATATTGACATGTAAGTCGATTAGTTTCCGGTAGGTTTTGACCTAGAACATTGCGAGTGAGTTAGTATTATAGGTCCCTTCGAGGTATTCTTGTTAGGCTTCTATAAGGCTCTTTCAGGTCATGCCAGGAAGATTCTACAACACCCCAGCTGGGCTTGACGCTATTAAAATCGCCAGATTGCATTTTGCGACCTAGCCAGAATCCCAGGTCGCATTTCCAAAATCCAGCTCGCATTCATAAATGCCAGGTCGCAAAATTCCCCTCCATTTTTACGCGCCAAAATTGATTTTAGATAATCGAGAAATTGTTTAGATTATGCTCTTTCCTGCTTCGTTAAATACTAACATATTTCAGATCCCAAAACTGACTTCGTTCATGCAGGTACGGCGTTACTGTTCTTCACGACCGCCATTGAAAGTCTCTAGAGCGCAAGTCAAGTTCCCGACGTGAAAGTTGAATTAGTGCTCTCTAACTGAGACGTGCATTCGAGTAGTTAAATTTGCGATTTGAAAAGGGAGAAAATGCCCGTTGAAAAAGTATCCGGGATTTTGCTAGGTCTGACCTGCTACTGGATGTCATCAAAGTCGTTAAAGATTCAAACTAACTCCGAGGGCAAATTCCCTCCGCTTTTTGTTCGCAGCCCAAATTTTAACTCATATTTGAAAAAGGTCTATCGAAAAAAAAAATCCGTGAAACGATGCTTTAACCGAATAAACAATTCAGTGCAAATTTCACAACAAACATGTGGAATGTATTTTTGACGTGGTGAAAACTCAAAGTCGGTGACCAGATTTTGCCTACCGCCCGTTTAAAATACATGTAACCGAATGCGTATAGAAAGCGAATGGAAGTATTGCAGCCCCTAAATGGCCTACCGAGGTACTACGTGTTGCCTAATAGCCTATTTCTTACTGACTTCTGACATCTTCGTCTGTCGTGTGAATGTGATCATCGTGTTCACCACCATCACTACCGTATTAAGGCCTTTTCAGTTAATTTTGCCAAGTGTCCTCCTCGGAGCACTTTCATTCTATTTGTTGTGATAGTGTGGGTTGTGATCTGCAACCACTTCAGATAGGGAGTGAAGCTGATTCATATGTGACATTGGAAACACATGTATAACCAGGATAAATAGGTTAGAAATTTCTGTGCCAAGACAGCACCAAAATACCCCTCCAACACATTAAAGCTCATTCAGAGCAAAGAAAAATATGCATGTAGGCAGGGTACCTATAAATAAATGCTTCTCAGATAAGTTTACTTAACATCAACTGAGTGTGCAATCACTATTTGGAAATTCATTTTGTGTTTTGTCAGTGCCTGTTCCATAAGATTTGACCACCTAGGGTAATTGATATATTTTCTGTAGTTAATGTATTGAAGACAACAAAAAGTTAAATATGCCAAGTTGTAACCAACAGTTTGCCTCCGTGAAACTGTTAATTCTTTCTCAAGGCGATCTTATCACACACACACAGAAGAGGATCAGATGATGGCAAAAAGTAACGCAAAATGAGGTCCACGCTATGATGACAGGAAATGGCGGCAAAGTCCGAAAGAATATGCCATCCCTCTCTAAGTCTAGATTAGCTTTAAAATCGTGCTTGTGTTTGATATTTATAACAGCAAATCAAAGTATCTCTTGGCCTTAAAGTTAGCACTCGCAGGTGGTCATCTGGTTGCTTCCTACTCTTTTATTTTAGAATCTGTTGCAGACAATACCCCTAGAATCTGAAAATCTCAATTTGTCTGAAAAAAAAAGTTGAACTGTGAAGTTTCTAAAGAGCTGTCCATAAAAGGAAACAATGTGGGTATTGAAAAGGTTCATTTCACTAATAAAATCCAAACTGACTAAACAGACAGGAAAGATCAAAATTCCAAAAACCACTAAACTACTAAACGTCTTATCAACTGATGATTAATGAGAACAAAAAATAATAATGTACAGGCGACATTTAAAAACCTTGTTGTTGCAGAAAAAGAAGAATGCTCTACTCTATATGAAACGTGAACAAATCAGATTTTCCAAGCTTAAAAACTAGCTCCTCAGTTATTCGGCCGAAAAGTCATCTATATAAGCCAGAATTTGCATTTTCATCAAACATGTGCAGTACCAGCATATTTAATTTTGTCATAATTTTATATTGATTTGAGTATGTTTGGTCCATTGGTCTGCATATCATTGCTCAAAAACCACTCGGACTCTCTGTCGCTGCCAGTAATGGCATTGTTTTCAAATTAGCTTTGTTATCTCTTAGTTTTCTAAGTTGTCTCTTTATTGAATAACTGTTCACTTGAGATTTCCTTTTATGTTAGCACAGCAAAAGATTTCAGGTAGGTTTCTTTTAACTTGCTTTGTTTTTGTCGAGTATCTTCTATGGCCCCTCCAGCCTGAGTATCCATGTGTGGTGTAGTACGCAGGTTGAAGTCGTAGACCAATTAGGTCATTAGACCAAGTTAACTTGGCGAAAACAGTTGTTTTATTCCCATTTACTGGACGCAAACACTTGAGGTGTACAGCACAGTTGTATTACTTGTACAATTATCTTGCTGTGCAGTCACTCTGACAATGTGTGTATGGTGTGTATGGACTCATTCTACTAAAAGTATAAGTTACAGTGAACACTGTTCTTACTCAGCATTCTCATCTTTGATTTCGAATAATACATTCTGATTGCAGTCACTGTGTAGCTCAATTTTAGCCAATGTGCTGTTTTGTTCAAGTTGCTTTGTTTTTTACGGAAAACATTAATGAAATTTACTCAATTCATCAGTTTTCCCGAAATTTTACTGTATTGTTGTAGAGGGAGTATGGATAAAAATATGATTGTACTTGCTTTCTAGATCAAGCAAGACTTTAATCAAACTTGAGCAAAAGTTGACAGATTAGTGAATGCACCTCATGAACGCGAACACAATGTGGGTTTTTATTGTACAAAGATAAAACTCTAGGTGGTTTGTACAGAAAAATACTTGTGTTCGGTATGATGTATTGAAAGCTTCTGGTGTGATAGTATGAAGATATTACATATAACTTTCAAGTGAGCCTATTCGACCAATCAGAATGTGCGACAAATACAAACTAACCAATAAGGAAGATTAGCTTGGGCTGGGATGATTTGTCATGAGGTAGCAATAACATTAAACTGAACATGTACAGGAAATACCTAAGCTAAAAAACCATAAACACATTCCGATACACAATTCTTTTTTATATGAGCTAGACTATGATGGACATTTTGTTGCACAATGTTTAATCATTAACACCTTAAAAAGAAAAAATATCTGGCGTTATTGACTGTATGTGTGGTTGGAAATATTCTTATAACTGCAGCTGCTACATCTAGTGAATGAATTTGGCCAAATACTAACATTTTCCGTTGAAAACTGTGTCTACTAAACATCCATTGACTGTGGGTTAAATATATGTGCATCCAATAGTTTGTGTACATCGTTCCTATTTTGCATCACTTTGTCATGTTCTGTTCTACTCCACTATACTTCAGTTCTACATAAACGGAACACAACTACCGTTCTTCTGCACCTGTGTTATTTTTATTATTGTGTGCAATTAGCTCTGATGAACCTTAAAGTTTTACAATGTATTTAGTTCCTACAACTTTGGTTCAAATTGTGTCTCATTAGTTCCTCGCCACTATTTCTTTAATAAACAAGTTATGAAGAAAGGAAGGTTATTAATTTTATAAAAGCTTAGAACTACAAGCGGTATTTGATTTTACTGTTATTGCTTGGACTTTCCCCGAGTCCTGATTTGATTTATATGTTTTGAAGTTTATCCATTCACATTGTGTAATGCTTTGTTTAACGATTCTGAGTTTATGTTTAAAACTAGTCTTTCGTGGTTTCAGTTGTCTCTCTGGTTCCTCTATATATAATCCTTGGTGTTCATATTTACCACAGAAAGCTTGGTTATAAACTGTCCTTTTGGTTTATATCATTCTACTTATGCAAAGTTGGTCAAAAATAGTTCCATCCATTCATTTATTGCTTTGGAGTATGTGTCTGATGTGTCTGTCAGCAAAAATCCTGGTGTTTATTGTAGTTAGATATTGTTTATGATAAGGGTCTCAAAATTTTGAGACCAGTGGAACAATCATCATGTCCGATCTGATCCTAAATTGTATCTAACTTGACTAGGCTGTGCTGCTAAAAATGAAAGCTAAGTTATAACATACAGTACAGCCACTGAATTTTTAGACTTCGTCCGGGCTACCTCACGCCTGGCCGGACCGGAGCGCAACCGGAACGCAGGCGTGACAGAAATCAGTCACGGTCGCCTCACGCCTACTCTCCGGGTAGTCCTCACGCTTACCTCCGGTTTAGTTCACGCTTTCCTCAGGCTTTCTTCACGCCTTCGGTACCTGTGGTAACCATAGTAGGGCTCCGGGCTTATCAATAAAAATACATGTAACGTCTTGATTGCCTGTCGTTTCGGACAAGTTGCAAAGACATTTTAGAGTATCTTTGCAAGCAGTCATCTATCACACTTAGGTTCTGACTAGCTTTGTAATTCCACGTGTTGTTCATACAAACGTCTTCCTTCAGCTCATCTTGTGTTACGGTTACATGTACATTTTATATGTACTACTTAAGAGCCAGTCCCATCAACGACATACATGTACAGTAACCACGGTTAGTAAATAGGAATATACGCGACCCTGTGTCCAGAGTCGTCTTTACATGGCTGTGGACTCCTTGAAACTTGTCACAGCTGAATATAGTTAATACGCCCTAAAAATAGCCTAGTCATCTTGTGAAGTATTGTGTCACTCCGTAAATTTTTGCACAACACTGGCGTACAGGAAAGTTCAATAGGCCGCCATTCTGATATACCCATCCCTTACTGCAAGCAAATGTTTTGACTAAAAAATCCTTAATCCGTAGTGCAGTTTAATTATTTGTAGCCCCCTCCCCGTAGTACATGCGTTTCGACTTAGTTCACAGTATCACCGGGGTAATTCTTCACTAAAATAATAATAGCACTGATCTGTTTGACTCGTCAAATGCATGAGCACGATCAGTTTTCTCCGCATGAAGCCGGAACTTGGGACCAATATGCTCACAATTCACACGCTATGTTCCTTCATATCGTGAAGGCAATTGAATATTTCCGCCATGTACACGCGTGTTAAGATCTTTTATTAGTGGCTCACTGCTGGCTTGCGCTTCGTTCACGCCTAACTCACGGTAAGATCCGGGTACAGTCATGCTTAGGCTCACGCCACCTGTCACGGTTGATTCAGGTCTCACTCTCCGGTCTGTCTCCGGTTACGGTCACTGGTGGCTAGACCGGAGAGACACCGGAGAGAGTCTAATAATGCAGTGGCTGTACTGTATCTTAACATTAACCAGTAGCATTTCTGAATTACTTGATCATGTTTAGTTTTTGAATCACCAAAATCGCCCAACTACAACAGAAGTTAAAACAAACCCTTCTGCCAGGTTTCAGTAACCCTTTAAAGCCTAGGATGTAATTGGCCTGTTTGTTGTCATACGAGACAAACGACTGTGCTGGGCAGTTAACAAAGGAACCAGATGTTGTCGCAACTTCAGAACCCCAAACGTCTGGAAAAGTTGCTGAACGACAGAATACCGTCAAGTGAGAAAAGAACAACCGTAGCGAAGTGAAACGTTGAACGGCACTCCAAATATGTCCAAAGACTGCTACCGGGTATTTAGTTTATTAAAATTTGCATTGTAAGTTACCTTGATTTTGTGATTCCATCTCACTACATGAGCATACCAAGCCACTTCGTTGGCTAAAACTTATGGTAGATCGATAGCACACTTCAATATATGCACAGTCCAGATGTAACAAGCATTGAATTTGAACAAGTGGAGAATTTCTCGCTTACACCTGTCACCGCTGATATTCCCTTAGCCCCAGACAACTTTTACGACCATGCCTATTCAGCACGCCCTTTGTATTGATGTAGATCTGAGCTAATGAAGTGGAAAGGTAATAGCTAGCATCATTGTCTCAACAATTGTTGTTGTTAATACCCCCAATTTGGTTTTCTTTAACACTTGCAGAGTTACATGCTGCAACTCTGGAGAGTAGTTTAAGCTTGGTACATTATAGTTATTACAAAGTGACTAAAAATGTTAACTTGTGTTTATCGTCACAGAGGGCCACTTCTAAAAAGAACGATATGTTTCATATTGGTTTTCGTAATTTAATTCCTAATGCGTTTTCCCACTTGTTTTTTACCGGGAACGGGTTCATAAATTTTATCTAAGTTTTAAACTTCAGGTACAAGTAACAAAACAGTGGTACATTTTGTTTGCCAGCGAAACTTAATTCGTTAAGTTCATTGTGAGCCCATCCCTAAACTTTCCACATTACAGGTACACTAAACATTTCATGTGTCATTGAAGTTTAACCTTTATTAGAGCTCAAATCATAAAATAATACAAAAGTGCAAGTACAGTGATAACAAAACTGAAGATTTGGAATATCTGGACAATTTCAAAGACACTGACTACGTATTCTAGCTCTTTGTCAGTAATAAAAAATTAAAGTGGGCACAAGTTAAGTAATGCTGTTTCCTGGTCAAAAATCTGGTTAAATGAGATTGAAAGAATATTAAAAAAGAATCCATGTGATATTATTAACTCTGATCAGCGTTTGTATACCCACCGAGTATATCAATACTAGCGATAGTTTATCTTCAATCGTATCCAATGGTTGTAGTTTTTAGATAATCAGTTGATCGATTTTTAAAAATCGAAAACCGTACTTGTTTTTTTCCAGCTGAATACTGCCGTGGTATTCGTTTTAAACGAAGATTAGTGGTCAATGCATTTTGAAAATTCGCCAATATGTACAGTAAAATATGTTTAATGCAGTTACACATTATTAGGTCTTGCTCACATCGGGCAATGAGGTCATCACAACTGTACCTGACTCCGACTCCGCGCGCTCTTTGATCCTGGTAAAAGCTGCTTAGAAGGACGTGCGGTGAAAATTCCCGCATCTCTTTAGAAATGCGTGACTTTCGTGTAAGCGCATTATTCACGGCACGTTTGAATTGATCTTAAACCAAAAATTCTCGATCATTCGTTACTTTGATTCCTGGGTGAAAAAACATGACCAGCTGTCAACGAAATCAAGATATCCACTGCCGCACTGTCGCACTTTTATCAATTTGCAGCGCTTTTAGAGAGAGTCAAAGAAAATTTACTAACTTCTTTACTCTCAACTAAGTATAAGAGACTAATGCGGACTGCTGCTGGACTACATGACCAGGACACACGCTGCCAACTGACTACATGACCAGGACACACGACGTGAACAGGACAGACGCTGCCAACTGCCTACATGACCAGTACACACGCTGCCAACTGACTACATGACCAGGACACACGACGTGACCAGGACACACGACGTGACCAGGAAACACGATGCCAACTGACTACATGACCAGGTAACATTATGCCAACTGACTAAATGACCAGGACACACGACGTAACCAGGACACACGCTGCCAACTGACTACATGACCAGGACACACGTTGACAAATGACTACATGACCAGAAAACGTGACGTGACCAAAATACACACTAACGACTACACGACCAGGATTAACATGACCAATTGACCACATCAACAGGATACAATCTGCGAAGTAACCAATAAGATTCCATGCCGCATGACCACGGCATGTACTTTACAAAGCAGAAAACGAGATTATATCACACATGGTTATTCTGATTCTGTTCAAAACGAAACACAGCTGTGTGGGTTCACCAAATTGCAAGACCATGGGGCAAGTTGAGTTAATTCAAGCACCCAATTGTGGAAATAAACATTGCATTTTCATTATTATATGATTTTACAGATTAGGTTATATCTAACACATAGGCTATCAACTTTTCCAGTCATTATTTTTTAAATCTACCCATCTTGTTGATATAATAACCTCAGTTGTGCGACATATGCATAGCATTTCGATCTTCAATCTTACTGCATAAACCTTCATGTTAATTTGACATGTCAGACAAGATTTGTCACGTTTTATCTCTAAAAATGGCAGAAATAGGCCTATACAAATCACGGTCACATTTAGAAACCTATAGTCTAAAATGACATAGTGACCAAGAAAGGAAGGCAATTGTTAAAAATATGGCATTGCAATGAAAAATTAAGTTTCACACTCCAAGTATAATAATAATTACATACAAAATCGTACAAGTTCTTGTTTACCTGAAATCCTTAATTACTCACAGCAGGCTTATGTGACTCAGTAACTCGGTCGCAAAAGTTAGTGCACAAAATGAAAGTTGATAATTACTTACATTTATAATTTACTTGAATAACCAAAAATACAGTTCTACGCAAAAGATGCCAAACGCTGTAGCAATTTCATTTAATTCAGAATCCACTCTTCAACAAATGAAATTAAAAAATCCTGAGAGCTCAATTGCGCTTCAGAAACATTGGTAACATTCTACATGTACATTCATTCAACCTAAAGTCTTAACAAATGTGCTGGGCTTTACAAAGCAATCGTCTAACTCATGTATAGTTTCCTCTCTTGTATTGGAATGAGAATTTTGACACATAAGATTATTTCAATCCAGGTTCTGTTCTTAATTGAATGGGTTTCTTTTATGTCCATGTTAGCTCTTCGCACGTTGCTTTTCCCACCAGCATTTTATGACAACAGCATTGAACTCTTTCACAACTGCTTTCTTCCCTCCTGTCAACCATGGTTTATGTTTGAAACTTCTTTTGTTTTCTGAATAGCAAAGTTAAATGTCACACTGTAGTATCAGTTGGATTGCGCTATATTTAGTATCTGTTAGCTGGCAGCTAAGTAGTTAAAACTGAATTTTACTCTGTTTAGCTGACAAAAAATCGAATTAGGCCTTCGATGCTCATCAAACCGGTTACATATAATATTCCTTACCGTGATAAATTTTTAAAATGTATTTTAAATTACCACGGATGCAAGAAAATGCATGGGATTGGGGTTGTCCAACCCTAGAACTGGCAATTTGAAAACACACCAAGTACACATTGCCTATGAAATAGGATACTGTCATACAGTAGTAAGGATCATCATGAGATTGGTGTTGTGAAAGTAAAATGCTTCTTTTTTAGTCAGCTAAACAGGGGAGAATGTTGCTTTGAAGATAATGCATGTACGTAAATAGATGCCAAGGAGACTGGTGAGTTATTATGTACTAACTCTGGAAGGAAAATCAAATACTCTGTAGTAGCTGGAGGTTTCACTAGGAGAAAGCGAACTTACAGAAATGAAATATCAATTACCAAAATATTATTTTGCAATTTCCCCTCTGTATTTAAACAAACGAGATATCAGAAATAATGAATTTGAAGAATAAAATAACTTACTGCTACAGACGAGCGTGATAATGTTTATAAACCCCAATGTGCTTAGTTTATGCATCATAATTAAAGAGCACGTCAGCAACATGCATATATTTGATAAATAACCAACAAGGTTACTTATGAACATTAAGCAATTTTAAAAGTGCACATACGTAAATACGTATATGCAAGGTCTAAATTGGAGTAAGAGAAAATCCCGTTGTATAGCCAATTATTCCTGCAAAATGAACCTATAAAAATCTACACTACAGAAAAAGATACGATTTTATGACACCTCTATTTTACACACGTATAGTTGTTCAGAAGACCGCCAGTGGCTTTTACTATGTGATCTTACATTATGTTGTATAACAGAAACTAAGAACTAAGATGAGAAATAACGAAGGACATGCAACTGGGAATTTTACCCCCAATGTTAGCTGTAGAATATTGGACACGAACACTTATTGGTAATAAAATCTTTATCATCAGTAATTATACCATACTGGCCTTCAAGAATTTTTGTATAAGATACTGACATGCACTAAAGTATTTAGCCTCTAAAGTTGATTCAGCAACATTGTCTTCAAGGATGTAATAGTTTACTTCGTAGGACCGTGCCTACAATTCTATATTCTTTTATTAGTATCCTGATGTATTTTCTTGCTTTGTCAACATGTTGGGTTACATGGATATTATAAAATATTAAAGAGGAAATTTCAGGCTAATTCCTATCTCTGTGATTGCATATCCAAATTAGTTAATAACACGACATATAGCAATGATGTGAATGTGAAGTAGGTAAAAAATTGCCAAATGTTTTTGAGAACTTGTTTTGTGGCGAAAATTATTCTCCAAAAATCACTGAACCGTGTCCAGTAAGTATCTTGACGTGGTGCTGGGGAATAACCCTGCATGATGGCGGCTATTTGGTCTGCAAGATATGCCATTAGCGCAAAGGTCACCTATTTCCAAAACTGTTTTCACGTTTACAAATTGTCATTGAATAACTGCACTTTGTTTAGCGTGCATCATGTTGAAATGGCATTGTCGTTTAAAGTTGACTGATTACTTCAGCAGAATGATTCCACGAACTTGGTTTACTTGAGTTTGAATTTTGCAATTTCAGCTTTACCTATAGCACTTATTTCTCGCTGGTCCCAACTGTGGCGAAGTCCAGAGTTTTCAAAATGTTTTACAGCTGACCAAGAAAGGACGCTATACCTGCGGGAACACGACAGGAATACACAGTCGCTATACTTGCGCGTGCACGACAGGTGTACACAGGCACTATGTCCGGAGAACCACAGGTGTACACAGGCACTACCTCTGCGCATGCACGTCAGGCGTACACAGGCGCTTTACTGATCTGCGCGTGCAAAATTGTACACAGGCACTATATCTGCGCGTGCGAGACAGGTGTACACAAGCAAGTGTGATTGATAAAATTGGTCATAAACGATTCTTTAAAACAGATTAATTTCGGTTATTTCTACTACCGGTATGCCATGTTATAAGATGTTGAAAGGAATTAATATTAACGACTTTTGTAATGCAAGATCTAAGTTTTTTGATCAGTCCTAGTAATTTATACAAATTCTTGTCACTGACTAAAACAATCCTAAGAATAATGCTGTAAACGATGATGAGACCGATATATGTGAACAATGATCATTCATATCATAATTCATATGAGCAAAAATGGAGGTGCAAGATTTTTACACAAGCATTTCTTATTCTAAGTTTATAGAAAATATGATTAAGACAGTGAAGAAGACGAACAGTATACAGTGTCTATTTTGTTACGTACAAGTTCATTAAGATTGACGGTAAATATAAGGCGCAAAACTAAGCCTTTGAACTAGCAAGGAGCAATGTATAATGCATACAGAAGTAAGCAACAGTCTGGGCACGGGCTTCTGTGTACATCCTGAGGGGCGTACATGTAGCTAGGATGGAGGGAGATTTGTCTCGTGCGGAACCCTCTCCGGAGGGGAGGAGGGGGTAGGGAGAGGCGATACAACAATTCGTGATGATCGGCATTAAACATTTTAGCTTCAGAAATATTACATAGAATCATTCAAGTAAGTCAGGAAAGCGCATTTTAATTAATAATCCACTGGTGCCACCTGCTGCCCCGAAGTGTTGTACCAGATGGTTCTATTTCAATCCCGTCCTGCAGCCATTCTATTGCTGCTGATGAATTTCTGTAATTACATCATGTTTCGTCTCATATAGTTGCTAAACGTAAATTGAACAATTAGAACCATGTATAGTTAGTTGTTGCAACAAGAGGGGGCTTACATGTGCTGATATCAAACTTGACAAATATCCGTGGAGTTGGCGCATTGAATTTTGGAATTAAATGCTGAATGACGTCAATATGACCATGCATCTTAAAACGCTACGCAATATTTCCACAAGTCAAACTTTAATAATTCTGTTAAAACTAATGATTTCTTAAAGAGATTTCATTAAACAAAATATACATTTATTGGCTGGCCTTGATGCATTATAAGCTTCAAGGTGTAAGACATATCAAATCCAAATAGAAAAAATATTCTGTAAAGTGTTCGTTTCACCCACTTATTAGACGAAGTATAGGCTTTATTTTCTATTTTTGGTTATACTAATTGTCATAGCTCGGTACATATATATAGACACTCTAAATGCTTGATCATGACCATAACATAGAATAGTGCACTAAGTATATATACACTCTATATCCATGGTCCTGACCATAAATATAGAATATCGTGCTACATATACTGTATAGACATTCTAAATCCATGGCCATAATTTAGAATAGCGCATTACATATGTAGACACTTTATACCCATGGTCATGGCCATAAACATCAAATTAACATCTCTCGTTGGCGGATTCAGGGATGTTTTAACGAGTCCTTGCCTTTGTCCAATAACTTCCACGTTCTTCTTGACTTCCGTCTAAGGCCTAGTCTAGAATGCACATTCAAATTATACACGTATACTAGAATACATTGGAAGCTTTCTAGTCAACAACTGTAGGTTAAACAGGGTATGATTTTGTAGGCCCCTATATGCTCATTCGTTTATGGTTACCAGGCGGTAGGCAAGGGATATTAGCCGTCCTCGCCTATCAACTGCATAAGTAACCAGCTGGCGCTATGTGTCGCGTACGCATCTCGGAATATTTAATCTATGGTTTGCACACGTGCAGAAACGTTCACATCCGAAAGAGAAATTGAAGTTACGAAAATTGCTGAGCTATTCCTGGTGAGGTTAACCCGGATCAGAACCAGAAATAAAAACAGATCCATCACACACAAAAACTGACAGTCATTAACGCCGTCCTATTTGAATTGACAAGTGCGTGGCTTCATGCTCCTCATTTTTAACTCTCAGCTAGATTCTATGACGGTTTGAACAAATGTTTAGTATTCTGATGTTCAACATACATGCATCTCACGTTTTTTTATTCTTTTCAGTTAATAAACACAAGTCAACAAACTTCGTAAGAATTAGCAGCTGCATCATGGGTAAAAAGACTTCATTGCAAAGGTTGGAGAAAGCCTTCTCTATTCCCGTGTACGTTATATTGATGAGTTCGATAATCATAATTTTGATTTGGCATGAATTGGACGCGTGTAAGCCATCGCGAAACGATAAGCGGAACACAAGAATGGTGATGATCATTATAGCCTTGTGTTTACTCAAAATGTTTATTGTATT
The DNA here is from genome assembly GCA_002633005.1 of Phoronis australis. Taxonomy (NCBI): domain Eukaryota; kingdom Metazoa; phylum Phoronida; family Phoronidae; genus Phoronis; species Phoronis australis. Next base: position 78,156 of record NMRA01000752.1, on the reverse strand, counting down.
GTTGTACACTGCAAGGCAATGTGCGAAGTATAATGCTGCCAGAAGAGAAAGAGTGAATGATAAAGATGTCAAGATGCTTATAGTGTGAATTATCTCCGTAATTCGGGTAAAACTAATCACCCTTTATTGTATTCATCAACATGGTCTTAGAAATTAGCCGTTTGTTCATTCATAAAACTGTCCAGCGATACTCTCTTTGTCCCGGAGGTAAGAAAACGCGTTGTTTTCATTGTCTTCGTTTGGAATGTCAGGCCTATTTGCACAGGTCATGTCAGAGACCCACGAAGTACGCTATGGCCGTGGAAATATGTTCGATTTCAACCGATTTACCAGAATTGACGATATCTTCAAAGTGGATTCTTCTCGGTACAAAATGAACAAAATGACGAAAGTACTTTATCCACTCCTCCACATTTAGTTGTCTTTGATTGATGTCTGAATATTTGTCAACCTTATCCCGTCGGAGACGGAGACCAAAGCACAGCTGTAATACTTCGTTGTCAATGGGAAGACGAATAGAATAACGCAACTGCGGAAAATTTGTACAGAATACAACAGCAAGGAACATGCGGACCTTCAATTACACCATACAAAAGTGCTTGGCAGATATTTTGGTAAATGTGAGTGTCGTTGTTTAATCCGGAACGGCCCTAATCAGCTCGGCTATAGTTCACTGGAGGCAGGTGACCCAGTTCAGCTGTAGCTACATGTATCGGACTGCAATTATCCTTATAGTGCGGGGCTATTCCGTTCGATAATTCTCTTAAAGGATAATGCCACCCGATTTAATTAGTCTTTTTTACCGTCTTAATCGGTCTATATCAGCGTCACAACGCATGCGGTCGATCTTACCTCGCCGAGAGGTTTCGCGTTAACGCTTGAGGAAGGTGAAAAAGGACGGAGCGACGTCAGTGGTTCTTCTGCAGAGTGAGCGCCGCTATGGTGTGGTGTATCGTTCTCGCTTTTGCGGAAAGTGGGTATATCGCTTTCTCCATTTCCTCGAGAGCCCACAATGCTTTGTAAGTGGCTTACGGTAGTGAAGAATGAAAAGTACACCGTTAATACCAAGTATGAGGCCGTGAAATTTCTCTGTGTCTGTCAGTGACCTGCATTTCGTCGCATCGGTTGTTGATCGGTTTTTGATTTTGGAGAATTATAGTTGGCTATGAAAACATAAACAATTACAATTAATCCAAGGCGTGAGAACATAACAATTTATATAACCTGTTTGATAACTGACTCGTTCGTGAGGCTTCTGTTTGGTCCTCTGGGTGCAGGATGTTTTCGCAAGGTCTTTTTCTCAGCCCTAAAAAACGTCATAAGCACACTTCTGTTTACATGCAGTGCAAAATCAGGATGGTCCGTAAGACACATCTGCTCATCTCCAAGAAGGCGTTTCACTTGAGGAATTTCGTAGCAGCAAACGCAAGCGTCAATCCACGTTTCCGTTATCGTTCAGTTAGCTCACTGACACCATGGCAAGTCATCCAAACGGTTTTCGGAATTATCCACATTTTCCATTGTCTGTGCACGTTCACGGAGCCTCTCTATTATTTCTTGATCAGTGTATTCCGGCCCAAAGTGATAGCCTGTGAAACTTAACGAACGACCTGCGAAGTCTTCGTCGGATGAGCACTCGTCTAAGTCGGGATAGTGAGCTGACGTTTAATGTGCGTTCTGCAGTTCAAAATGAATTATTCTCAGCCTAACTAGTGCTTAAATAAAACTGAAACAAAGTCTTTCTCAATAGATACAATTTGTAATGCCTTAGAGTGAGTGCAAATGTTTTGAGAATCCACCACTGAATTAATCACTGATTTACCCGGCTTTACATGCAATAAACTAATTCATCGTGAACCGAGGCCGTGTGAGCCCTTGCTAATTCAGTGTTTGCTGACAGAAAGCTGTTGTGAAACAAAATTATTCGATTTTATATCCTCTGGTCAGATATTATTGGAATTTTTATTTAGATATTCATCAACATTATTCGAATCATTGTTACTGTACAATTTTTGCCCTGACGGTTCTGTGAAAGGGTAAGCTGACTTCGCGACCCTCGATGAGCTAGTAAGTAAATTTGCAGTTTCGCGGTTAATTCACCAAAATAGTGGCATGCACATTTTCTTTTCTTTTTGGCTTACTAGTATAGTCTAGTTTAGTTTCCAACTTTGGCTGGTTTATGTTCGTGATGTCTTCAGTCCGGTCGCTATGATCCTGATCGGGTTCCGAGCCACTGGCCAGGATAGCAAGCGTTTTGTGTGTTTAGAACTGAAAAAATCGCGTCTAAAATTACAACACACAGCTATTTTCTCTGGTCTGTATCTCACGGACGAATAATTTGAGCTTATCACCGAACAGTTCCCAAACTCCCGCGATCGACCTACCGAGTTGGCTACGATATGTTCAAATACTTAAAAATCCGTAACAGCGAAATAAAATAACACGTTTGATCAATAACTCGGTGTATTTTTAAGGATTTTACATCGAAGTTTATGATTTTTTTATGTAAAACGAGGAATTCAAGCGATAAGCTGACACCAGTAAGCGTGTTGTGAACTTTTGAACAGACTGCATTTGAACTTCTAACGTCATTGCTTAATTTCAACACCTCCGTTTGCCGCCAGGTGTCAGGTAAAAGAGCTGTACTTGCTGTTACAGAGTGGAACTACTCGATCTAAATAAATACAAACTAGGTTGTTTCTGGGTGGCATTCTCCTTTAATTTAAGGGGCGAAATGGTTGGCTTACTGGTGATAGAGGCATCTATGAAACTCCGGGCCTGTGAGTTGTTCACTTGTGACAGGTTTTAGGTTGGTGCGTTAATCTAGGGCTGCATGTGCATGAATTAACGCGTTATCCCTTTGTACTAAATGTGTATAACGTGTGTCTTGTCAGAATTATGGCAATATTTATTGCCACGGCTCAAAACCTTTAAATTTTGACGTTCTAAATGATATAATTCTTTGTTTTCAACAAGTTTTCCAGGTGCGTTGATCCAAACTAGTCACTAAATTCAATTTCCATTAACCCGCTAAAATCAGTCTTTGTGAACTTCAAACTGACGTAGTAGCAATGAATTCTGAGTTGTAGTTTCTTCTTGCTAGTTATTTTGCGATGCATCAGGTTTTCACGATTGGTTCATAAAAGAGAATTCATGCCATTCAGAGAGAAAGCAATCTTACATGTAGTTCTCTGGGGATATCTGAAGTGAAACATTCGTCCCAGCACATCACTAACATGTAAGTTCTGTTGTTCTGTGGGACCATTTCTCATTATGTTAAATCATATCCCATAATAATGCACCAGCTAGACAGTAACAGAAGCGAATTGCACTGCGTCTGGCAGAATCTGAATCAAGTTTACGCCATATTTAATATTAATGCACGAGTCTTTTTAATCAACTCGCTTTCGGACTTCGTGACGTCATCTTGTAAATGTGCATGTTTATACGGCCAGGGATCGTTCGCCTAACGCGCTAAAGAGTACAAGCCGAACGCGTTAGCAACTGAGTCTTGGAATTCCATAAGTAACGGATTGAACGCGCAGCTATTCGTATGGGTAAATTGTGCTAGTACTGCAAGCTGTGATCAAGGATTTGTTTCATGAAGAGAGTCTTAAAGTGACATGGAATCTAATAAAATCTCGATGTTGTATCGTTGATTACAGTGATTCTATGACATTAAATTTGATGCCAGAGTGTTGAGCACTTATTTATAAGGTCTGCATGCCAAGACTTGTACGATGACAATTGTCTTACCTCAAAATCCAACTGCTGCCTGGTAGTTTGTCAGTTGGCCCAATTATGTTGCACACCCAGCCAAATTAACGAGAAACATATTTTTGCAACATTCCTTGTCCAATTTTCAAACTTCAAATTCCTATGCACGTGAGCTTTTCACGAATTATTCAAATATGTTATTTACACACTGTCAAAACAAAAAAATTAAAAACACTATTGTCGTCCCCAATGTGTTTACGATGGGTCTCATCATCTAGAGAACGATAACAGCGCCACATTGAGGCGATTAAATTAACCAAAACAACATGACGTCTTTGATCTAAGCCGGCAGATTCCAAGGTGCGCAAACCGGTCGATTTGCCCAATCTCGACCGGTTAGGGTGTTAACGTATGATTCTTTTCATGGCTTGTAAAATTTCGGAATGTCCATGTAGTTTCATGTGTACATTTACGTCTCTTTGAGTCGACTTTAAAACACGACCAGTCAAGCTATCGTCAGATGGCAGATTATGTACATAGATGTATTATCTTTATTTGGAAATGTGACATCTTGACCAGGGTGTTTGACCCTTAGGTGAATGAAAATATAGCTATTTCGTCAAAAGACTTATACCTTGTTTTTTGTCAAAAACAAGTTCTGATGCAAGAAACTTGCTATTATAAGATTGGTCATTTTCCCTGTTGTCAATGAGCACGGATTTAAGGGGGTTCGACACAGTTTAATTTATCGTTGATCGTCATTTAACTGCATCCATCACGGTTCTACACGGTATGGAAAATATGATACTTATTGAGAGTTGTGGATCACTGCTCGGTCACAGAAAATGACCTATGCTGACTGTGAGGAGTATCAACAACTCATTTTGGTCAGATGTAGGCTTTCAAAGTATTACTTGTTATTGTTTGCCGCGCGTAGTAAACCAGGGGCTGGTTCCCTGGCGGCTTTGGAAATTATAAAGGGAATTTAAAGGAAAGCTAAATATTTGCTTTGTTATTGTTTTTGTGCGTGCATGGATGTTGTTACAACATCAAATATGTAACGAATGCATATACACATACAAAAGGTTACGTCAACCAAAAAGTTCAGTCTTGTTTCTACACAAAGCTCCACAAATACGGTAGTTTTCATAATAAACTAAACAGAATTCCCCAGCGCTCTGACGGATAAACATCTTGCCAACATGTTTGGCAGGTTAGTGCAATAAAGTCGCGTTTTTGTGAAACCTTTGTCAGTGTTTAATGTGACGTCATAAAACATTGCCTCTAATTTTTTACTTATGCAATGGACTTGCACTGTACTTTGTCGCGATTTCGACAACGGGAATGAAGCAAAACCTGTCGAGACTTTGTCGAAATTTAGCCAGATTTGAAGCAGATTCTAGTTGAAAATATGGATACATAATGGCGGTTGCGCGCACCGAAACGTCGTCTAATGTCAACGTTGTTCGGTTTGTTTAAAAACTACTGTATACACCTGTTGAGTTAGTAAAACAAGTTTCAACTTATTAAAATAACAACTAAATGCAAGTCAACTAAAACACGCCTATTTACTAAGACAACCACTACAAGAAGGAATGTGCACGTGATAAGCGCGCGTGGCTTTCACGTGACTAGTACCTTACTGTAAACCACACTTGTCAAGTGCACAACATCCTTCCACCCTTAGATATAACCACTGCCATAATGTAACTGCAAACGAGACGCAGTCAAAACGATGTACATGTAGAGCAACCATCTCTAACAAACTAATGTCCAGTGTGTAAAGCTACAGTATGCTAATGTACATGTACCTAAACCACACTGTTAACGGACAGTTGAACACGGTGTCGGACGAAAAAACACGAGTCACGTACCTGCAAACACCATTCACGAAGCAAAACATGTTTGGCAGTCCGTGTACATGTATCGTGTTTCTACGTTAATGTGAGTATGTGACCGTGTATTTTGGGTGAATGGGTCGTAGTTTGCGAGTCCGATCCCGTGTATGAGAGACAAGGAACGGTGTTTGGAGGTACGTGAGTCGTGATTTTGCGTCCGACACCGTGTGTGGCAGTCCCATACACATCACATACACCGGGCGCACGCACTCCTGCCCCTGACAACTTGACGCCATATTGGGGATTGCTACTAGTCACGTGACACGGCTAATTGCCGCGTAAACAAACGGGGCAAATTGTCCTTTTCCAAGGGCGATATATAACAAATAAAGAGGCCGATGAAAAAGATTTTTTCCAGAAACATACAGAAACATGTGATGTAGCTCTTACAGGCGTTTTTTAAGATTTAATTAGTCGATAGGGAAAATATCAAACTATTGGAGGATCGCAACCAGTGGCAGATTTTTGAGTGGCCTGAGCGGCTGCACGCCTGTCAATCCACTGTGAGCGTTTTATTTTTCGTTCTTTTCAAGAGAAACCACTGAGATCGCGCAATTTTATCATTTAATTCGTGTCACGCGATGCAAAAACAGGAGAAGTGCCGCTCATTCGGGACGTACCTTCGTTGTGCCCCAGTAAGCCTTTTCACAGAGTGTTGAACAATGACCCCGGGTAACTTTGTAGAATTAATATATGACCCGGATCGCTTTTAATGGAGTACAAATTTTATGTGAACTACTATGAAAAATGATTTTGTTTGGGTCATATCAATATATGACAGTTTTTAAAGTTCATTAGGGCGTTCTCCCGTTCAGTACAGCGGTTTTGAGCGTGTGATAATATTTAGCTCCTTTGTTAACTGCCGAGCATAGTCTTTTTGTCTGGTACAACAACATGGAGATAAAATATCTACCAGGCTTATAACCGATCACATGTGAACACAGTCAAACCAAGTATGTTGATACGTTCGGATAGAATACACTGTAGATTGTTTTAACTTCGATAGTAGTTGGGCGATTTTGGTGATTCAAAAACTATAAGCTAGACCAGTATTTGATTGGCAATTCAGAAATGTCATTGGCTTATGTTCAAACATTTTATAACTTAACTTATTTTTAACAGCACAGCACAGTGAGGATATAAGATACGATGTTATCGAAGATTGGAGCAACTATCGTACAAAAGAGAGCTGACCGAGATCCTCTAATCCTAATTGCCAGAATGGACTTAATCAGTTGCCATTATAAGATATTGTCTACAGCGGTTATCCGCCCAAGTTGTTGTGATATACAGCTTAACAAGTTAGACTCAACGGGAGAACCTCGTAACGTAGAAAACAAAGAAAACAGACTCAATTCCTTTCCTGTGCATCGCTCGGAATTGGCAACAAAAAATTATTTTTTCTCGCACGCTCGATATTCCTCTCTGACGGATCTGAAGTCCCTCCGATCAAGCACCAGACACTTGTTGGCGTTTTGTAGTATCCCCACACCGTGTGCTCACAAAGAGATCAGCCCCGCTCCGGCAAACATTATTTCGGACTGTCTCTATCCACCCCCGCTCTCAATCTGATATGCGTAGGCCTACTGCGCGACCCTCAGGCCGAGAAATTTAAAATTAATTCTTCTCTCACGCACGCTGTTTGCTTATCCCAACCCCCTGTTGCGGGGAATCGTTGAATAATGACGGGACAAGTTTTCACGGACGTGGGGTCATTTTTTCATGGGCTGAATATTCTTCACATTAAATTTATACCCTGTGAAAAAACTAACCGGGGTCAATTTTTACGGAGTCCTAATTAATGCGGCTACATCGGCTAGGTTGGGTATATTTCCATTCGGTTTCGAGTGGTAAATTCTGTATTTTGGGTAAAGGTTGGATGTGCAATTCAATCGTACTGGTTTGATATTTTGGTTATTATGCACATTACTTTTTGCACAAGTTTCGTCAAAAATCAGAGAGCTCGTTAGCCAGCAGTGCAAATATACAAAATTTCCAATATCAACTTCGACATAAGTACATATTTTGCAGAGATTTGTTTGTTTTGACAAAACAAGAAAATATCTGATTTTGGAATACGTAGTAAGAAATGAGTTTTTAATGCAGTATATATTTCAGTAGAGAATACACTATTCTCTTAGATGTACTGATTTCGATGCCCCGGCTGGAGAGTAAGTTCGGGGATGTTATTTTTCAGTACACGTATGATTGTCAAGAATACTAAATATTTACTTAAATATAATTAGAAAACAGCATCATCATTGGATAATAAGCATATGCTGGTCATTAATTATCTTTTTAATTGATCTTTTATGGTTTCAATCACCAAGACTGATGTGGAAATAACGCATATAGTCGCTTCGCTTAAATTATGGTGGCGGAACATAAAAACCTAGTTGCAGCTCCAATAAACTCCATGGCCGAACCAAAAAACACATAACTCAATGGGAGGACCAAAAATCTTAACTCTATGGTTGCAACCATAACACTGCGAGCCCGCCAATTTTCTGACTAATGCCGTAGGGCACCCAGTGTTTTCCGCCTTTTTTGTCCTGTGTAGCACTCTCCAATGTGGCGTCATATTGACAACGCGAGCTGCTTGTATCTGAGTGGCGCGCGCCCGGTCTACAGTATGTAAAGGTATCAAAATGTCTAAGGGCCCTTTAACCGTGTAGTTTAGGTATGTTGTACTTTACTTGTATACCAACGCCCATTCATTAGCCAAAACGTTCTAAGCATTAAATTTTCACTTATGGTGTTGTTTTCATTGAAACGAATTATCTGTCCATAGATATTTTTTCATAATTTATGAATGATGTATTTAGAAATTCCCATTGGTCTTGAAATTGTGTGCGAATTGCAACCGTTTTCATTTACCGTAATTGACATGGTGAGTAGCCGCAAAAAACTGAACACATGAGGGACAGATGAATATTCCACAACCTCAATTTCACAAAGGATAGGACTACTTCGGTTGTGGATGTGAAATTATATTTTCCCCGCGTTTCTGTGAAGAGACAACGTTGAAATCCACGCCCCAAACACTACATGAATCTAAATAGTACGAATCTAATAGCGGAGTCACTTTCCATGAATTGGAGCGCGCTTTGAAATACATGTAAAACTGCCGTGACTGTTTTTCATGCCTACCAATGATATCACAGCCTAAGCGTCAAAAATCCTTGATACACCGCGTTCCCATTTTCCCTGAAGTTTTCTGACAATAAATGTTGAAGCAAGTGGCCAAGATTGCTTTGTGCATGACGGAGTACTGGCTGATTTCAGTAGTATACAAAATGTAATCGAAAATTCGGACAATCAGGCAGGCTACTCAGGGCATAGCAAAATGAAAACGCAAAGGTAGTGCGAGCCAGATCAACGCTTTATACATGTAGGCAAAGAACGAACAAGGAAAGGAGGGGCGGATCCAGGATTTTGAGTTGGGGGGCAGGGTTTTGCCTGTCAGACATTTGCACCTCCGAACTGAACTTCCAAATGGCATCTGCGAGAGTTTTAGGGGGCCATGGCCCCTCTAAATCTGCCACTGGAAAGGATACGTTACAGGCAAAAGCACATGGGCTGCGCACCATATGGGGCTATAGCCCCCACTTTTTTTCAGCGCCACATCGCACATGGTCTATAGCCGGTGCACCACAGGGTGGCTGAGGGTGCTTTAGCCCCCACTTTTTTCAGTGCTGCGCCGCCCATGCGGCATGTAACAGACTTCATAATCAGGTGCGTAAAACTGGATAAACATTTAGCACAAAGTGACAAAAATCAACCTGCATAAGGTTTCATAAATATCCTTTATTTCATTTAATCATTTGATACCAAAGGCAGATCCAATTTCAGGGCTCCGTTTCAGAAAAGTTTAAGCTTCAAAGTTTGATTGTTGTCATGACATCATCAGCATTGTTCAACAATCTTAATGTGACATGTAATGGAGTGACAGCATTATTTCGGTCTTGGCGAAGACTAAAATAGTTTCATGAAACGGGGTCTCTGAGTGTTAATAGACTATTATGAAAAAAATCAATAACGGCATTGTATTGTGATCTCATTCCTTCAAAAACGGAACCCCATTTCGTCGATTTTCTGTAAAACACTGGCGGGAAACCGATTGGTGAGTTAACAGTGGCGTCTATGGGGCCGCGCGACACGGTTTCGTTCTACAGATAAGCCCATTCGTCTTCCGGTAGGTATACGTCCCAAGAGGTGGCGCCTTCGTCTAATATTCGAGCAACCAGTATGTCGTCGCCGTACAAGTACTGGTACTTTACCGCAAGATTAGTTGCAGTTTCCGGATAGTGCAGAAAGATTGGCCTCTGAACTGGAATGCCAAGCTGGGAATTTTGTAGGACAGTTTCACGTGTGTAGTTAAACAACAAATTATGCAGGTGAGTAAGACGACCAAATTCGTCCAGCGTAGAATTTGTGGAGTAGTACTGGAAATTTTCCGACGGCCGATTACCTGAAACGAAAGCTTTCATCAAATATAAGGTTTTGCGCAAAAATAATCTGAGCCCTGCAATAATACCTTCCACTGTTCATTCGCATGAGTTACTATGCCATAGTGTGGTAATTTAACCGGAAACTTTAAAGGATGCCAAGATTGAGTTTCATAAATCTTAAACATACTCAATTTGTTTAATAAATCAAATATACCTACAGTGTACGTCATTTACATGTCTAAAAGCAGACAAAGTAAGTTGAACACACAGCAATGTTCACGATGAATAATTTTCAACGAAATTCGTTGGAACTCTCCCTAGTTTTGACGGTCGTTCACAGCAAAACAATAAAGCAGACGTTGAAAACTGTTGATCGCGAACATTGTCGTGTGTATGACAATTTTTTTCAACAGTAGTGACTGCTGAAAAATTGTTTTGATTTATGAACCAGCGAATATGCACATAATGTAGAAAACTGAATAGAGTCAACAGTGACTCGATGTGGTACATTAGTACTCCAGAAGATCATTATAAAATGACTGAAATCTTCGTGAGTTCTCATAACGGGGGTGAAGACTGCGTGTTCAGCACTTCTCAACAAAAGTTCTTTTGTCCTGATGACGCCATACAGCGAGGTGAACCCGCCTATGTCAAAATGAGTCAAACCCATTCCCAGAATTCCAAGCGACAGCACAGCTGGAATGGTGGATGCAATGCCGTCTGCGTAGCTGAAGTCAACGTTCTGACCTCCGGCCCAGGCAAGAAGGCTATGCTTTTGTGTTCCTGATATGAAGACGAAATCAACCATGAAATCGATAACTGCTGTCATTGAGCAAGGTTAATCTATTCAAAACAACACCGAGGCGTCTTGATGAAATTTCCAGAACCAGATACATTTTGTTAGTTTCGGTTCACTTCCCACGATATAGTTATCCACCTAGCTTAAGTTTATGTGGATCCTAGAAAAATTATTTAAATAAAAAAATTCAAATTGTCTTAAATTAATTTAAAAATGACTGAGTGTAATACTTTTGAGTCTTAGTACGAGACGCGGGGTGAAATTTTCATCAGGTGACTACTAAGCGAAAAGTATGTGATAGTTTAGGAAACTGGAGTAGTGTTTTTGAGATTTCATGGTGAAGATTTCCATTAAACGAAATTTGGTTATGTTACTGATGCTGTTGTTTTGCTAAATTTGCCAAATTCCCGAGATATTAAAGAGATTATCCGAGATATTGTCGTGTATTTTGAATGCGAACAGCAGTCACGTGAGCTTGGCTAGCCGCGAGACAACTACTTAGAACTACTCCAAATTTTATTTCATAGTTTTGTAGATATTTGCCTGACTTGTCCACGAGGTCCTGAATAACGGTGAAGACTACCTCAAGTGTGAATGACGAGTCACGGGAAACGCAGACCGTTGCAAGGTAACGTGACAAAGTTAATGACGACACTTAACCACAGCCATTTTCACTGGGTAAACAGTTGAACTATAAAAAAATCGCTATGGCTAAGAGAAATACATGTACAGCGAAATCAGCAAGTGGAAGCTATGTGGTTCGAAAATATCGATCACAACTAAAGATTCTAACGTGTGTATATCAAAAACCAATATGGTCTTCCACAGGGAAAACAAACGTACGATAGGCCTACATTGTATACAAAGTTGGGCAGATAAAACATGTCCCACTACATCAGCTGAAGTGTTTTCTAGCTTAAAGCTAAAACAAGTTGATATTTTGGTAAGTCGCATAGTTATCAACGAAACCGTTGTCTCGACTCGCAACCTGACAACGTACAAAAGAAGGACGATAGTAATTAAGCAGAAATAAAATATTATATCATGCGCAACCGAAAGCCATTAGTAAATCCACATGTATAAAGCTTTCAATGAAATATCCTACAAGGAATTGACACTCATCTGCCTTTACCCGAATAGCCTGCCCTCATCCAGAAGACTACCTCTCCAAGCGCGCCTGCTTCTTCAACTGCCTCTCGGTTTAAGCGAGCCCACAACGAGGGCCAGATATTGTGCATTTCTTGGGCAGATTTTCCATTGTAGAACTGGCCATCTATCGGTAAATATTCGCCAAAGTCCGCCATCGGCAGCCGGGAGCGGGACAATATCAACTGGCCAATCCAGGTATGCAGCAAGGACATCTGTTGTCGAAAATCATGATTCAAATTTTGGAGTGCAGGGATTCCCAGACACTCTTCTACAAAGAAGATACGAAAGACAAAAGCGCGTGGCTAGCAAAATTTGATCAGCTGGACGTTAAGAGTTATTTATGCAATGGGTTGTGGAGATGAAACTGCAGTAAAATAATTTTTTTATGTTTATTATGAAATTGTCACAGAAAGTGCCAACAGGCATATATAAAGAAATATAAAAATTATACGCAAATACATGAATAAAATGTTAGGATTACAATGAAATGGTAATGATTATAAATAAATCATTTTCATTCGAAATAAATTTATCTACTCACACAAAGAGTTTACTCATACACAAGGACTCACACAGAGAAAGGAATTTTGAAAATATTTCGAATAAAACCTTCATTTAGGTCGAGCTCAATTTACACCCAGTTAGAAAAAAATAGAAGATCTGAATATTTTTTATAAACATTGTCAGGTTTTTTGAGTGTCTGGAAAAGTGGGGCCCTCTGCTCTCCCCACATACCGCACAGGCAAGGAAAGAAAATATGAGCATTTATTGGTGTGTCTCCACAGAAAAAGAAGTTTTTCAAAAAACACTGGGGGTAATATCCATGGCTTTGTAGAAAATTACGAGGCAGCATCAAACCCATAAAAAGATTTTGAAGTGGAGATGTCAGTCAACTACACTGCTGTCAAAGAGCAATTGGAAATTTGGCCTATATGAACCCGGTGAAGGTGAGTTGGAATACATGCAATTATTCTTTGGTAGTGTTAAAACTCTCATATCAAAGATTTCGTCACATCTAGACATTTGTAATTAATAACACTATACACTAAGCTTAGTACTCAGTCAGTTTTCACTTTCTCTCCAGATCAGATACAGATTATAATGTCCAACTGTGTGTTCTATTAATTTTGGTGTACTTTTATTTTGTTTTGTTGGTACCAAAACTGTGCACATTACTTTGTTATATCGGGGTTTCTTACATTGCTGGTGTATTTTTGGGCTAATATGTACCGATAGTTTTGTGCTGAATTGTGTTGCTAGTGGCCCCATGATGGCAGCCATACAGGTTTGCATAAGTGCCCCAGTCCCTGACTGTTAATTAAAGATATACCTGTTTCCAAGTTAAACTACCCTGGCTGTCAGAACCCAAAAAAGGTTACACACATGGATCAATTTTGTATGCTGTGGGATATATTTTTCTACTTTGCCTGAGAGTTAATCATAACCTAATACAATGCAAAACAGCAAAATTACCATTTCGGTGAAAAAACTAAACTTTTACTAATATGTATATTCCTCTCTTTCAGACAACCACAGTAACTTTACAGTCAGAACTGAAGATGATGGACAACGGATAACAGTTCTAAGATAAGCTTAATGGGTTCAAAAGTAATGGAGTTCTCATCAAGTCTCAAACAGGCAAAATCAAAAAAGGTATTGAATCCTAAGACATCTGAGTAACGTTCAGTATACACAACAAATCAAGATCATACAAGTCTTTGTGACACTTTGTCATACATTTTAAGTGAAGTAGGTGATGGCGCTGAAGTACAATCATGTTGTTAAAGCTAGATTCAAATGTAAAACAGCATCTTGATTAGTTTGATATTCTTACTTGTTTCCTCATCACTAAATCTAGAGCTCATTCTACAGGTATTACGCAATGAACACGCATACAGACAAAATGTACATACCAAGCAAGTCACTGGATGAAAAAAAAACGAAGATGTGAAGAATCAATATGCATGCAAGAAGTTGTTGCTTTTCCAGGGTACAAGATGAGTATAGCAATCAAGTATAATTAAAGTCCTATGTAGTGTTAATTAGGTAATGCCAAGTCAAATCAAAACACATTTCTAAGTACATTAAAGGAAGTTAGCCTCAATGACCAAACACTGAATTTCATTCAGCCACAGGGCAGTTTAAATACGTGTCAAAATTTTGAAAGTTCATAGCACTCAGTACTGAGACATACTCTAAAAACACAAACCAAAATGAATGTTTTTTAAGAATATGTATTGTGTGCTTTTAAGCGATTACTTCAGCCAGTACAAATGTGGTTTGCTTTAGTCTGAAGTTTCTGATTTTAACTTGATATCACACCTAGCTATGCTAATGGTAAAACAGATTCACTACCTACATTTTCCATAGTCATCTTTTATCCAACTACCATTTCAATCACAATGCATAATATCACAGAGAAAAGATGTCAGAGACACTTCACAACGACTTGATGTTTCCTAACTAGGAGCAAGTATGTGTTGAAAAATATATATTTGTTGATCTGCCAATATCAGAGTAACATTCAACTCATGTCATGGACAAGGTAATAATGATTTCAATTGCAGGAGCGTCTCCTGCTGCTCATCATTTTCAAAATATTCTCACTAAAGAACCATGAATTTATTAGCTTTGCAAAAATGATCATACTTAACCAATCTTGGGATATTGCCGGCATTGTAAGACGATGCTCAACACTTAGCTTGAAGCCAAGTCGCATTTGGCTACTTGCTGAAAATCCCAGGTCGCCAAAGGAAATCTGACGTCGTCCAAAACAGATGTTTGTCATCAGAATAGTTGGCTAAAAAGGTTATGCTACACTCAGTTCTTGGGAACTTACGCCGTGTACTCAGAATGTAGGCGATCATATACATTTTACGTGCTAGTTTCACTCATCATGCGTGATTATCGCCAACTTCCACTTGTGTAATTCCTGATGTAATTTTAATGCAAGTTTGACAAGTGCTAACTGCTGTCGGTGGTGGCAAATGCACCAATTTCATGAAATAAACAAAACACTTGTAAACAAAGGTATCAAATCTAAGAAAACTGTTAGTAACTTAAAATTTAGGAGTCAACACAAACTTTGAAACAAATTTCGAGGGAATTGTCTGACTTTGATACTCGCAGTGGTGACTTCATGGCGACTTGGGATTTTTCCCAGGTGACCAAACACAATCTGTAGTTCACTAAATCAAGCACTGCAAGACATAATTGTCAGAGGTAATGTTAATGATGCTCAATACGTAATAATCATAAAGCATTGGTTATGTAGGACCCTATCAAACTGTCCAATTTTGTCCATCCCTGGGACATCTTACAAGATGCTGATTGGATTCACGTGAAACTTTTACAGAATATACTTTATAAACTAATCCCCAACATGCCGTTAGAAATGTTTTTTTAAATGTTGCACATTTGTGTGAGGGCCTACCAGAAAGCAGGAATTGCATAAATTTCATGAATTTTTTAAATTGCATAAAACAAAAATGAGACGATAATTTAGCAAACTGTAACAGCATTTTTGAGATTTATCTTGAACATTATGTTATACAACAGGAAGTAAAATTCTACAGTTTTGTAAATATTTGACTTAATGTGCAGACTTGTCAATAAAGTACTACATAACCATATGGTATATGTCATCAATAAACAAGACTTACGAATTATACACCCTACTACATTTCGATAATTCTATTATAGACACCAGACTACTTTGTATGTCCATCCTCTGTTTTTAGTATGTGTGACGACAAATGATGGATATGAAGTGATGACTGGTTCTCGAAAATGAAAACATGGCATCCTTGCAGAAGGCTCTCTCGGTCCTGAGACAGCACAATGAAGAATGGAATCCAACATGATTTGTGGTTGATGCATCTGAAATAGAAACTCCAGCAATTAAAACTGTGTAAATGTGTTTTCAGGTACTTACTTTACACAGTAGTAATGACATTACTGAACTGGTAAATGCTTTGTAAGAGCCTCAATTTAATGCCTATAGCATTCAACATTTTCTGTTAAACAGCTTGGTCACAACACACTGCTGTTCTCCGTATACAATATATAGATTTCACCGCCAATCTTAGGCATTGCATAAAACCCCATTAGGTTCGAAGTTTCAAACTGAAAATTAAACCACTTGCTGCTTCTTCCTCACAATGTCAGAATTTTAATTCTTAGTAGTTACTATTTCTTTATGAATCTCACAGAGAAGAGGCCTGGTACGGCTGGGTATCCTCCTACATGAACGGAGTGGTGGCACATCAGGACGAAATTCTTACTGCTTACCTCCCTTCGAGTAAGGCAACAACACTGAAAATGCCCATGGTCTTCATGAATAATCTCTGCTGAGGCTTGACACTGATCTGATGAGAAAAGAAATTAATGTTATTAATAAGTAAGCTTGTCCGCTGCAGGAGGACTCATCCATAAAATAACATCACAAAGCAAAACCTTAAAGTTTCAAAATATAAAAGACAACCAGTTAAGATCATGATAGTCAATGCTTGCAGAATCAAAGGCAAACTGTCATATGTGTCATGGGCGGTGCAGCCCCCCATCCCCCATGTGGTACACCGCCCATAGACCATGGGCGCCGGAGCACTGAAAAAAGTGGGGCTATAGCCCCCCCCCATCCCCCTAGGGTGCGCCGTCCATCTGTGTTATGTTCCGGAATTCAGAATCGGTTTCCACTGAGCTACAAGTTGGTACATTGAGACAAGATGACTGCAAGAAGTAACATGGAGTAAAGAAAGCGCTGCATACAAAAGCAACAAATTGAATGTAAGTCGCATACAATAGTAGCTGTGACTCAATCAATTCCATTTTGATGGAGTACAGTGGGTTTATAATCAGAGAATATTTTGATCAACTTTGTGAAAAATATTTTCTTCCTGGGAAAATAATTCGTAAGACATCAATTGTTAGGTCTCACTTACACTTCCAATGCAAACATCAACATTAATTATAGGTGAATTGTACTTTGATTATAACTTCTAAGATATTTTTGTTAGCCAATTAGATGTTGAGTGAGTCATGGACATACGCTTTGAATTTCTAAGATTAAACTGTTTCGTATGGCGAAGATATCAATTCAGAATAATTAAGCTGTAATTAGTACTTTGCAATTGACTCAAAATGAAATTAGAGCAATGCAACATCTATTGTTTTTTAATCAAAATACATCGATTTGGTCTTTTGCACAAGATCATCATCACGGAGACATCTATGCAGGGAATTTACACTCTTTACGATGTTAACTGAGTAAATATGGCCATCCTAAAGATGAAATGTGTAATATTTAAAAATGATCACTAGAATGACAATGAAACTTAACTAATTTTTTAAATTAGGAATTGCCCTAAAATTGCACAGTTACATATGTCACGAATTAATTGTGCACCTGTGAATAACTTACACATGGTAATTTAACATTTTCATATAGCTAGTTCACTTCATCTTTCATTCGAGCTTGTGTCATCTATTGGGTAGCGCAACGCGATAAAAAAACTCCATGTAAATGACCTGAAATTTTTTAAAAACACTTCTGAATTACCAGACAACTTGTTCTACCTATCATCACAAAAATACAAAATAATGCTAAGTCCTACCTAACTCCGCAGGTTGACATTTTGCAAATGTCAACTAGATGATCCAGGTATCATCACAAAAATACGAATGCTAGGTTCTACTTGAATCCGCTGGTTGACATTTTGCAAATGTCAACTAGATGATCCAGGTATCATCACAAAAATACGAATGCTAGGTTCTACTTGAATCCGCTGGTTGACATTTTGCAAATGTCAACTAGATGATCCAGGTATCATCACAAAAATACAAATGCTAGGTTCCACCTGACTCCGCTGGTTGACATTTTGCAAATGTCAACGAGCTGATCCAGGTATCATCACAAAATACAAATGCTAGGTCCTTCCTGACTCCACTGGTTGACATCTTGCAAATGTCACTTAGCTGATCCAGGTATGATCACAAAATACAAATGCTAGGTCCTACCTGACTCCGCTGGTTGACATTTTGCAAATGTCAACTAGTTGATCCAGGTATCATCACAAAATACAAATGCTAGGTCCTACCTGACGCCGCTGGTTGACATTTTGCAAATGTCAACTAGCTGATCCAGGTGCCATCACAAAAATACAAATGGTAGGTTCTACCTGACTCCGCTGGTTGAAATTTTGCAAATGTCAACTAGCTGATCCAGGCGTGCGTTCAGTAGACGCCAGGACCTACGCTAGGACCTAGCCAAAAGCTAGTCTAGGTCACCTGTTTTTATTTAAAATACATGGCAATATTTCGCGTAATCTTGCGAAGTCTTGCTTTTAAGCTAGGACCTAGCGTTACTGAACGGGAGGCAGGTATCATCACAAAAATACAAAATAATGCTAAGGCCTATCTGACTCCGCAGATTGACATTTCGCAAATGTCACTACCTGATCCAGGTATCATTACAAAATACAAATGCTAGGTTATACCTGACTGCGCTGGTTGACATATTTCAAATGTCAACTAGCTGATTCAGGTATCATCAAAAAAAAACAAATGCTAGGTCCTACCTGGCTCCGCTGGGTGACATTTCAGTAGGCCTAAATCTCTAACACTAAGACTCTTAGTCACTAGGACTGAGTAAGAGGCTAAGGAATACAAAACACATGTTGTATTACTGAAGGTTCACTTGCTAGGTAAAAGACTACTCACTTTTATGAAAGGAGATGTCTGTTCCAGTTGGCGCCGGAGAGCAGATCTAACATGGACACCCTTGCCGGTTTTAAGAAGAAAAATCTAGCTAGTGTTTCACCAGTAGTGAACCTGCAGTAATAAAACACGGATAACCGCAGTGTTCAACTATTTAAAAACGCGCCCTTCGCGAAGTTTCTCCGTCAAAAGAGCAGTGTTTCTTAAGATCATACATAGCATAAATTACAACAAATTAAGCACACGTACCATGTCGAAATTCGTCCAATGCCGCTGTCACAGTCTTTGAATTCGAGAAATTCTCTGCTGAAACAATAACACTTCGAGAGGAAGTAAAGACAGGGAATCCCTCTTGACAGAACGCATGCGCTTGACATACAGCACACATCACGAATTTTTGGCCGCCCGGTCGGAAATTGGTCGAAGACTAGCCGTCGACCGGTCGGCTAAAAATTAGCCGACCGGCAGCCGCCCGCAGTGCCGACTCATAAGGCGACTCCCCAGCCGACCCTTCAGCCGACCGGCCATCAGCCGACCAGCTGGTCGGCTGCTATTTTTAGGCTAGAGTAGCAGTTGCGTAATAGGTTGTCAGGCTGATACCACTTTGCGTGTCGATGCATATTTGTCTTAGCACAGGGTCAAATAAATTAACCTAGTTTTACTGTCTCGGTTACATGAGTTCACGTCGGTTGTGTAATACCACTAATTCGAAGGTTGAAGGCAAGCGGTAATAGTAAACA
>NMRA01000752.1:0-57471 GCA_002633005.1 Phoronis australis | reverse complement strand
ATTTTTCCGCTTCAGCTTTCCATTCAGCTAACTATTGCACATCACCGTGTTTTTACTATCCCGTGGCGGCTCCACTGCTGTCAAAGAATCACTTCTGGTACAACCTTCCGTAAATGACGTTCGTATCTTGCACATTTCTTCGGGGTAACAGTTTTCCAAGAGCTATATGATCAACGGACAAGTTTCTGTTTGGTATTCGGTTTTATTTTCTTTTCAGGTAGTTCATGCTCTGAAAGTTTTGAAAACGCAACTCTTTCTTTACGCAGATACGTTTTCTGCCCGTGGGCACCGACTCGGTGAATTCATCAACTAAACATTTTTATTTTTTTAAATGCCCTCAAAAGTGTACTCTTTTAAAACACCGCGTTGAGCATAGTCGTCAGTGTAGAAAAGCGAAGTGAACAAATTTATAAACACTGCTCAAAGCACTTTTGTGGACATACATGTACGGAAACGCCAACGTCTCTCAACGCTGCGTTTGCTTGGCATTTCTGATAAAGCGTTCTCATGCTGGAAACTTTTTTTAAGACTGAGCACCATTTCAAAAAATTGTATTTTTTCTTACAGCTGAGCACAGAAGAATTATTTTGTGATTTTAGGACTGAAACGGAACCAAATCTCGAGTGGTGACTGATTAAAATTGGCAAAACTCGTGGAGGGGTGGCGTTACAAGCCAAACATGTAGTTGCCACTTCTCATCCAGCGTCACTTACTACCTGAAGTGGCCAGATCATACGCTATGGATATCACCAGACACTTTGCTTCTCAAAAGTGCACCTTGATGTATTTTCAATCATTTTTTGCCATCGTAATCGCTTTACCAAAGATTCACGCACATATGCCGCCGGCGTAGAGACAAATACCTCTTCACCACGTATTCACATCTTCCCGTTCAGAATTGTTTTATTTTACATAATTTGTCAATATGTTGGTGACAGGAAATAATTATTTTTGGAAGAACGTGAACGACCAACTGATAGGAGCCTACGTGTACATGTAACTAGTCCAGATTTTAACGTCACCGATACATGAAAACAGAATGCGCAAAGCTACAATTAATTGGCTGTAGCCCCAACAGTGGTCATTCCGAGTTTGATGTCACAGTCTTAGTTCGTGGAAATCGTAACCATAGTATGATTTCGAAGTTAGAGCCGTCGAACTCCATGGGTGTAGGGCATACTGGAGGGTGAATTTCGCGTCCGTACTGCAAGGGTCAATACTATGAAAATAAAATCCCCGGAGTGAGAACTCTTGGCGGTGTAACAACTCACTCACTAATCCTTCATCATGAGCGCATGATAGGAGACCGGTGAATAACTTAAAACACGCAAAAACGATGCAGTTTGGCGTTACACAAACAAAATCAATTGTGGGCGAAGACTGCGAAAAACAGCCGCGTTTACAAAATGACTATACAGCGTTGTCTTGACCGGGAAGCAACCGATCTAATACAATTTGTTAACGTCACAAGTCAAATTAAAGATCAAATGTAAAGAAAACTTTCACGTTTTTCATCCAAAACTTGTTGCATCCCTTACAAAAATGAACTTAAGTTTTCATCGAAAAACTTAAGTTTTTGGTCTGAAAAACTTAAGTTTTCATTCCCGAAAACTTAAGTTTTTGGCGAAAACTTAAGTATTTTGGAACAAGTTTTTTGGAACGAACTTAAGTTTTCATAACTTAAGTTTTCAAAGACTTAAGTTTTTCAGAAACTTAAGTTTTTGAAAAACTTAAGTTTTGGACAAGTTTTTAGTAACAAACCTAAGTCATCAAAACTTAGTTTTTGAAAACTAAGTTTTCCGAACATAAGTTTTCAAGGAACTAACTTTTGAAAACTGAAGTTTTCTAAAAGAAATAAGTTACAATAGGACAGACATTCAAAAATTTCGACTTTCACTAAAACAAGAGTGGAGTACAGTAACAAATTTAATGATTCTCATCAAGATTTAACAAACTAGAGTTCTATTAACATTTCATTAACAGTGATTAATTGCAGAAAATAAAATGCACTTCCTAAAATACACTAGTTCCTTAAAATAAGTGA
The DNA here is from genome assembly GCA_002633005.1 of Phoronis australis. NCBI lineage: Eukaryota > Metazoa > Phoronida > Phoronidae > Phoronis > Phoronis australis. The sequence continues at coordinate 55,427 of NMRA01000752.1, read as the reverse complement.
ACAAAAGTGAAATATAAAATCTTAAAAACCAAAAACATTTCAAAAATCAGTTCATCAAGTGTCATGCATTCAATGCAGTGAAAATTAAATGAGGCTAATAATTTATTCATTATTTGCATCGTTCTCAGTCTATGACAATTATGCGATAACTGAGGGAGCAAAATGGAATGTACAAACAGAGAAATCACTACCAAATCATGAAACACAACCCAAGAAAATGTGATAAAGTAGCCAGGAAGAACTACAACAAAAGTCTACGTTTCTACTGCAGACTTTTTCAACTAAAATGACAGAAGAATAACAAATCACTTAATATGCAAAATCCAAGAATATCCGCAGAGACAAAAGCATAACATCAAACGGAGTACAGGATATAGTATTTTTATGTTTACTGTAGTACATGAGATAATAATTTTATTTTTACTGTAAACCATTATGGTTACATAAGACCTCTCGTGATGACCATGCCAGTATCTTCAATGGTGGATTCAGAGGACAGCTAAGAGGCCATGGCCCCGGCCCCNAAAACGCTACAAGATCAATTGGCAGTTGGGGGGGCAGGGGGTGAATGTCTGATGGGCAAAACCCTACTCTGCCCTAACCCCCCAACTCAAAATCCTGGATCCGCCCGACCGCCCCAGATCTTTACATGGATAGCATTCCCTGTAAATGGGTTATGTCTGGATTCTTAAGAAGCTATCACATACTGTTATGTTTGCTAATATCTCCTTGTTTTCAGGTCTCTATTAAGTTGGCGGAGTACTTGGAAGAACTAGACATCCAAACATTTGCATCGAAACAATCACCCAGGGGTGGTATTGCGCTGTCTACATCGACATGGCAGGTAGAGCTTCATATGGTTCATTGTTGAGTTAAAAATAGTGCTGCTATCAGGGTTTGAATTTGAAACAATATGAAATATGTCCTTGGTTTAGCCAATGGGCTTATAATCTTTAACAAGCTCACTGATTCTTGTGGCCATTTGGTCAAGTCAGTGTAAAGCTTCTTGGTTTTGCTATTAGTTTCAAAAAGTACACGCGAAAGTATACATGTGAGATTAAACTTTCAGTTCTAAGTTCTAACCCTGGTTGTGCTGGCTAAATGTCCATGAAACATTAGTAAGAAGTTCTATGCTGGCTGGAGACAGCTAGTTAGAATACAACTAGCTCTGCTCATTATGTAGAGTTGTGCATTTTCTTATCAGATTAACGAATTAAAAAATGAAAAGTTCATTAAAATAACGGGAATTGTAGTTTATTGCAGTTGCCAACAGTTTCATCATTTGATAAAAATATTAATTAATTTGTCATAGAACTTGAACTAAAAAGTTACAGAACACAATACCTGGTTAGCCTGAAGTCCAACTTTTATTAACACGTTAAGTTTTGTCATATGCACGGTTTGTTCTAGATTGTAATAGCATGATAGGTGACCATGTGCATGTTTTGTATTCAAGTTGTATAGAATAAAATTGTTTTGAATGTCGCGAATACAGGATTAAAACTCCATTCAAAACAGTATGTGGAAAACTGACCCACTGCAGTGCATGCTTGAAGTAAACTTGCAGACTAGTCTTGCACTTGAATTCTGAAGAGTGATTGGTTAAATTTTGAGTTTGAAGACTATTTTCTAGGCTCTGTATATAAGTCAGTGTTGTATAAACAGCATGGTAAATATCCAGCAAGTTATTTGTCTTATGCTGATAGCTTTTACCTGTCTGTTATTAAAATTTGTTGTCTTTATTGCAGAGTGTGCTTTCAACAATCGCTGGATAAGGAAGACAACGCAACGTACGCACTTACGAACTGCAGCTCATGAACCTATGATTTCAGTTATCTGAGCTCAGAAACGCGCGTTTGTAGTCACAAAACATGGATTGTTTGCCTGTGAAGCTAAGCGAGCAGATCCAGCTAAAGATTAAATGGCTTGTGGTCTACCATAGGGGCCTTTCACATTGACTTAACTCTTGTCTGAGAGGAGCATCGGCATATACTGCGAAGTTAACTGGACCGTTCATTCTGGCTTCGGTAGTTAATGAACTTCGAAGTATACAGTAAGTGACGCTGTCATGATCGAAGGTACCGCAAGGTAGCACTGCACGCTAAGATGTGACAACTTGGGAACATTTACATGTGTTGATTGACATAAAACTTATTTTTAAATTGATTGGTGATTATTAGAGCAAGGAATAGGCAACTATTAGCCATCACACTACTATGCAATTGTTAATGATAACAGTGGCCCCAGGCAATAACTTCGATAGGACCGAAGTTGATCGTTTATACTGCGTGGCAGCGTTGACGCTAAGCAATTAAATCAGATCCACCTGTTTAGTGCGAAGTTAACTGGCGCTGTTAATTTCATTCCAGGACCAAAGTCTAAGCGTTCATACTGACATTAACTCCCAAAAACTTCGACGCGTCGATGTTAGTATGAAAGGCCCTATAGATATGTGTATGAAGTTCAGTAGCTTTAAATTAAAGGAAAAGGAACATTTTTGTTGTTAAAGGTCTAAGTTTTCTAATTTCCATCTCGTATAACCAGGTTGTACTTACTTTTAGTGAAACTTGTTCGCACCATGGAGTGTTTTGGATTTACTGTTATTATGATTGTCACGAAAACGAAACTTTGACTCTTAAATTGATGTTTTTAAGGTTGAAAACAATTACAGGTGATTCTAATCACTATTTCTAGTATAAGGATTGTACTTCCCAAAATCAGATCTGTGGCCATTGTCGATAAACTTTTAGTTACCTGTTACGTTTTATGTTATGCTTTTGTCTCTGCGGATATTCTTGGATTTTGCATATTAAGTGATTTGTTATTCTTGGTGTCATTGCTGTAATTTTAGTTGAAAAAGTCTGCTGTTGAAACGTAGACTTTTGTTGTAGTCCTTCCTGGCTATGTAATCACATTTTCTTTGGTTGTGTTTCATGATTTGGTAGTGATTTCTCTGTTTGCACATTCCATTTTGCTCCCTCAGTTATCGCATAATTGTCATAGACTGAGAACGGTGCAATTATGTTATTAGCCTCATTTAGTTTTCACTGCATTGTATGCATGACTCTTGATGAACTGATTTTGAAATGGTTTTTAAGATTTTGATATTTCACTTATGTTCACTTATTTATTTTAAGGAACTAGTGTATTTTAGGAAGTGCATTTTATTTTCTGCAAATAATCACTGTTAATGAAATGTTAATATAACTCTAGTTTGTTAAATCTTTATGAGAATCATTAAATTTGTTACTGTACTCCACTCTTGTTTTAGTGAAAGTAGAAATTTTTGAATGCCTGTCTTATTGAAACTTATTGCTTTTAGAAAACTTCAGTTTTCAAAAGTTAGTTTCTTGAAAACTTATGTTCGGAAAACTTAGTTTTCAAAAGCTTAAGTTTTGATGACTTATGTTTGTTACTAAAAACTTGTTCCAAAACTTAAGTTTTTCAAAAACTTAAGTATTTTGGAACAAGTTTTTTGGAACGAACTTAAGTTTTCAGAACTTAAGTTTTCAAAACCTTAAGTTTTTTCAAAAACTTAAGTTTTCGTGAATGAAAACTTAAGTTTTTCAGACCAAAAACTTAAGTTTTTCGATGAAAACTTAAGTTCATTTTTGTAAGGGACTCGTCACGTAGAAACACGGCGAAGAGCATGCACACACCCAGCCTTTAACATGGGGGCTCGAATTTCTGGCGATGTGCACCTTTTGGTGGCAAAAAAGGGGAGGACTAAAAAAACGGGGTACCACCTTTCACTGTGCGTCTGCGCCTTTTTAGTGGACTTTTCTCTCGTTTGCTCGGACTTTTTGTTTCTCTGAGGCGGACTTTTTTGCCCACTTCGCCAAATGGGGGGGCACGTTCAAGCCCCCCGAGCCAACCCCCCGGGTGCACGCATGAAGAGTACCGGAGCCTGTTCGTGGCCCATTTATGTCAAAATATTTGTCCGGTGACTGACGTGAACCCAGCTTTCATTTCGGTTTTTTTGAATATGGGCACGGCGAGTTCTCAAGTCCGAGAACTGAGTTTATAGCCGTGAGACCTGTTCATAAGTAAACAGCTGTGTTCATAACTACGTAAAAAGCATTTGCGTAATCACGTGCTTCGCTTTCAATAGATGGCGATATCTCGCGAAATCTTGCATATTCTTGCGTTTTAATGAGATGTTCGCCTCTTCGGAACGACCAGACCTCTTAGGGGCACTCAACAGTTTTTCCTCCCCAGTCTGGGTGAACTGAGGGAAAGCATTTTATTTCTTTTCTACAACAAAATCACAAAATATGAAACAATATGCAGCTACCGACCATTCATAAAGCACCAAAGTCAATGTCACGGAACTTGAACTGTAGCCACACTCGGTCACTTTTACCACACAATTCTAACGCAAACAACTGGAAAAATAACGTTGAAATTGGGCCAGCATTTTGGACACTCGAAACATGCTGATTGTAAGAGTGGCAGAGCGTAGTTGGAGTTCAGACACCGTGGTAAGGTATTAAGTGCATTATAAGAGTTTTTGCGGTGAGTGTTGGTTTACACCACCTGGTTTTGAAGTTGCGAGACAGTATACAAATATACAAACAAAGGGGGCGCCAGAACCAGTATTTCGTATAACTGCGTAATCCAAAAAGCGTTCGAGCAAAATTTTAAAGATATTGTTATTTATATTGAGTTCACTCTTGGGTAAAACAGAAATTATCATAACTAAGAGGTCAAGTTTGCGTTAAAAGATTAGACACCTTTATGACAGCTCACCTGTATTTTCTGACCTAATGAAGAATCATTTAAGCTGATTAATGCCAATCTCTGCCAAAAGATGTGCTAATCGCGATTTGCGGCAGGTTACAGAATTAGATTAGGTCGAAATCAATGAAACTGGGTGTAGTATTCATTTAATGTGCTAGAAGTCTAACTCGAAATTATGTTTAGCGTCTTCCGTTCTACTTATGTGGGGATAAAGTCAAGGTAACTAAAACAACCCTTCGTCGCCGCATCAGTTTTGGAGTCAACTACAGACCAGGACCAAACACGTTTTTTGTAAAATAGTTTTTAAAAAGTTTCACGCTCTTCAGTTACTGCAAACTCTTCAAACCAAGGAGAATTGTGATAGTAGCTTCGAATAGGCCCAGAACAAAGCAAAGATTGCGAATGCAGGGACCGTGGTCGTATTTGAAAAGAGTGATGTTCGCAAAAGTTCCCACTGAGTTCAACAGACGCTCATCCATAAATCGTGAATCGAGGGATACCGCTGGAAAGAGGACGGGTAATTATAAGCATAGGCGGTTTTAGGGGGCCCGCCCCCCCTTGGCAAGCAAAATGAAACAGCAACAGCGTGAAACGTGAGGAAATATTGAGTTCAGTAACCAGGATCGGTAGCGGAAAAGGGGGTGGGGACTGAGATCCCATATCATACAGTCATGTAAATTTTCCAAGCATTCCGGCTGGCCGCCGCAACCATTCGCGCTTTGCCCAATTCCCCGAGGCAACATGTTGCCNGATCCGCCACTGGATGTAAGCCCGAACCGCTCTATCTACGTCCGTTTTAAACACTTAAAGGCAAGGCCGTAGGAAGCGGGGGCGGGGGGGTGCACGGGCCTCCAAAAATTTTCAGGCGTCAGGGTTAAACTGTGGCAACCGACATAGGCGTGGTGCCGAGACAGTCGAGAAAAGAAAGACTGCGAAATACGCAGAGAGAAAACTCAACTCTGCACCAGTGCATGGTTTACCTTTTGAGGACCCTGGCCAGGACATTGTCGTTAGGGTCTCCGTTTTGGCAGCACAGGTCGTATAAACGCACTTGAAAACATGCACGCAATCAATCATACATATATTTCGAAAAATCGAGAAAACTTGTAAAGCTAAGCTTTTGCGGAACGTAATAATTTATATAAAATAATGTTACTGTTTCCGTAGTATCACAAGAGTAGTATCTTTTAAAAATAGTTACTATGAGTTGTTCGTAAAGAATTCCCACATGTGAAAAACGCTGCTGTCTAAGCTTCAATTTGTGATGATCGTGTACATGTCGAAAGGGGGTACACAAAGAACTATCGCAATCATAAACAAACATTTCAGCGTTTACCTCGAGTTCGAGTTTACCTCGTGAACCGTAATAGGTACCTCTGAAATGAGGAAAAATGCACCTTAGTACGAAAGCTCCATCTCCCATATCCCAAGAAATTGCTTATAACATTCCGTTTTGATAAACAAATTCGTTAGTTTCTGATTGACTTGTTTATGTATCTACGAAAATCGATAGATTCATAAATGATTTTTTGATTATTAGAAGCTAATTTTGTAAGAATTGATGATGTTTCAGCGAATTTAATTGCAGCTTGAAATTGGAAAAACTCTTTAATCTGATCCCCAAATAGTAAAGTACATTTATAGACAATTTTTGCATACCTAAAATAACTCTCAGACATTGATGAAATTCGAACTCACAAACCGTAGATAGAAAAAACGTTTTAAAAATTCTTAAATAAATAAAATTAAACTCATTGCTTGGAAAGGTTGTCTTCGCACTTCCTTGGTGTTTTTAGTTTCCAGTCATATTGAGCAATGAATTTTTGTTCTTCACAACTGAATTGATTGCTTGTCCTGATTCGCGTGCCCGTCGTGACTGGCGTGCCCACGTTAAAAATAAGATGTAACCATGCAGTAGGCCCGCACAGATCTCAGTAATCCACGGGAACTGAATTTGAAATCCAGGCGTTCAGGAAATGTGTAGATTTTTGGGACACACTATCATTTTCCCCAGCCACCAGAAACTGAACTATCGGTCGAGTTTCAATTAGACATTTTAAAACAGCCCCAAAGGCACTATACCAGGGACTTTGGGACCTAACCTTTTCAAAAAAAACTCCTTCAAATGATGACCAAGATAAAATTACGTTTTCCCGAAACTGGATCACAATAAAACGAATCTTGACCTTAGAGCCAGTGCGGACGTCCGGTACGAGCTAAGCTGCCTGTTTTAAGTGAATCATAGCTGAGCTGACCAGCAACTAGCTTTAGTTCATCTAATTTCGTATTTTCACACTGTTAGATCTCAGCTACAGCTACTTAAGGCAGCTCCTCGCTACCGGTCAGTGTACTGATCCTAGGCTCATTCTTGCTCTTCGTGTTGGTTCACGGAGTACTCAACTCTTGATGGCTTTATCCCCGGGATTGCAACAGGGGCGCATCCAGGATTGTGAGTGGGGGCAGGGTTTTTTTACCCGTCAGAAATTCGCACCCCCGAACTGCCAAATGGAATCTGGGAGAATTTTAGGAGGGCCATGACCCCTTGGCCACCCCTAAATCCACAAGTTTGCCCCCTACCTAGGGCGAACGGTGGAGATTCATTACAAAATGGTGGAATCGGGAGCACGGGGGCGAGGGGGGTGGCGGAGGTGGTGGCGGAGGTGGTGGCGATGGAGGGGGGTTGTGCCCCCCCCCCCATTAAGTTTTGCCTTCCTGCTTAAATGTGTTTCCATCAAATATACTCCATCATCACGCAGAGGACTTCTTCTAAACTGAATGAATCTCTTTAAATTGTTCAAAGGTAAAGAAGTTTGAATCGCGTCATGTTTTATTACTCGAGAAAACGTGAATTCTGTGACCTATACTGCCGCTCACAAGAGGATATATAGGTTAATGAATCATTGATTACTGTACTACTTTGAAAAACGTATGTTGCGCCATTATCGCTAACATCTTAGTGACGTAGGTCATCCAACTCGGTGTATAACTTGAGCTTAGGCTTCACAATTTAACCACCATGGCGGAAAACAAGACGGTCACCCAGGTTTGTGGAAAGGAACTTGTCTACGCGAACAAAACTGCAATTGAAGTTTCGCTACGAGAGTTCACTGGTGATGATGGTCTTGTCATTGAGAATCTTGACTGTGAGGATTTTTTGAGCAAAGGTATGTGCCCAGGAATAAAGTGAATATACCTTAATCCCAACAGAGTAGCTGACGTTGTAACGCGGCACATGCAGATTTTGATTAGGGCACTAGATTGCTACAACAGTTTCCTGTATTGTGTAGCCTATAAACGCTTGCACGTTAATTTGAACCAAGTGACGTGTAAGCCCAAGAGGCTAGGGTTGTGTTGCATAAAAAGTCAGTTTGTTTTTGTATTGTATTCTATGATGCATCAATGTCGCTATGATAAATAATAAATACTAGACCTATGTTTGGCCAGCTATCGTTTACATCGCCGCACAGGAACATGTTATGGAACACCTTGTAATTCAGAAACTCTACTGTATTTTGGTGGATTCACAGACAGGTGGCTCTGTCACCTACTCATGCAAGTAACAGCGGTAGGAAATCATCATTCTAAAAAGAAACTTACTCACTTTTAAGTAGGTAAGTGTTTAAAAACACTACTTGAATGCTATACATGTGCCTTTTAGCACGGTTGTCGTGTAGCTCGCCTTAAACGTTTTGCGACGCTAGCTCCGATTTAGGAGACCGCGTAAGGAATCTTCAAACTCCTCTAAATTGTGGTGGATTGCCATAGTTAACATGTAGAAATACTTCACTTAAAAGATTTCAGTTATTTAGTGTCTGTTCATAGGCCAAATTCGGATTTAGTTTTCTGTTTTAAAAACGGTTATTACAGGACTACCCTAATTCTGTCGAAAAGTACAATGTAACAGCTAACTTTTGATAAAGACTACTTATAGTCCGAGTGCCGCCGTTATAAAATGAATTCATCATGACTGACCAAAAGGCCGAACACAAGGTGTAGTGCTGTAGTTCATTGACTTGCTATAAAGCCCCTTGCCACATTTTGATAAGGCGGGTCAAAATGTAGTACTACAGCGACACTAACTCTATTGCAAAGACCTCAATTCGAATGGCTGATTTTGACCTTATCAAAGTGATCTGCGCCAATAAAAGCCCTTGTTTACACGCTATCAAAAGACACCTACAAATGCCTAGCTTACAGAAAGCACACTCGATTGGGTGGAGAAATTCAACTGTCATTTGTTATTTCTTTTACTACGCCCACCGTAAAAATGGGGTGCCAAAAATGACCTAAAAATGGCGGTTTTGTCTACTTTGTACCTAAAATCACAACTGTCCCGGTGGAAGCCAGCAGACAAAAATCCGAATGTTCAAGAACTCTAGATTCCAGACCTTAAGGTTAATATATGTCATTAAACCCAAGATTTTTGGAGCCTAAGGGTATTGGGATTCGCGCTAACAATTACGTGCCCTGAAAATGGCTGGACTTCCGTATCCGGGTAGACAAGAGGCCAAATTTCTGGACTACATTTATTCAAAACAACTTCAAGGAACTACTGAAAACCATTCCTGGCAATCACTTGCCATTTACTCCACAGACTTGCCGTCAAACCTGACCCACCCAATTTTCTTCATTTCTGGGGACCTGCAAAGGCCCGAACAGTGGTTTTAGACCTATCGTGTGGGACAGACAACGGGATATCTACCTAATGCTGTCCTATCATGTGGGGCAGACAACGGGATACATCCTATGCTGCCGTATCGTGCGGAGCAGACAACGGGATATCTACCAATGCTGTCCTATCCAGTTGCGTTCATGTTTCCCTCTTACGTCCTATGTAATGCTGCAACCTTAGTCATGGAACTTATTATCACCCAAATGTTACACTGACAACAAACATAAGAATGTTGCATTCAACTACATGTATAAGCAAATGCCGGTTTTTAAAGAGTCCTCATTCACAGGGTGGGCAAAAGAAACGAAATTGTGCTCTTCACGAATAAGGAGCTGTTTTGAAATCACGAAAGCTACACAATTTAAGCATCTCAGTTGCTTTTATATTCATCTCTTTTAGAATGAATTAATGTTCCACATAAAACTGCTTCTGACAATAACATTATTTGTTTATTGATTTGATGGTACAATTGTAAGCTGATGGCATATTTTACAATTTTATGGATCACGTGCATGATTAAGTATGACAAAAATAAAATTTCAGCTCGCCTGAGTTTCGCTGTTTCACTCTTGAATTATTCTCTTTGGTGTCAAACCATTCACCTGTTTACGGTGGCAGACGAGAAATAATGAGGTTTGTTTTGTCTGAAAAGTGACTTACAGTAAGATTTCAATCAGAAGTTTGGTCTTAAGCTCTGAAACGTGAATAAATGTCACTGTAACAAAAGTACTAATTACGTCTCCGAGAATATATTCAACACTGCTAGTTACAGAGATGGAGGCTATGAATTAGTTCTACACTGGGATGTGCTCATAATTCTTTGGAGATTTGATTTTTAGCAATTGCGACGTGCTCCCGTTAGACCAAATCTCTTTTAGCCATTACGACGTGGACCCGTTAGACCAAATCTCTTGATTAATTCTCAAGTCACTTTACATGACGCAGACCCCAGGGTCTAATTTTTATAGTCGTAGGCGACCTCGAAATTATTTTAAACTTTTTCCTTTTTTCTCGTGTGAAATTCTCCTCGAGTATTTTATGATTTGAGCAGATGAGTTTCTAACCCAAGTTCGCACAAGATGCCCGCCAGATTTGAGCTAGAAACTCGGGAAAAAAACTTGAGACTTCGAGTAAAAACTCGATATTTGTAGTTTAGACTCGAACTGAGAGCTTTACTGTTGGGGTCATCACGTGCAATCTAAGATTATACAGTTATTCACGTAAAACGCAATGTGCTCGAGGACAGAATAACAAACACTTCTTTGAGTTCGCACCGAAGTAAAACGGAAATGGGGAAAATAATTTTGAGTTCAAATTCAAGTTCAAAGATTACACCCCGATGAAAATGCGACTTGAACAGTGGCGCTGATGCAGCCGTAGCCTAACACTCACAAATAGTGGAATCTGTACTGACAGTGTTTACACGCAACATGAGACCTACGATCTATAGACTCATACAGACTGTACCTACAACTTGGTGTAAGTAGTTTTGTATATTATCAATCTGTTTTCAAACCAATATGCGCCATTGTAGGGGACGGTTGCTTGGGTAACCATGTAGCTGTTGAAGTTCGAACAATTTCAAAAGACAACAAAGAAGATTTCCACTTGGTTGTAAAGACAGACTTCCCCAGTGAGACTGAAATTGGCAAGGTGACCAGGAAACTTGGGATGTATCCTAAAGAGATCCAGTCGTATCAGCTGCTGTTCCCTGAAATGAAGCGCTATGCTGAACAGAACAGGGCCCAAAAGCTAAATCTTTCAATTCCGCGATTTGTAGCGGGATTTCTTCAAGATGAAAAATTTCCTCCTTGGTTTATAATGAATGATCTAAGATATGAGGGATACAAAATGGCGAGTATCAGAGATGGCCTTGACCTTGAACATTGTGCACTGGTGATGAATGAATTTGCTAAATTCCATGCCCTTTCATTTGCTATCAAATCCACTCAAGGTTTTGATAAATTTGCTTTCGCACTTTATGAAAACATGTACAACGATACTTTTTGTAACTGGATAGGTGAAATTTGTTACTTGTCTATGTGTATTTCGCTTGAAATGGCGGCACATGGATCTCAAAACAAGTCGGTTGTTGAAAAATCTAAGCTTTTCAAGCCAGAATCCAGTTATCATTTGACAAAGCTGTGTCGTCAATTATTAGCACCCAAAGAGCCTTATGCAACTGTATGCATGAGAGATACCATGTGTCGAAATATGATGTTCAAATACGAAAATGTTGTCAGAAAACCACCTAAACCCGTATGCGTTAAATTCTATGATTTTCAGACGGTTGTTTACCAAAACCCCGCTTTCGACTTGGCCGTTTTTTTGTATACAAGCATGACTAGGGAGACCAGAGAAAAGCATATGGAGGATTTGCTTCGTCTGTATTACAACCAGTTTATGGCGCACGTGAAAGAATTAAAATTTGATTTTCCACTTTACACGTACGAGCAGTTTCAAAGTCACTTCCGTACATCGAAACTGTATGGTGTTGTGGTCGCTATGATGTCATTGCCGTTTTTGATTGTTGATCCTGAATCCGTTCCAACGTTATCGGCCAACATATCGGAAGATGATTTTATAAGAGATACCATTGATGCAATCCACAAGGCTGGTCAATTTGACAGAATATCAAATCTTTTCATTGAGGTTTGCGACGACGAACTGAATTGGTTTTCTTAGTTGAGTTGCATTCGTAAAAATTTTAAGTTTGTGGCAACGGGTGTCGTTGATTGTCGAATGACGTCAGCAGCATCAGAGCTTCCGCTATAGGCTTCACGCAAAGGTAAACGTGTACGGTCGACATTCTTTGCTCAAAAGGTCACCAAACCAGGCGTGTGTTCAGTAGACGCTAGGACCTGCGCTAGGACCTAGCTAAAACCTAGTCAAAGTCACGTGTTGTCATTTAAAATGTACGGCAGTATCTCACGTAATCTCGCGAAGTCTTGCTTTTTAGCGAGGTCCTAGCGTTACTGAACGAGAGGCCGGTTTTGGCCTATTGACGGATATTAAATACATGTACGACATTCACATCCTATTCTCTGAAACAAAATAATGTTCAGTTACCATCACAAACCCTCAAAAGGTTGGAGCAAAAATTACGAAGTCTGGTTAGGCGATCGAGTTACACGACAACTGTAGGGAAATAACCATAGGACACAGAGAGTATTAGTTTTCAGGTGTTCCGGCCTGCTTTTATCACTCAAATGTAACGCCAATTAAGCATTAGCAGGTGACAGTACAAAGATTGGTTGAAATTGCCAAAGCACGGTTTACCGTACTTCCAATACGTCACAATGTTGAATTACATCTTCGTGTTCAGTCTTGTCACACCAGGAATGCCAACTCCCGTTCTAGTGTTAGAGCTTGCGATCCCGGGATTTCATGAGACTGGCTGCGAGAGTTTGCACTGTGAATTTCCGAGCGAGCGTTCGGTTGTTGCCTAATCAGGCCTGTAGGATCCATATTCTTACATCTTTGATTTCATCCGGCAAAATGTTTTGAATCATTGAAAGCATTTCCCTACTATTGCTTCGTTTTCATTTTGTCATTTTGTTCATGGTGGAATCGTCAAGCGAGACTCTTTAAAGGTACGATTACAGACAACCAGCGATTTCTCGGCAAAATCAGTTAACAAACCCGTCAAGTACACATATTCCTTCATGTACTAATCGACACGTGACTCTGGTTGTATGCTGGGAATAGTCTGGCCCGTTGTCTCTACCTCCAATCTGAAAGCCATGAACATTTGACAACCTATCAAGTTACATGTTAGGAGATTTTCAACAAGACATCTTGGATGTTAAAATCACGTTACAGTACATGAATTTTACGGAAAGATGTGACATGGGCGGCGCACCATAGGGGGCTGGGGGCTGTAGCCCCCCACTTTTTCAGTGCTACGCCGCATATGGTTTATAGGCGGTGCACCACAGGGGAGCTGAGGGGGTTATAGCCCCACTGTTTCAGTGCTGCGCCGCCCATGTATGTCCTTTCGTTTCTGATTGTTTGTTCTGAAATTACAAATGAAAAGTGTAGGCCCTACTAACAAGCGTGCTTACATGTACACAGCTTTCGAAAATCTATTCGTGTATTAAGTTGCGTGGCTACAGCAGGTGTGTTTGCATTTATATATATGTGTGTGTGTTATCGTTGTTTTGTATTGTTTCTATAATAATTAATTTGTGCAATATTTGGGAGTTCATTAGATATGATAATTAGTTCGATTTCTGAGCAGTAATGTTTTTCTGTATTATTTACCTAATTGACATGTTATCATGTACCCACGTGCCCTGTATTTCCCGTTCGATTAAGAAGAAATAAAATGGCTCGCTTCCTGGGTTTTTGCTTCACCAGCAATTTCACATTGGGCTAAAAACTAACGAAAGCGACGCAAAGCGTTGAAATGCGCACATGACAGCAACAATAACCACTAGGTGATGCAAAATATACATCAAATTCATACGAAAATGCAAGACTATGGTCATCTTCTTAACAGAAGCCTATTTACCAAATTTCACGAAAATCAATACATGAACTCCGAAAATACAGAAGCAAACGTAAAATTTAAAGCAGCCGCTAGGGGGCACAGGGGTAGTCGAATGGATCTGAAATGTCTTAGAAAATGTTGTCAGCTCTATAGGTACACATCAGCCAAGTTTCACAATTATCTTGATAAAAGTTATGAAGACAGCCGTAGACGAAAAACTGCCACCAGGGGCTGCCAAAGTAGTACAAATAACCTCTTGACCTGCGTACATGTACATAGGAACCTGAACGTCAGTTATGTTCAGCTGGGCCGTACCCTAGCTCCTACACGGTGAATTAGATTCGAAATAATAAGGGGGCACTAAACTTGCAGTAATTAAGTGTGCCCTAAACCGACTGAATTTTGCCAGGATTTGCTGCGATATGAGTGAGGGTGAGTTGGGTTTCGGGGACGCTTGGACCCTGGGAAGACCCGGCTGCTAACGTTGGGTGTCCCTATAGCATGCGATGCTCGGGTGGAACCACTGCAGGTCCTCCAGGTATGTCTGTGTCTGCACTGTTATGTAGTGAAATTTCCCTTGTAGTTAAGGCATAGCAGTGTCTGGTAGGTGGGTGTGGTATGGTGTCAGTAGAGGTGCCTGTAATGTACAGCAACCACAACTCCGGCTCCCATCGTCGACCAGGGGTGGCTGCCGGGGTTGCAAGCTTTGCAGTAGCGGTAGTGTACTGCCCATCGTGAGGTATCCAACCTGTCCTCGTGTCTGTGCCCCAAGTCGAACGTCGCGCCTGAACTCCGGAGTGCGGGAGGTGAGCTTCAGTCAATACGGAGACAAATCCGGGAAAGGCATCGGTCCATTTCCCATTGGTTGCGACTACCTTTTCCCCTATCCCGTGCCACTCCTCTACCAGGGTCACGGCCCCCACGCGGGTTGTGGCGGTGGACAGGATTGTCCATTCATGAACAACCCTGCCCATGTGGCACATACTGAGCCACAACACCACGTTCCTTACAATATCTCTTTTTATCACTCCGGCTGGTCTGCTCACTCAGCTTATCCGGAACCTGCTTTTTAGGTTGTTATAGCCCAGTTGGCTGTTTGGTGTACTCGCTTGGTACTTTATTTGATATTTGCCCATTTGACAGTTTGTACCCATTTGGTACTTGTTAATGAATTTGCCGTTTTGCTCGACCCACTTGGTAGGCAAACGGCCAATACCCATTTGGTACTATATGTACAGTATGCTAACTTGTGCCACTTAGTATCCGATACTCAATTACACATTGGGTATCTTAAATGTGTGTGTTATATCTTGTAATTAAGGAACCAATCTGTTTCCTTTCTATGAAATATTTATTTGTAGAGCTATGACCCTGAAATTCCCAATACAACTTACAATATATATTATTCTTGTTTCATTTGTCCCCAATAAACGTCAGGCGTGGCCTGCTCATCGGAAATACATCTGCCAAGTTTTACAACGATCCTCAAAGCAGTTTGGCGGATACAGAGGCAGTCGGAAAAATGGAATAGAAACTGTTAAAACTCCCCATTGGGAGGCACACAATACGTAAAATTTGTTCGAAAATGGAAAGACATTGTCGCCACCTTAACAGAAACTATTTGCCAAGTTTCATGAAAATCCCCCAATGAACCCAGGAAAACGTAAAGAATGAAATTGTCACTAGGGGGCACAAGAATCGTCGGATTGGGCTAAAACTCGTCATCATCTGTTGTCGACTCTATTGAAACACATCTGTCAAATTTCACAAAGTTCCTACAAAGGGTATTGCCGTTCTTTTTGATGTGTATGAACGTGTCAAGAAACGGAAGTTTGTCGCTCGATTGTTGCTTAAAGTCCTTCTCTCACGCGTTGTTAACCCTTATTACATGGTTAGAGGATGTTATAAGGATCCAAGAAGTGCTTACCCCTTAACTAATACACAATCCGTACTCGAAAAAAGTTTAAATGAACGCGCCACTCACGATTCACACCCGAATAACCACCGCCATTTTGAACTTGCCGCGAACCCGGAAGTACAATTCATTCAGGAACCCAGGCCGAGAAAACGCCGTCAGTGCGACTGGAGCAGTGCCTGTACTGTTACCAGCCAGCAAACGGGGATAAAATAATCGACAGCGCGCCTTAAGTTTAATAAAATCAAACTACGGACAATTTTTCGAATTTGCTGAAGAAAAGTGGCGAAAAATTTTTGACAGAAATTATTTTGCCAGACTCGGTACCGCAGCCTATCGGACCCGGTGCGGATCGAGACCAGACACTGGCGAATGGTAAATGCATGTGGTTGCAAGCTGCTTCGTCGAAGTAAAATGGTCAAATCATAAATGCTGCATTTATTCAAGGGTAGTTTCAGACACTTGCATGAAATTACGGGCTGGTTAGTCCTGTGTCACACTGCCGCGGCAGACCTTAATTAGCCTCAGTCACTAGCTACCAGTGAAGACTATCGTCAAAATACAGCTTGTTAGTAGGCCTATACAGGTTTGCGTCAAGGCTATCCTTAGGCCTAGCTGGTCGCTGGCCTCAGCGCTCGCTCAAACGAGGTTTATTTAGAACTTGGGTACTTCTCGCGAACTGTGCAAAGTTGTTGGCTTTCAATAGAGATTTTCCCAGACTTTGTATAGCGCACCAAGCCTAAAAGAATGGGGGGGGCTGGAATTTTTGGGAATGTCTATCTTTTACTATAAGATTCAGTGGGTATGTTCAGAGCTATGAATTGCAGACTCTAAATTTTGGTATTTCCTGTCTTCTAGTGGAATATTGTCTCATTTTCTACTTTTTTCGGAATTCGTGCTTCTGTGACTGAGGCAGACCTTAACCCAAAATGATTCAAACTTTTAACATTTGTAACTTAAAATGCACAATACTTTACAACATTTACCATTACAAACACTATTCAACAGCAACAGTTTCCATGATATGAAAGTGGACATACATGTAACTACTACCATGGTGACGGAATAGTGTTTCCTTACACCAGAATTTGACAAGCATCATATAAAATCATACGAAGTTGCAAGGAACAAGAATTAGAGGCTTGAAGCTTCACAATCCAATATAGCTTACAGTATTTCTCAAATTAAGATTATTCATATTGTTGACTTGATAACCTGAATTAAGAAGCAATAAGTTACAAAACATGACTTGAAAGGAATTGAGACTTAAAATTTTGAAAAATATGAATCATCTTGTGACACCGAATCAAGTCTTGAACAGCAGTTGACAGTCAAACAAGTAACCATTTCAAAATTATTTCAACTATTTTTTTAGCTTAGTGTAAGATCACCTGAAAATAATTCGAATACATCTTATATTTTAGCACAAAAAATACGAAAATTGAACAAAGTTTCTTTTTGTAGCAACGTTTGTCAAAATGTATCAACGTTAAATCATCACAAATTACAAAGTATTCGATTGAACATGCCTTTCAGTTCAGCAAAAGTCGCCATGTTGTCGGTGCCGCCAGCGGGAATTGTGAGCACATTTATCACTTAACGAGTAACAACTGCGAGGCTGAAATTTGGTGAACACTGTTAAATCGTGCAGTAAGTAAAAATATGTCTAACTAAATTTCACCGTAATTTGTTGGTGAAAACAATTTACACAAAGTTTTAAACTCGTAACTTTGACGCTGTCCTCCAATATGGCCGACGCGATCCAAGCAAAGTGACCCAAATTTCGCCACAAAACTTGCAATAACTTTACACTGCTTGCCCCGATTTTGATACTTTTTCGATTTTTCCTGAGCAGAATGCACTACCTTTCCGATGATAGCAAAGTACTTTTTCAAAACGAGAATAAAATAAAACCGAAAAAATTGGTTCGACCCATATTGGTCCCTAGGTTCGACCGGCTTAAGTAAGGAACTAAACACCAATAATATTTTAACATACTAAGTACGCGTAACATTCCAAAAAAATCAACGACCACTAACTACAAACTATAAATACACTACATATGCAAACGAATCACGAGATATTACTAATAAAACAAAATAATGAAGACTTTTCGAGCAAGCCATAGCACATTCAGTTACAAGGAAAAAATGGCGGCGTTCAGGACAAGTTCCTGAACTGATGAGTCGGAAATGTGGGTATGGAAATAACCGATGATAGCCGGTAATTATACGCTCACAGAGAAGGGTCAAATACTGTTAAAAATCGGGTGTCGAAAATAAGATTTTATGTAGTAAGTATTTTAGGATACTGGAACCACATGGGCAGTTTGAGAGAAGGACTTTAATGGTAAACTTGATGTGAGGGTCCACAGACTTGATGAGATCTGCAAATTCACTAGCGTAGGCTAGTACGTCTGGATCTTGTCGAAGGTGCCGTCTATACGTAGCGGTACCCAATGGCAGATGGTCAGTCGTTGCGATGGCTTTAGTTTCAAAACTGTCCATGTACAGATTAGCCACAATGGGACTTATGCGCGACCCCATGGCAGCACCGTGTGTTGTTTGTAGAAATTGCCTTTGTTTGGGGAATACGTAGTGTTCAGACAAAATTACAAGAGTACCAAGTTTCTGTCCCTCATTCAACCTGGTTCTATGCTTCCAGGACTGGCTGTGGTATGCGGTATGCGGGTAAATAGCGAACTCACTTCAAAAGATAAGATGGTTTGGCTCATGGGAGGACTTCAAAATCCTTGATTTTGGAAACGAAGTTCATGCTGTTGATAACATGAAAGGGAGCGTCACCCACCATTGGACCTGAGTGCCCTGATTTTCCAGCGAAATATCTTGGTGAGACCGCTCAGGAATTTGCATGCGCGAGCCAGACTAAAAGAAAACTTTAAATTATTATCTGGCAACCCTACGGCCGTTAAAGAACACGGTACGGAATCATCGCATACTTGCAACCCCACAGTCAAAATACTATCTCGAAAAATTGGAAAATTAGAGAAGTTGAAATCATGAGCAATAGAACGAAATTGAACATAGACAGCTATTTACCAGCGCCCCCTTGTAAGAAACAGCCACCATGTTGTGTTTGACAACTTCCAAGACCACCCAGAGGTAGCCATGTGAAAGAAGATTTCCGTCAGTACCTTGACGAAGAACCCAAGATGGGCCCGAAAGCTAGGTCTGCAAACAAAAACAGGACGCTGATAGGAAAATAATATATTCTCTTTACATGTGGAGCCAGCTATGATCATTCATTCTATCATACTTGTTATCATTTGTCCTGGGATTTCGGTATTGTATAAGAGCTCGGGTGGTGCTTGATCACTCGGACATGTTTTAAGGAAATTTGTAAATTTCGAAATTACTTTACGTCGAGATAGAGAATCCTACACAAAACTCAGCTTTATAGATCAAACATCTTGAAAATTTCGTCAAAATTCCTCGGCTTGAACCGTAAAAACGATTTTTTCCGAAAAACTCGACGTGTCTAAAATTTTCAACCACATGGCGCAACTTTTGTAAAAATCCGCTAATTGCGCAATGTATAGTAAACTCAGTTATTTTTTGTCAATGTGTTTTAGTTTAAGCCTAAAAATTGTAAATTGCATTCAGCTTTCATAAGAAATGTTCAAGCTACATTCTAGTGACTAGTCTTTGAAGTTGTAAATGTTTATAAATAACACAGTCAGAAAGGCTTTCCCGAGCGTGATCGTTGAATTGACCTTGAGACAGCACAGCCTGACCGTCTCGCCCCGTTTCTTGAATTGGGGTTCGTCTCCTTTTAAATGGGTCCGTTTAAGAAGTTGTTTGCATGTCCTTCCTATTGGGAGTACGCATCAGTTTTCATTGTCGATCACAACCTTGTCACCTTCACGGAATTTCGGCATTGTTTGGTTGGCGCGCGTTTGGTTGTTGGCAGATGATAAAATGTAAGGCGTATGGATTTCAACTTTGCACTACTTTGTGACTCACCCATGTAATATCAAAAAATTACGTACTCTATGTTATTAACCATTCCAGGTCATGTGAGAAATGGCTTAACGTTACACCTACCAGCTAGGCAGCTGTAGTACCCACGGCAGGCATCCCGAATCGCTACCAAATAATACTTCGTTTGACAATGCTTGGGGCCAGTATTCCAAAAATATAGATGGAAATTTGTTTTTGAAGAAGCTTTTGATAACACTTCTACATTTCTTTCGTTTGTACAATATAGGTGAAAAATTTGTTTGACAGAAGTTTCAAGGTACCTAAATTCCACTGTTAACGAACTCAAAGCACGGTCACGGACGCATGAACAATACTCACCTACCTGCAAACACTGACTCACAAACACGGGATCGGACTCACAAAACACGACCCATTCACCCAAATACACGGGTCACGGACTCACATTCACAAAGAAACCTGGTTAACTGACCACCAAACACGGTTTATTGACAAAATGTAGATGTCAGCTTCGACAGCTGTGTAATGGGTGCGAGATTAAATATATTTTTGATATTATTTTTGTCTGTACTGTGACGTTTTTGTTGTGATTTAGAAACAATAAACATTATTTAAACTGCTTATTTGTTCTTCAATATATTGGCTTCCCAAACCTGTTTGTAACATCAATTCTTAATTTTGACTGTGAGACTAGCGACTTCCGTTATCTTCTGCTTTCTTCTCAAAATGACATGGATCGTTCTTATTCCTTGAAAAGACCCTCTCTTTCACCTATTTCACCTTTTGGATCTGCCCCAAGAAAATGGGATAGAATTATTTCGTAAAGGTTTCTTGAACTGGGATTCGTCTCCTTTTAAATGGGCCCGTTTAAGAAGTTCTTTGCATGTCCTTCCTACTGGGAGTACGCATGGAATAGAATTCTTTCGTAAAGGTCTCTGGTAACGCCTCTTTTTGTCCATGCTCACCATGCTGATGTTTATGCCTGTTTACTATTAAGTTGATGCGCATTAAAAAAACATCGCAGTGCATTATAGCATGACTTGAAATAATTGTCTTACGTGAAAGTTGGTTCAAATTGTACTTTTGTACTATAAGAAAGTTTTTTAGGCGTAGGTATTGCCAAATACATGAAGGCTGATCGACTTTCTTTCTTCGTAGTAATAATCACTATTTCGCGCTACTTACCTGGGAAGCAGCCTAGTCCGCAAGCCTCGATCAAGAGAGCGCTGATCGTTAAACCGATCAACGCTATCTCGAGACTTGCGGACGAGGCTGACCAGGAAGCCGATGAGTCCTTGACCCTTGTTTAGCGAATTATAGGAGTGAACCGTGTTTGGCGATCCGTTAACCGTGTTTCTCCGTGAATGTGAGCCCGTGTACCGTGTATTTGAGTGAATGGATCGTGTTTTGTGAGTTCGATCCCGTGTTTGAATCAATGAACGGTGTTTGCAGGTACGTGAGTAGTGTTCATGCGTCCGTGACCGTGTTTATGAGCCCGTAAACCGTGTAGTTTAGGTAGGCTACCTTTTTGATAACAGTTCTAGACTTCCTTCGTTTGTATAAAACAGACATACCACACCAATCTCTATATTCAATAATAAGAAACAACACCGAAACAAACGAATGCAAACAACTCCCACGCGAGTTCGACTTAGAGTGAAAACATTAGACCCTGGGACCAGGATGAATCTTAGCTGGTTCCTGGCATGTAATCGCAGGGACTCCAGTGTATTTTCAAGCGTGCACTCGTGATCATTAATTGCACCAATAAACGAAGTGTTCCATAAATGGATTGTCAAATCTGACATTTGATAACAGGACAAATGAAACCCAGTCAGTCAAAACGAAACAGCCTTGGGGAAGGTGTCGCAATCCACTCTAAGTTTGACAATAGATCCAGGGTGATAAAACCGTTCGAGAAGGCGAGATGCAAACTGCAAGGGAAGTTTGCTTAGTTGCTGCGTTTATCGTAGCGCTATTGTTGTCAACGTCGTTTGGTGGGCTAGCTTATGTCAGAGACAGCTTCGATAGTACAGACAGCAGGCTGGGATTATACAAGAACATTTGTCAACTGTTGGATGACTATGTTACAATTGACTGCTCAAACAAAGGATTTTCGTCGATACCTACAGATCTCAAATTTAGTTGCAGAGAAGGGAGATGCATCACACTCGATCTTAGTGATAACAAAATTCAGGTAATTGACGACTACGCGTTCAGAAGTCTTCCTACTATCGTTAAACTGATTTTATCTGGCAATAAAATTACGACTATTTCTAGCAACGCTTTTATCGGACTCCGTGATTTGGAAGTACTTATGTTGACCGCAAATGAGCTTCACTATAATGAATTGAAGTCGGTGACTTTCGAACAGCTTCCGTCTTTGAACAGCCTTTTTCTGGAAAAACAGGCCCCTTTGAATACCCAAGTAGCATATCCAAGTCAAATATTATCATCTCTGAAGAACTTCAACAATCTTTCTATTGATTTCGTTTATAATGGAAGCGTGCAGGTTAATGGCGTTGAGTACGACAAGGTAAAGAAATTTGATGAAGGATTTGAGAATATGACGTCATTACAACGACTCGTCTTGTTCCCTTCAATGTCAAGTAACAGATATGTATTCGTTCCGGAAGGCACTTTCCAGCACGTTAGCAATATAATTGCGCTCTCCATGCGATCTTGTCGCATAGGTGCCGTGGAAGAAGCTGCTTTGTCATATTTTACTCGACTCAGGAGCATAGACCTTGGACTTAATGATCGTTTGGGCCTGGAGTCCGCCATTAATTTGCTTCGCCGCCTCCATTCTCCTTTAACCCACCTCGACTTGGAGCACGTGAGCTATTACTTGCATCCGGTCAAGTTAACTAAAAATATGACGCAGGCGTTTGCTCACTTGCCAATAGAAAACATCTCTCTTGTAAACGATCACATAGTTTCTATCGAAGGTGAAGCTGTTACTAACACCAGTCGACATCTGAGAGAAATTTACATAGGACAAAATTATTTTGCATATTCGTTTGATGTGACCAATCTACTGACACTGGCCTTGAATATGATGGCAATGAAAAATTTATCATTGGTAGATATAAGTTATTACAGCAATGAATTCGTCTCCCCTGTAGCTCTGTATAATTCGCCACCTAATTCAATTCCCCCAAAAATTGCCAAGCATATGAACAAGGCTGATTATGCAGAAGAACCGCTCGCCGGTGCGATAGTCAAATTTCCGCGTAAAAGAACTCCAATTTATGTTGGAAATCATTTCAAAATTATACTGCCTAAAAATCTTAAAACGGTGATTGCAAAAGGTGCCTTTCATCCGGGTGATTATGTGAACAACATAGATTGTGAGTTGAACAACGTGACATACATTGATGTAAGTCACAGTAACTTCAAATATTGGCCGATACACGGCTCTGCTCACTTGTGTTTCAACGCCTTGCTTACAGCTGATCTTGGCTATAACGATTTTACCGTAATAAAGGCCGACAGTTATCTCCCATGCCCTAACCTAAGGAAATTAATACTCGCGGGAAACAGGCTTTACGTTATGCTGCGAGACAAGGGAACGAAACACTTTGCAAACCTTCCGAACTTGGAATATCTTGATTTGGCGAACAATAATTTAGTGACTGAACTTTATCCGGAAATGTTTAGCGAACTTCCAGCAATTCAAACAATCGTTCTTCGTGGCAATAGACTCTTTGCCGTCGCGAATTTTAAGCAAGCGCGTTTACAGTTCTTGGATTTATCAGGCAACAATCTCGACGACACCTTCATGGATATTTCTGACATGCCGTCTTTGAAAAAAATTATCTTCGCGAGAAACAGAATTCAGTTTGTTTCCGAGGGAGCACTGCAACTATGGCATGGCAAAAAAGTTAAGTTGGATCTTTCGCAAAATCCTTTCAACTGTTCGTCTTGCCAAAGTCTCTCATTTTTGCGATGGTTCAAGAACGTGTCGTCAAATCCAAGGACAGTCACATTCTTAAGTCCCCACGGCTACCTCTGTCGTGACAAGTTTCATCAGAAATTATCGGAATACGTAGGTGAAGTTGACCTGAAGCGACTAGAGGACGAGTGCAGAAAGCTGGATTGGATAGTTATCTCGATCACTGTGTCGACTGGGGTTGCTCTGCTTATTACACTTATTGGTATGATATACAGACATAGATGGACTATCAAATTCTGGATTGTCTTTGCTGCCAGGAGAGGTCCGATAAACTCTCTCGACAGGCAGCGCAGGTTTCACTACGACGCCTTTCTAATCTACAGCTCGGAAGATCGCCATTGGGTACACGACGTGTTGAGAGAGAAACTGGAGGAGGATAACGAGTTTGGACTGTGTATCCACTACAGAAACTTTCTGCCCGGTCAGCCTATTGAAGAGAACATTATGTACGCCATCGAGAACAGCCGCCATTCAATTCTTGTCCTTTCGAGGTAAACTATTTTTTCTGTAGCATGTATTCCCATTCATTCGTTAATAGAGTGGCTTCAAAAGGCTTCACTTTTACGCTGAAAATATAGTAGACTTCATTTTTCAAGGTGACGAAAAATCGCTCTCGGTAGCATGTAAATGTTCATAGCACACTACCCAGTAGTTACCCGGCGAACTATATTTTAAAAATTACATTCTGTAAAAAAGGTGGCGCTGGGTGCAAATAAATCAATAGATTTTATAAATCATGTTGCTACATCACAGCATCAAAGCGGTTTAGGAAGTGAACAATCACAAACTCGTAAAATCTGACGTAAAACTCGTTTTAACGTCTAATAACTTGATGTTGTCCATGAATTATATCCTGGCCCTATTTTCTTGACCCAGGTCATTCATTCATAATGTGCACATACGCCGCTAGTATTTCTGCTAACAGCAAAGTTAATCTTTGCTAATAGGAGGATTTGTCTTCTCCAATTCACACTAAATAAAGCATGATTTCATTGAAGTTCATGGAATAGTATTTGAAGTAATATCGTTGACGCGCACTTGTTTTATAGCTGTTCAAACTGTACCACTTTCGTCACTGCAGAAATGCTTGAATCAATTTGTCCATGTTTTGATTTAAGTCACTTCCATGTTGCGTAATACTTTTTTTGATTTTAAGTGCTTTTTATGCCCTGTTCTGGTGGCAATGTGAAATGGGTGAACTTGATGAAAGCGCTCTTGCCGAAGTGTTATTTACAAATTAAGATGGCTGCAATCCTCGAAAGTAACAATGTCCTGTCAAAGACTAAGACAGTGGTTATCGCAAACTGTGTGTAGTAGGCAAGGTGGCTTTGATTGCATGGTGTTTGAAGTTGGCCTACATGCAGTATGTAACTTGCTTCGGGGGATGTGGGAACAAAGAATTAATANGTGTGTGTGTGTGTGTGTGTGTGTTGACCATTTCGCTATATAAGTGTACAACAAAGACATAATATGTAAAAAAATCGTGACACGTCATGTCCCAACTACTTTCTGACTTTCTCACTCGGTAACTCTTAATCATGTATACATACTCAGCTTGCCAGTGTAGATAACACTTCCGTAAGCCAGATTTGATCGAAAGCATTCAGAAATGCATGTTCATTCTTTACCCCCTTGTTTATACCAACTTTCCCAATGTCAAAAGTAAACAGCACTCATTTTTCATCTGTCGAGTTATGACACTCATACTTTTTACACCTGGCACTTTGTTCTCACCTGTATGTATATTGTTTCATATCGCTTTTGACGCTTGTCCAAACACGTTTAGCAGTAAAAGTCAAGCCCTAGTGTTTGTATTCTCAAATTGTAACTATCCGGACACCATTCAGATACCACTTTTGTTTTCCAGTAAGATAACCACCGTTTGTGAACACCAATATTTTCTTTTTTCGTGTTACCATTGAGCATCAATTTTTACAATATATGTATGTTGGTTATTTTACATACTTAGATTGTATACAGTGTATTACGGTCCCATCAAATGCCAGCAAATCTTCGGCGAACAACAAACAGTAGAGATTAGTCCACGTGTTAATGAAGAAAGGGTACATAAAACATGACAATTTGCAACCCTGTCTGCACATTCAAAGTAGTCAGTCGAGACACATGCGTGATTAATTTGAACACACGATTTGATACTGTAATACATTCCTTGCAAAAGTGTATACATTCTTCATCAAACCATCTCGCAATCAATCACTATCAAAAGCCTCCTTGAAATCGAGAAAATAGTGCAGTCTACTACTGGATTTCAAAGTGCATTTTGAAATAAGGGTTTGTAATATGAAAGCCCACTTGGAACTCTTTGATGACACAATGGTGATGTGCTCATGGGCATCCTTAATCTGCAATATTGGACAATTTTTCTGCAGCCTGTAATAAGATTAATAGGTAGTTTTTGGGGACAATTTTTGAACCAGACTTAAAAGATAAGAACTATAACATCTGCCGTTCAATGTCTTGGGTATACATGTATGTTTGTATCAAAAATATAACTGTAAAAACGTATGATAATTCTTAGAAATATTGTCACCTCTAAATTTTAACAATTATTAGTAATACTGTCCAGCATGTGTGAACCACTTAAATTAGTGAAAATGTTTTAAGGATTTTTACAATGCAAAAATAAATGTGTTTACGCGGGATCGGACACGCAAAGTGTCTGCTGCATAAGAAAGAATAAATTTCGCCCTCTACAACAGTAAAATGATATTAAGCATCTGCCAAAGGGGGACTTGTCAGACCGCAGTTCTCATACTGTATGTGTGTTTGGTGGCCAACTTTAGACCCCATAACAATATTTGAATTACGTACTTCGTAAATTTTAATATGGCACTTCTTATGTAGTATTAACAAATTGTAGTGATTTTTGCCCTCTCGCTGTTCTTTCTATGAAATTTATAAATGTCAGTGAATTAGTCGTCAAAATATTCAAGGCAAAGATAAACTTGTTGAGATACCTAATTTATGTTTTTCGTAACACTATGATTGTGCGTCTTGTGTATGATAACAGAGTCTTTCATCTTAGTCAAGTGGGCATCTGCGTACTGTATTTATGTATTAGGCAGCTGTGAGTCTGTATTTTTCCAGTTATTTATACTAAAAGTTTTCTCTTACAGGAATTTTCTCAAGAGCGAATGGTGCATTTTTGAGATGCACATGGCTCGCAACATCTTTCGTCAGCAAAGAAGGGATATTCTAATCTTGATTCTCCTGGAAGACATTCCTGTTCAAGACTCGCCGCTTACCCTCATCAATATGCTTAGAACTCGAACGTACTTAAAATGGCCGGCAGACGATGACGTGGGGCAGGAAGCATTCTGGGAAATGTTGAAACAAACATTGAAGAAGGAACCAGGGGTCACAGATTGACAAGACAGTTCTTTGTTGAAATGCCATGAAGAGGCTGTATTGGTTAAATGGGCGAAATTCTGAATCGCTTATTGACCACTTTTAACTGTCGCTTTACGTAATATGTGATACCCTGCCGTTAGTAATTGTAATTAGTATAATTAATCGCCCGTTTTGTTGTTCCTGAACATTACGATAGTCGCACAAGTTGTTGTTCTGCTGATGGTAATGTAAATAAACATGAATGTAAGGATGTTTTCTCGATTTGTAGCTTGAGTCAAGATGTCAGCAAATGCCGAGTTGAAGTAAACAGTTATGTACATAAACCATAATGTACTCTAGCACAGATGTCTTGAGTTCGCCCAAAAATGAAAAGAACATCTCACCTCAAAATAATCGAGTTCGGTTTCGAGTTAAGATTACATCCCAGACCTACATGTAATGGTAGAGCGTTGTAGAAACATTCTTGAATTCAAAAATAAAATTGAACCGAGTAAACGCTCCCGTGGTGAAACACTTCTCATATTCTTTCATTAATCCGAAAATTTCGCCAAGGTCGACACCACAAAATTCACTTTAGTCGTGAGTCTAATCCTAGACATTTAATGAAAAAATTTCTGTAGCTATCGTATAACGGCTTTGCAAATTGCCTTGGTTATTTTCGTTGTAGCATCAAATATCCTCTGGTAGATGAATGTTATCAGCCTATGTGCGAAAGCAAGACACATGATAAATCATAAGACATTCAATCTGGAGAATGATTGGCCGCATGCTTGAAACTTGCACATGCGCAGATAACGTCCATCTCTGAAGGATTCGGGGTTACGAGAATGTCCGACGTTTTCGAGATCATCCTACCGTGTGCTCAGGAGCGAGACTAGTTTGGGTCTGTTAAACGTAACTTGCGAACCCTACGCGTACGTGTAAATTTGGCATGGATTATAAAGGGAACCGTGAACCTTTTGAGTCGCAGTTCCTCAAATGGAAAATGGTAACGCGCTGGGCAAGTGACGAAAACATCAACCGGTCAGAGTAAAGCAGTGTTCCCTCGCTTTACCCCACGTGAGCAATTACAGGAGAATCAGATAACAGAAGAAATGTAACGGCAATTCAATGCAGCCGGTCAGACATACAGTGTTTGTTTACTTGCGTCACAATCCATGTTTGGAGAATTGTTTTTAAAATTAAAAGCGACATTGCGACAATGATGTGTATTTGAAATCAGTCGCGAGACGATTTCGAATCTACTACTCAGCGGCCGTAGTATGACGCTTTGCTAGTAGATGACGTAACCAGCCTCGATTTCAGTTAATTTTAATGAATGTCTGGAAGCCAACGTTGGAAATTGTCCGTTTGTAATAAAATAACTAGGGCACAGCGCATTTCGTTGCATTATAGGTCTGATCACAGGCCATAACTTCAGGAAGTCTATCCTAGCATCCAACTCTAATTTCAATGTGTTTTTGGCCCTAACTTGAGTTGAGCCAAGCATAAAGTATAGTACGGCTGTTGACTTTGTCAATATATGTACTATTTACCTCAGTGGCGAGAATAATGGAACTCGCCCCAGTAATTCTGACATTCATTGATATTAAATTTGTTCGGTGAAAGATTGCATTGTTTTTACTTTCTATCATTCAACCCTGTTTCTTGAACATTCAGCAGTAACTGTTGAAACATGTTGATCTGAAACTTATGAGTATAAGAAAGACTGTTAACTAATACCGCAATAGACTAAAAGGCTTCCAAGGTAATGACCCTAAACTTGTTTGTCGACAATCTTCAACAAACAGGTGTAACTCCTTTTTTCCTCAGAGGAAAACTGAACACAAAACTTAGTGCTAAGAAAATTATTAGTTAAAGAATGAAGGAAGAGTTCACGTGAAACCAGATTTTGGAAAACTTTCAAACTTGGCGTAATCATAGGACGCTTGTTGTTTAGTAAAAATAAATAAGAATGCATAGCAGTCCTCACAATTTTTGCTACAGGTTCATTTTCAGCCTTGACTAAGTCCAAATGTATTTTGCCACAGGTTCATTTTCAGCCTTGACTAAGTCCAAATGTATTTTGCCACAGGTTCATTTTCAGCCTTGACTAAGTCCAAATGTATTTTGCCATAGGTTCATTTTCAGCCTTGACTAAATCCAAATGTATTTTGCCACAGGTTCATTTTCAGCCTTGACTAAGTCCAAATGTATTTTGCCAATACAAATGACCTGCTAGATTTGCTTCCTTGTCGAGTACAACGGCATCGTGTGTTCAGATATAGTCTTATCAATCTTATTCAAATATAGAACTCGACGCACTGTATGTGTATTTTAGAGTATTGTTAGTACAAGCCATTATTAAGTTGGTCGCATCACATGACCTATAGTTAAGGCTTAAAGGACCTCTGTCCCGGACCGGGGCTACAGCCGGTTCATGTAAGAAAACGAATAACCCTTACTTATACCATATTAACGCGCTGATTTATAACATCACAATTATATAAATGTTGCACTCCAAAATTTGGGTAACATGCCTAATATAAGTCAGACTGGGTTTCTGTAATTGACCGGAGGTCTCGATAGCTTAGCAGACTACAGAGCGTCTGCACGGTTAGCAGAAAGTTACGGGTTCAAGTCCTGATCGGACAGGGATTTTCCAAACTTAACCATAGGTCACGTGATGAGACCAATATATGTCGTGCGAGAAAATTAATAATTCTTACTTAAAAACATACCGTGAGTTGAATCCAGCACCGAGCCCATGTACTCAGAGTCAGATATATATCCAGTACCGAGCCCATGTACTCAGAGTCAGATAAATATCCAGTTTTCACAAGAACTTGTAATCCTCTACTTCACTGATGATCCCACGTTCTACATAGGCGGATCCAGGGGGTCAAGGGGGTTTGGACCCCCATTTTTTCCCTTGATTTCAGCTATATCAAATCTAGAATTTTAAAATTGTTGACTTGGACCCCCTTTTTAAAAAAATCCCTGATCCGACCCTTCTTTTTAAAAATTCTGGATCCGCCCCTGTTGTACATGTATAAGTTAAGCGATAATGCTGTGCGAGACATAATTTTAGTTAAGCAACTGACACCGGGAGATGAATGGGGAATGCTTGAGGTACTAGGGATTCGAAAAATGACAGACCAAAGCTAAACGACAAAGAAACTGGAATATTGCGAACCTTGACGATCTGGCGAGCTCCTTGTTTAAATACCAATAACTCGTTGTTTCTTAATTGGTGAACTTGCTGATATTATAAAACATTGGCAGAAACCCAACTCCACTGTCGAGGGCGAGATCGGAATCAGGTAATATTTCAGAGTCCCAGTGATAATTTGACGGCATGATGGTCGCAAATAATTCACGAAAAATGTTAAAGGCTAAGGCAACCTTTTTTCAAGTCACTTTTAGCAAAAAAGGTTCCTTGATTATCCCAGACACATTTTTCACTTAATTACAGCTTTTCGTAATTTGATTAATTTCTCGTCCTCTACTCCGGAAGTGACGTTTTGGGAGGCAAGAGTTTCGCTCCAATTTCTTTTCATTATAGTCTGACTGTGAGAGCTGTCGAGTCAGTCATTGTTCTACCTCGGTTGTGATAAGTTCGGTCGTCGTTTTCTTTTGTTTACAAGTCAGTCAACATGCCACTGACACTGTTGCTGCGTGCCGGGATGTACTCATTATCGTCTCACGCGCTTTGGATACCTTGCGTCGCTTTCCGAAGGATGACACACTTTGCCGTACTTGGCTAGCTCGTTCATGTGAAGAACGCAGCAACGCTATCCGTCCACGCAACGTACAAAGCAGTGGAGGGTTAACGAGTGTGTGGAAAGCAATTTCTGCCGTCAGATTATGACAGAGATATGTACGCTGAATTGATGAAGGTCCCTGAGAAACAACGCCTGAAGAAGGGTGCCATACCGTCGCTGATTCCCGGCAGTGCCCCGTTGCCAACCCCGAGAAGTTCGTTTTTGAAGCGAGAAGCCTCGTGAGCTGTGGCCACTATAAACAGTGACTGGAGGCACTTCATCTACTGTCACCTGTGCCTCCGAACGTACCACATTGCGTGCAATTCCGGGAACTAGCAGTGATTCGCCCTGTGCTGTTGTCTCTTGCCCAGAGCCTGTAAGCAGCCCTGCAGCGATGTTGAGTAGTGGGAGTGAATACAGGCCCAGTTCGACACCCAGTGAAGAGGACAGCTCGTCATTCAATGAACAGATCGGTGAGCCTAAGTTTGATAAGTTTATTGTGGGCTTGTATTGGAGCTATTTAGAAGGTGCCAGGTGTGTAGCGAGGGAGTCACACGACTGGATGTAAGCAGTTTGGGTGCTCAGATCACCCTCCAGTGGGAGTGTGTCGCGGGACACTCGGGCAAGTGGGACAGTTCTTCCTCAGTACGTGAGACGATAATGAGTACACCCCAGTACGCAGCAATCGCGTGGCATGTTGACTGACTCGTAAGCAAACGCAAACGACGACCGAACTTATCATAACTGAGGTAGAACAATGACTGACTAGACTGCTCTCACAGTCGGACTATATGAGAAGAAATTGGCGCAAAATTCTTGCCTCCCAAAACATCACTTCCGGAGTAGACGACGAGTAATAAAATAAATTACGAAAAGCAGTAAATAAGTGAAAAATTTGTCTGGGATAATCAACGAGCCTTATTTTTGCTAAAAATGACATGAAAAAAGGTTGCCTTCGCCTTTAAGTGTCCCACTACAAACGCCGTCTACCAACTACCCTATAGGAGAAAGACAATACCAGGAAGGGGTCACTGTTTTGGGAGCCTTTTAGCGTGTTTTCAATTGTCATTTAAATAGAATTTCTTCAATTTGTCACCAATCCAAACTAATCGATCTTTGAAGATGGTATATTTGAGGCGCTGGGATGCTTTGGAGTGACATGTTTCATCCCTATAAAAGACAGGGTTTTCCAGGCATTAACCATAGCAACGGCTTCTTGATTAACTATATCCACGGCTAGATAAACTGTGGTTCTCTTTAGCATTCTCTTTAGCAATTTCCTCATTTCCTGCTGTGTGATGCTAGTGAACCCGACGATGAACTTTGTGCAACTGCACAGAAAGTTCGGAGACAGAAACCTGACATTACAATATCTACGCTTTGTGAAAACGTTATAACGGGGTGGAGGCGGGTGGACTAACACGAACAACGAAATGTGAAATATTTTATTGAAAATCGCGCTGTACATTCAATTTTCTAACTGTGGAGAATATACACTGAGTAATTTAAATCAAAATAAGTCTTTTCGGCAGAAGGGAAGTTCGTGGTAGCGTTTAGAAACTTAGCGATTGTCAAGCACGCAAGACTTTACAAAACATCGTCTTATCGCTTCACCACCTGAAATGTGGAAAGACTTACGACTGGTCATTGGACGTTACTGGTTACGTCAGAAGAATCGAACTTTAGCTGGCGAATGAATGGCGGCACTCAGTCTGTCACAATATTTGTCCTCCTCATTCGGCGTCGCTCCTAGGTCCACAGCGGTATAGTGGCGCTGAAGTACACTGAGTTCCGACTTGACCACGTGACTGTCTTGGTATGCAGGACAAGCCTCGTTCACGGCCAAGACGTTTGAATCGAGGACGCGCATGCCTTTCAGCCGATCGACGGCAAACATGGCTGCCGCTTTGCAACTGTCGTTGCTATTCTTAAGTTCCACAAAAGATGATGTTCGCATGCGTTTAAAAACTTCCATCATCCTGAAACACGAATTTAGTCGACTTAACAGGAAAGCAACCGTTTTATAGTCTTTTATTCAAAGTACGATTTTCTGGTTATCCTAGACAAAGTTTGAAGTTCAAAAAAATTCCCCAGTACTCAAATGAATAATGCATGGGTCAATCCGGAAATGTCTTTTATGGCCTAGATTATTTCGTGTCATCTACGTATGTTCAATGATTCATTTTGAACATGTGTTTATTGTATACTACTTACATGTAACAAAATTTGCCATCGCCCAGTATTCTCGGTCAACAAACTGAGGGAGATTTATTCACTGTTTGATCAGACACCACAATTTGTGGCTCAGTGACGGGGATATGGTAAGCAGTGGACGTGACGACGAATTCTTTCATGAACAGGCCGCAGGAAGTGGAATACATTGAGATACGCGTATAGGCTCAGGCTGAGATCAAGCCAATTGAGTAAGACGTCGTTGAGGGCAGACCCAATGGTACGTTTTGGTGCAAATGCTGAACGGGCATGGCCTGGGAAATCACAGTGGAATTTAGGATTTGTTGAGAGTACGACGAGGCTGAAACACTGCTGGAAAATGTAGTTGTGCTTATAGGCTCTAGGCTGGAGACACCACCATTCCACGAAGCTCTGTTCTGGTTGATGGACTTGAACGATGTGGTGGCTGTGCACACGTAAGAGAGACACAACACTGGCTGCAGATCATTACACTTTACGTTTCAGAAAGACAATCCCGAGAAGGTGGTGACACAGCACGGAAGAGGAATATCGATTGGAGGTAACTCCATGATATTTGTAGAAATTCCCTTTCGTAATATGAAGGAAAGAAGTGATTGCCATACACAAGATAGTTTTGTACCGCATTAGTAGTGGCGTGAACCGGCAACGCTGCATTCTTGCTGAATTGCTCTTAGCAAGGTCTCAATGTTACAAGGCGACGAACATAATGAAGCCTCTATAGTGTCAAGCATACTACGAAATACATTTAGACAAAGATGACGGGTCAAAGATTTGGGTCGTGAACGGCACTTCGGGAGTGACCCATGCATAAGCAACATTTCGCCCTGTTTACCTGGATAAAAACGAAAATCGAATTAACATAACGTGTTTTGGTCCGGAAATCCTCCCCTCGTTTTCGGGACGGTCGAAATTCCTGGGTAAACCGCATGCCTTTATTTGTCCGGTAACATGCCATTTCACCCCAATACACATTTGCTGATGGTGTTAAGATAAGAGTTGCCTAACGAAACAAGTACATCTGTTTTCACTTTTTCGCTCTTCTGACGGATTTAAACTAATAGAAGATTCGAAATCTTCATAAATTTTTGACCTCCTTACGTGCTCTCTCCGTAAATATCGGTGAAGTTTTAGCTGAGATTGCTTCGGTCAGATCAGCCGAGTTTGAAGTAACTTTTAGTATTACTTCGCGGTAAAGCGGTTTCTTTTGTTTTGAATTTTTATATCCGCTAAGAATTCAATTTAAACTGATAATTTCAAAGTAAATACACAGAAATTAGCTTGGAATATCTGTAAACCTGAGTTAAAATTCCTGAGAAAGTAACAAATTTCACGAATTTATGAATCCGCAACGGTCTGATTAGCGCAGTGCCACAATATTCTAAGTAATTCGTTCTCCTGGGTGTCGTGAGCACATGTGTGAGTTGTAAAGTTTCGTCGTTTTTTTGACGTTTCTGAAAATATGAGTGAAGAGTGACCGTGTTCAAGCCCATATATTTTTGTCGTAAAGCGAAAATCCCGATGAAAATCGAACGGAAAATGACGCTGATTTCAAAAGTTAACGATTTTTGTTGGCAAAAATCCGGAACGGGAAGTTGCACGAAAATGGCACTAAAACTATTGAAAAGTTACCGGAAGCTTTGGCTTCAAAATTCCATCTATTTTCCACGAGAATTATCGTGAACTTTTAAAGACCACCACAATACGATCAATGCTGAACAGCGGTTCGACCGCGACATAATTATTTGGTGGTTACACCATCCACGAACACGCGTGTGTTTCAAGTTTTGTATCCGTGTTCATTAAAAACGAATTGTAGAAAGAGTATATTGGGGCGATCGAACGTTATAAACTACAGGTACGTTAAACATGTAATGCGATTCGGTTGTACTTTTCTGAACCCTCTAATTCTGTAGATATTGGGTTAACAGACTTTTCGAAAAAGTGCTGTAATGTAGAAACTTAATGACGTGCTGTGTTACTGAATCGTAAATTCGTAAATTTGGCCGCCGAAAAAAGTTTCATGTATGAATGTTGTGTTGATGTGTAACCCCTGAGATTCTATCACAATCATTTCGCGTTTTGAAGCCTTTTACCAACTCCCTTTCCATGATAGGATAAAGTGTATTACCACTACCACTACCACCACCACCACCACCACCACCACTACCACTACTACTACTAGATCCGTTGCCAACAAGAACATCGAAAGCATCAGCAAAGTCACGAAAATGATTCCGAGTTTATTGGAATTGGCATGTGCGCATTGCCTGTGATTTGGGTTGCAGGTTCATTTCGAAATAATTCAAGATCCATAGTGTAATGCTTTTAAATTTCAGAGCGCTTTGCTTTAGAATTTAACATTGACAGCTAAAGAGGATCGAAATACATCTTTTATTAGACTCTGGAGAAATTTGATACGTTAATCAATTGTATAAGGAAACCAGAAAATCGCGTTTTAACTAAAATTGGTGCTAAAATGGTTGCCTTCTCCTTTTAGTAATTAATCCAACCCCGTGTGAAGGCTTATGCAAGCCATTCTTCACACCACATGTATTTACGTCTGTAGGCAGTATGGTCATAATTGCCTATAATAAATTTTATCCAAACAAATTGCACAAGAAGAAATAGGTGGCGAGGAAATCGTCTCGTCGTGCAGTCCTCGACACTCGAAGATCACTTTGCAGTGAGTTTGACGTAGGAATGTCGAAAAATGTAAACCCTTGTGGCTGACTAGGAAGTGTCCCCTCGTGTGAGATTGTCGCGTTTAATCCAACATTGTGACTATAAAAAGGACAGAAAGGAGTAATCGATATACAACAGAAAGAGCAAGGCCAAGAGTTCACAAGAACTCATCTGGGCCCCGTTTTATCCAAGGTCGTAAGTCTGGTCTTAGCTAAGACGATCGTTTCTTAGTTTTATATTGGCGAATAATGCATTAGAGTGGTTTATAAGGATGGTCACTCGGCTTCAATGCGAGCTTACATCACGTTTAGGTCAATGGCAATCGTTTCACTAAGGCGAAGATTCAAGTGTCACCTTCACAAAAACGCACCCGCTGCAGCACGACCATTTAAAGATGTATTTGCATGCTTCTAACTACGCTGATGTATAGCAGGCACACGACCTCTAGTAAAGTGGTGCTCAATATTTTAAACATTGCCATTGCAGGGAGCAGTGATAGAAAATTGTGAACAGCCATCGGGGATGTTGGCAGCCTTAGAAGACGGCGCAAAAAACATACACTAAAGTAGAAGTATTATGGTACTGTAGGAACAGCGCTCTCGAGGTTCTGTCTCAAGTCGGCTCTATGCTTGACATGGAAATCGTGTGCCAATACGCATCAGTAAGGAATTTGCCAAGCATGAGAATTTGTCACTAGGATCGACCTATTCAATAGAGGGCCTACCCGAGCCGAATTAATTTTATGAAGATTTTTCGAGAAGTTTGTCGAAGAACTCAGGACGCCCAAATCAGTATGCTCCCGCATACTGTATACACACACTGCATATGACGTTGGATAAAGAGAAATGCTAACACTTGTTTGTGCCTACCTATCGTCATATTCTGTACTCCTTTTCTATTTGATTTTTTCGAATTGACTGTATCACACATATTGACTAAGTGCCGTGCTCCTAATGATAAAACTTGCTTACAATTTCTTCGACTCGTATGCCGTTTTCCCGAATTCTTTCTTCAGTGATTTTAAGTGTGCCTTCGACGCCACAAGAACAACAGC
Organism: Phoronis australis; assembly: GCA_002633005.1. Classification (NCBI taxonomy): domain Eukaryota; kingdom Metazoa; phylum Phoronida; family Phoronidae; genus Phoronis; species Phoronis australis. The sequence goes on along the minus strand of NMRA01000752.1, from coordinate 18,629 downwards.
AGTAGGTCGAAGTAAATCATCAGGCCACCGGTAGACGTCGTGGTTAACTGGTGGTAAGTTCGATACCCCCTTGCCAACATCCTCAGCTATTGTCATCGCAGCCGTGTTGTACCAATACCTGAAAGACCAGAACTCAGGTTGGTGATGTAATGTTTCGACAAATTCTGCCTAGTGGAAGAATAGAAGTACGGAGAGCACGAAAGTGATTTCCGATTGGTGTACAGAAATTGCGCAGTGGTTCATAAATACAAAGAGGCATAAGTTCCACTGTCAGTCCCTCCAAATACTTGTTTATTTCATTAATTTAGTTTAGTTTTTTGACACCGACTGGGATTGAAATTCTCCTGCTTTTGCAGCGGTAGCCACTGGTTTTGTCGTGGATACATCTTTGCAGTGGGAAATGTATGGAAGATGACGTCATTACTCCTTGATTGATATTTCAAAAGGTTTGTCTTTTATCGAAAGGCATTCATTTGGTAAACTCCGCCGCAAAGCAGAGGACATTTGCCGATATTATAGTAGGACGAAAAGTGTCGAAACACTGTTAGTGTTTATTCTAGTAGGTTGAAATCTCACATCCGAATTACATGAGATTTGTACATGTACATGTAGGTGGCGTTGAACGTATGTCCACCTAACCTGATCGCCGTCTGGCGGGTTAGCAAATTTCGATAAAGCGCACTATAGAAACTCGGGAATCATGTTACTAAAGATTTCTATTGCGGTGTTTTGGCTCAGTGGTTAATTAGAACAACTATAAAACCGGCATCGTCTCAGAAACTTACCATTAGTAAGCTGGTTTCAATTTGTCCCTCATTTTTGTTTTCTTTTCATTTTTTTTCATGAGTATAGGTGAATAAAACAGATAACATTATTGCCCATAAATCGGATGAACGTTATATCTCGGCAAAATAGGTGATTTATGGGCTTGGAAAGAACCGATAGTACCCAAATATCAATAAATTGGCTTACGATCCGGCGAGTCCTCATACTCGCCGCGCGTGGTCACGTGCAAACATGCCAGTTCTTTCTAAGACCAAGAATTGATTCCCATCTGAGTAAGGAAACGGTCGAGATCAATTTTATGGTGGTCAGCGGTGTAAACCAAAAGTTCTTCGACAGAATGCGGTTTACAGCGGCCTATTAATTACATCATGGATTATAGACAACAGCAACTCCGACATTTTCTTCCGTGCTATCCTAGAGGAGGCGTCACTTTCCTAAATTACCTGGTTCAGTTTCGGGTTAGTGTATTGTGACGGGAAATTCTCGCATCTAATTTACTGTCCAGTACAACGAAAAAAAAATAGTTTCGGCATTCAAACGATGTTCAAAGCCTTCCGATTGTAGAACTGTTGGTATTGCGAGTACTTTTGGCAATGCTACTGGTCATATTCATTACGCCACATCTTAAATGCCAATTGTCATGTAGTGTTTGATTTTACTTTGTTTCTGTTTCTGTTTACGAAGGATGTTATTATATCCGAAAATTTCAGTTGATCCATTCGGATTAAAAAATGCGCCTGTGCAACGATTTCACTGGTCTAACCTCCGTATGTTTAATTATAATTCAACTTAAGTTTCTCAACTGAGCAATTCTTCTGGGAAGTGTTAAGTGGCTTTTAAATATGCCGTTGGTTGTACTTTGCATGAGGCTTAGGTATAGCGTGAAATGGTTCTTAAAAGAACCGTTGAATAATTCAACATAAATCACACAGCATACCGTGCTCACTCAAGTACTGAAGGTCTTCTTCATTCAAGTTTTCATCAGGGATGGTTGGATGAAAACACAGAAGATGACAATATCGATGACAGTTGTAACACCTCAAATAGATGTTACCGTTCACCAACGTTATCATTAAGTCCTTGTTCCTGGATCCACAAGTAATCCTGAACCGCAGGGAAAAAAAGACATACAACATAACGAATCAAATTTCGAAAATCATCGCCTTCGTACGATTCCGTGTTGCTGTCGCCAGACTGATTTTCTTCCCCAACATCCGTGTCAAAAATCGACGTTACAAGTGATGGAAACTTGTGTACGCTCTCGTCCTTTATTTCTAACTTCTAACCCATTTTTTAAGAAAGGGGTGTACTGCTTTTGTCTCATGTTGATAGAGCATAACTTTTGGTGTTTATAATGCATTAATCGTGTTGAATGCATTTATATTAAGTGGCCTCATTGAGTTGAACAGAAAATAAATTAAATGTAACACAATAAAGTTTTGAAAATAAATAGAGCAGAAAAGTATTATGCTCGTGTGCACTGTAGCAACACTTTGTATCTTATTCTTACTTGGCCAGTCTGTTGATAGTGTAAATTTCCTTATTTATGCCCGTCCTGATTTGATCGCATTTGAGCTTGTTGGGTTCTACTATATTGGGGTTGGCATAGGGACCCACATGGCGCTTAGTCGAATGGACTTCATTTTACCGACTATTTCAAACTGTGTTGGTGAAGTAAATAAACAAAGTGGACGATTTTCATCACCGGAATTTCACCATTAGTATCTTTTGCCTAGTTCTCAACGTTTCTGAGACTAGGGATTGTCAAATTTGTAAGGTAGAACTGTTTACTGGACTTCCAGGTCTGTGGTGTTATTTATAGCGGACCAAACATAAAAAATGAGACCCTTTGTTAAATCAAGAGCTGCATCAAAACATTTCAGGCGTTCTGACACACGTTGTACCAGACGTGCGTAGGCAGCGCATGTGGGCCATCTGCACTGATCACCTGGAACCATTTTATGCTTTATTAATATATAGTTAAAACCGAGCCTAGGAGTTTGAAACCTGACCCAAAGGTTTAGCAGTGTGACCCAGTGGGATTCGAACCCACGACCTCGATTAAAGAAAGAAGGCACCTATCACACTAGACTACACGGCCTCCTCCAGGAAGCGATAGGGTGTAATTTGTGTAGACGTTTCTCGGCGTTGCGAGTTTTTATAAAAATGGGTCAGTCTGTAGCCAACTACGGTAACTTCATAAAAGATTACGTTCAGTGCAACTGAAGTTCATAAAAGGCAAAAGTCAGGACTTCTGAACCGCTTGATCTGATTTGACGTTTCATGTAATATTTCAGAAGGCCAATACTTAGTATCCTTTACGCACGGGACCCTTTTGTAACATTAGGAGTACATGTAGGTTTGGTTCATGATGTAGCCTAGAGGTGGTATAGGACTTTACAAAACCGGTTGAAGAATTTTGTTTTTGTCATAAACGTTCGTTTGAAAGGTTTGGAAATATTAGGACAAGAAATTTAAAAACCATTTGTTCGGTTTCAAAAATTTATCATTGAAGAATATAAACAACCTTCACACCCCTCTGGTGTTCCTATTTCATGTTTCCAAAGAAGTTGAAACTCGGGTTAGTTAGTTGTATTTTCGTAGATTGCAATGTATTGTACTTGGCTAAGATGGTCTAGAGATTTTGTGCGGCATACTTCCGGCATGAAATGAGTGTGTAACCTGCTGTTGAATTGCGAGATAGATTTTGAGTAGGCCAGTTGGTTATTCCTGGAGTATTAATGTGATTTTTATTGATGTTAAAGGTTTTACCAGCATTCAACTTATATGTAAGTGGATTTATAAATCAGCGAAATCCGTGATCCAAATCCTCACGAAATGTGCGCATTCTGTTGAGATAGTAACCGCACGATTAGGACCAGGGGAGATGACTAATTTGGTTAATTTGCACACTAGACTATGACTCAAGTTCCTCGTAAGGGCAGGAGTTTGTTGTATTATCTATGTTCACCACTAGGTGACGCCCCCGGCATTCCCGTCTCTTATCGCCGGAAGTCGAATAAACGATCACTGTTCTCATCTTGTGTTACTTGATTTATAGTCAAACTACCCACGAAATAACTCAACAGTCTAGAGACAACAGCACAGGGCGAATCACTGCTAGTTCCTGGAATTGCATGCTCTGGGGGTACGTTCGGAGGCAAAGGTGACAGCAGATGAAGTACCTCCAGTCACTGTAGTGACTCGCGAGGCTTCTCTCTTCAAAAACGCACTTCTCTCTTCAAAAACGCGACGGGCACTGCCAGGAATCAACAGCGACGGTATGGCACCCTTCTTGACGCGTTGTTTCACAGGGACCTTCGTCAATTTAGCGTACATATCTCTCTCGTAATCTGACGACAGAAAATGCTTGCCACACACTCGGTAACCCTCCACTGCTTTGAACGTTGCGTGGACGGGTAACGGTGCGTCACCCAAACGAGCCAAGTACTGACGGCGAAGTGTGTCATCCTCCGGAAAGAGATGCAAAGCCGGATTACCAAAACGCGCTTGAGACGACAAGGAGTACATTCCGGTACGCAGCAACAGTGTGGCATGTTGACTGACTCGTAAACAAAAACAAACAACGACCGAACACATCACAACTAAGGTAGAACAATGACTGGCTATACAACTCTCACAGTCAGACCATATGAACAGAAATTGGCGCAAAATCCTTGCCTCCCAAAACGTCACTTCCGGAGTAGAGGATGGGTAATTAATTAAATTACAAAAAGCTGTAATTTAGTGAGACAGATGTCTAAGATAATCAACGAACCTTATTTTTTCTGAAAATGACATGCAAAAAGGTTGCCTTCGCCTTCAAGACGAGTAACTATATCATTTTTATGGTTGCGGAGAGCATGATTAAACGAGGAGTCCTGACTGATTTATTGAGCTTTGAACCAATGTCATGTTTATCGTTTGTGTTTAAATACCCATAGAATATTTCACAAACTTGCAATGTAGACTACCAGCAAGTACCAAACATACAAACAGCAGACAGTCTAATTTATTTACTACATCACAAAATGCCGTGTCATTAGCCAAGACTGCCAACCTACAATACTGCCACTCATTGTTACCTCAGACAAGACACTGCCTTCATAGAATACTCCCACTCATTGTTACCTCAGACCAGACACTACCAACCTACAATACTGCCACTCATTGTTACCTCAGACCAGACACTACCTACTCACAATACTGCCACTCATTGTTACCTCAGACCAGACACTACCAACCTACAATACTGCCACTCATTGTTACCTCAGACCAGACACTACCTAACTACAATACTGCAACTCATTGTTACCTCAGGCCAGACACTACCTACCCACAGTACTGCCACTCATCATTGCCTCTGGCTTGCAGAAGCCCAGGTCGGTTATCTTCCCTCGGTTCCTCTTGTCCAGCTGAAAGAACGTCAGGTTTCTTAACAATAACAGAATAATGGGTCCTACATACAGGAACAGCTGAAGCCTGGAAATTTACTGATTGTTGAAAAAAAAATTACTAGTAATCTTAAACAATACAAAGATGTCGTCCAATAAGTTGGCAAAACATGCCCATTGACTGACAGTTGAGCAATTTTTTACGGAACTCACAAAAAATATTTGTCAGTTTAAACAAGACATTGATTTTATCCCCACCTACTGCCAGTGAGAATACATGTCAGTTTGGTTGCTATGGACACATATCAGGCTGATATTTCTGTCTGATATTCTGTGAGTCAGTGCTACTCACCAACACATTCTTCAGCTTGATATCACGATGTACCAGACCTTGATTATGTAGAAACCTCATTCCCTCTACTGCATCTATGGCAACTTGAAGTCTACATGAGAAAGAGGAGTGAAAACGATTAGTATAACATAATACTAATCGTAACAATGAGAGCAATATCCGTCGAAGAAATGTACCCACGTAAATAATTGTGAACAGACCAAGTGAAAGGGATCGCTTCCACCAAATAGTGTCAAGCATATATTAATATAAAATATTCAGCACTAGTCGCTTGCAGGGGTCGCGCGTTTTCGGAACCAGTTTTCTCCATTGAATAAGAGCCATCAATCTAGTTCTCAAAATGTTTGTAAGTCAACTTGTCATTGGCTGTGCTGAAATTATTATGTTTTATAATTAGATAACTACCTTACCTGATGTGTTCAGACTCTGAAAATTGCTACTTCATGGTCACAGCTACACATCACCCAAACTAAACAGATGAAATATCAGTGTAAAGTTACATGGGAGATGATCCTAAGAATAGCGACCTTATACACTAACCTGCTTGGCCAGTCTAGCCCTGTCCTTATCGCTGAGTAGAGGTCTCTAGTGAGCCTGTCGATAATGAGCAAGACAGCAAGACCTCCGCCGTAATTAGAGTCAATGACAGAACCCCTACACGGTCGTGTTCTGGCACATTTCTGATGGAAGAAAGCCAACATGTCAATAGACAAAATGACAGATTGCGAAGGATATGGAATCAGTTTCAAACGAAAAAGATGCCAGTTTAGAGCTCCCAAATTTTGAAAAAATGATGTTTTATATTCCTACTAACTGAAAAACACTAATTAAACTCATGAACATAAACATTAGCAAACAATTGAAGATGTCTACCATGAACAACTTCCAATGCTCAAATTAAATGAACAAGACACCTGTTCTTACTTGGTATAGTAAAACTCTAAAGCTAAGTCATTCCAGTGCTTCTCATCAGGGGGCACCACAGTCTTTACAGCACACGGCGTGAGAAGACAGCCCACATGTCACAAGAGTAAACGACCCCGTACTAGCCTCGCCCTACTTCAAGACTCCGTCATTTGAGGCATTCCTGGTGAAGAAGTGGATAGCTGATTACATAATGATTTTTAATTCGTATAAAGGTGTTATTGATAATGACGTTCTTTATTGGTTTAAAGTTCCGTGAACTACACAATCAGTAACAAAACAAAACAAATTACTAGTTTAAACTTAACACTCCTAACAATTGGATCCAAGACTGTTGTGGCACTAAACAACCAGTTATCGCTGGTTTCTTATTTTGGGAAGTTGAATTCCTGATACACTGTTATTCAGGCCAGTTCACAGATGGTGAAAACAATAATAATCGATGTATAAACTACAGTTCCCGTCATGACAGTGAATTCCGCTTATAGTCATCGTTATGGCAAAATCTTGATCATATAACAATGTTTTCCTGAACCTTAACTCTATTGGAAATTTCCTTCGCCATTTCCCGTCACGGCGAACGCTACTGCGACGCTGAATTCTTACATTCAGGTGCCAAAACAACCAATTGCATCACATTTTGTACTTTGTACTTTTATAGTGTACTGAGCACGTCAGGACAAGGTCAACGCTTAATTTCACATTGAGTTACGGTTTAGGTGATGCAAAACAATGGCTTCCAAACACGGCTATCAAAAATTGGGCCCACCTCTTATAGCTATTCTATTAGATTTCTCCTCCAAATTAAGATTAATAACACTTTAGTCCATTACAAATATGGATTGCACTTTTTAGATGTCATAAAACAACATTTGCTAATGTTCTTCATTATATGCAAGCCTGTAATCAGCCCTTGAAAAACGAATAAAAGATTCTGGCAATTATTTGAATTTGAGCGAAACACGCGGAGAATGAGCGTACCATACATACATGTAAGACAGTCCCTGAGTGAGATACTCTCAAGAGCGTACCATACATAAGATAGTCCCTGAGTGAGATACTCTCAAGAGCCAGCTTGGCTACTGTTGGCGCATGAAACTTGCGAATCTTCAGTCGTTGCTCATCCGTTCGGCGGCCATTATGTTTCACTTCGAGTTGTTTCAATGCCGCGTTAAAAGCGTCATGGGAATGTCTTAGTCGGTAATTGAATTGAGGGCAGATACTTATTGCTAACCTGAAAAACAAAATATTTTGTCATAACCACATTTAACGAGGTTTTGATAAGTATTTTATTTACTCCTAAATGTTTGAAACTTTTTTAGCTTTTCGCTTCCACGGTGCAACAAAATCTGTGCCTTCTGTTAGAAAATCAACTTTTGATTTTGGCCACTTAGGGATATAAGATCAGTCTTATCTTGTTCTTCACTGGGACAGGGAATGATTTATAAGTTTGAAAACAACCGACAGACCATTATTGTCTCAGGTCAAACTCATGAAATCTGGTCCCTGGTTTATACACAGGCATACAGTGAGCAGTGACGCGTATCGCCACACAATTAAGGAAAGGTAGAAAAAGGTTGGCAAGCCAAGATTACAGTTAAAGAATGAAATTCTTTTTTACTTAATTGTTTCAGAGCAAAGTACGGTATTCCTAGGCTTTTAAATCATGAAAGTTTTGTAATTATATCAGAACATGAGGTTTGGAAATTAAACAGTTATTTATTGTGTTCGAAAAAGGTTTACGCGATTTTGATTTAAAAATCATTTTCTTCGATATGCAAAAGTGAAGAATTTTAAAAATAGTTTCGAATAGATTTCAGACAACAACGGGTGTGAAATCGCAAATCATCCACTGCACAAAGATCTAGTTTTAGAAACTGGCACCAGGGGGCCAGAAGTATTGCAAGTAATCGACGTCGACTTATTTGATCATCATATTTGCAAAAACTAATGAAGCCTCTTTATGAGATTTATGAGATACAGTTGCATACTGCGCGTAGTTTGGCACTGTAAAATACGCGTAGGTCTGTCTTTTTTATCGGCTGTTACTAAAAAATAAACAAAAGAGATCATTTTTTATTTCCTTATTTTCTTAGTCAGACAGCAAAGTGGTGAAACATGTCATTGGAAATCACCAGCATCCCGCCGGCTGATCCCCATACCACCTGAAAATGCTTAAAAATCAAGTGGGCAAAATTTACCGAGTTTTTGCACCCCAGTGAAGGTTAACGGAAATCCCTTTGAAAATTTTGATTGAAAGGTTCAATGTCTACATTTATTTAAAGCATTTATTTTTTCTTTCCCGTGAATATGTTTGTACCAAACATAGGCTATTTTCTACCAAAATATTCATGATCCTCTATAACTTCAAAAGTAATGCCCCAAATTTTTTTCAAGATCTATGTCGGTGACCCTAGAGTCGACCTTTTGATCCTCTCGGGGGATCTCAGTTCATAACTTTTGACTCCTTACAAAATGGTGCCTTTTCCAGCTAATCGTCTTTGAAAGATTCCATTATTGCAACAGTGCAAAAACACTGTGCAAAAGGATTTGTTATGCGAAACACAGTGTGTGAGAGTTTGTGTGGATTNCCCCGAAATATTTTCACGTTGAAAGTCATTCAGGGATAACATTTGGTCGTTTTAAACGTAAAAATAGGTCATGTATTTTACGGGTTTTTAGCTTCATCAAAACTACTGGAAATGCTGTTCGAATATGTGTAAAAATGTCACACTTCGTACTTTAGCCAGCGACAAATTGCATATACAATATGTAAATGATCTTTATTGCAGCATCATGTTGACAGCAATACCAGGATCTTGGTAATGTCTTCCCGCTATTATTTTTTAATTCACATTGCTGTATCAGAATCAGATGACGGACGGATGTAATGATTACCTAAAATTCCTGTTACCCGCACTTGTTTATGTCAAACTTGAACACATAATCTTTCAGATTTATGTACTGGCGAGGGTGCGCATCGTGTAGAATAATACACATCACTTTTTGTTAAGGGAAATCGCGCCCACTTGAAAATACACGATTCTTACGTGAGGAATAACATGCGAAGTTAAACCCGCGCCTGGTTTCAAGTTATGCACAGATGCCATAAAGCTCAGACCCCAGAAAAAGTTTTCAAAAAAGATCCAACTGATTTATTTTAGCATCAAATGCGCAAGGACCAGTTTCGAATAATTTTTGTCTGCTACGAAAATTGAATTCATTTTTTGTTTTTGTATTACGTTCTTCAAGTGTGATACTTTCATTTTACCATCCTGAAAACACAGTAATCTTTATTTGTCTGTTTGTCAATAACTTACCTATGAATTTTTAATTTATCAATGCTTTTAATGTCCAGTGGCATGTTTACATATCATCAAATTAGCTATGCAGCAATATATTATTCGCTTTACACAAGCGTCTCCCACGAACAGATCAATACAACCTTTTGTTGAATTTCCAAAACACCCAATGATAGAAACATATTCCGACCTTCTGCATTGTTACAACAGCCAAAAGCATTGATCGCAATTTTTTATGTTTGTTTGGTGATATCGAATTCCTTTTCTTAAATCAAGCATATTACCCTGCACTAGTGGCAATAACAAGGACCCGTTTTTATGTACAGTACGTGTATGTGTAGCTTAGCCTCGTGTACTGGTGAACCGGTTTAGAGTCGTTTGCATAATGAAAAGTGTTGGATTTTAATCGCTGTTTCTGTCGCCATTCATAAAGTTTAATAAAATGCATGCTTTCTGTCAAAAACAAATTTTGATTTAATGCACTGGTATCGTGACGAACTTTTCTTATTCCTTACTCTGTTCAGGAGTGATCTCTTGGCTCGGAAGACATTTGTTCTTGCAAACCTGATAAAATTCCACATCACGCAGCGACCTACATGTGTAAGCTTAGTCTGAAGAAATATCACACTCCCTTCCGCCATCTTGTTTTCCGCACGTATGGGAAAACCTTTCAAAGTCGTGTTTTACTTGTTTAGTTGAAATTTTAATGCATTCATACCCAGTCGCTAAATAAATGTACTTTATGTGGCATAAGCACGACTTGTTTGGTTTCTATGAAGGTATAGTTTTTATTATATATTTTACTTAAACCGCCCAACGTGAACAAATAGTGTCTCTTCACATGCGATAACATTTAGTCTAGCTAAGGCGAGAGATCAGACGAAGATGCCATTCTTGCAGAGCTGTCTTTTTCGCAATTAGCTTGGAATTGTAGAAAACCCAATACGACGTCCAAATTTACACGCAGATTTTGTAAATGGACTGAAGATAATCTAACCACAATAATAGGAACGCAGGAGCTCTAATCATCCGTCTCCGTTACGACATACAATTTCCATGACGTTGATGTGCGCTACACAGTAATTATTTGGGCCACGTATCGTCACGATGTCAGTCTCGACATGTTGTTTCTCACCACTAAGTGGTTTATGGACGGTTCTATATCGCGTGCGGTTAGGCGCATACAGTGTATACTTAAAATCGAGTTTGTTCTAGCGACTTATGTTATATTTATGGCCAAGACTGTTTTCATTTTATTATTCTTTTAAAGATATCCCATGCTTTATTTTACGTTTTCTGCTACTGCCTGAGAGAAGGATGAGAGAGATAATATGTTAACCAACTTTTGCAACAAAATGTTATAGATAGATTTAGTAAAACCCGCTTTGTTGAGGACCACTGTTTCGCCACAAACAGACATATATTTTCCTTTCCGTGCACAGTACCTGGTATCTGTGCGAATCCCTGTTGAACCATAAACATGATGTTTTTTTTTAAATTTACTCCTTGCTTTTAATTTGATACTCCATGCATAATGTAGTGTTTGTGTGCATCCTAAGCTTACAGTCCCGTAACCAGCATTGTGTGGGGGGATGGTTCGAATTTCTAAAACGGTGGACCTTTTCATAATATTTCGCAAACGTTGGCACTGCTTTTTTGTAGCGCCCTTACACATCTAAACTCGGCGGAAGGGAAATCCGTATACACGACGATGACTCTCAGCTCCGTTTTCCTGAGATGAGACGGTATTAAAAGGCCTATCCAACAAACTGATGTGGTTTAGAAATTTCACTTTCTGGATTACTGAGCGTTACCTTCTGACAAACTATTGAACCATGCGTGCTTAAATGAGTGATTTTAAAAACTCCATGCTCGGAAGAAAATATTTAGTCGGAGATTGTCTTGACGAAATTTTTGTCAGGTGTACATGAAATTCTGCGCCGTGTTGCTTGAGCTATTCAAAGCGTAGGAAATGGGATCAGCCCTCTACTCCGAGAGTTCACTACTCTTAAGGTTCACAACTCAGAAAATATATGAAAAATCCATAAACAATATAGAAGATATTTCAGTTATTGGACACAGTGGCCGGTGTACCTACATGTATACCGAAAACAACGCCCGGGTACTAATACACAAAGTTTGTGTGTCTTGTCTTACGAATACAAAAATATTAATATGTAATTGCATATTTAAAAGAATATGAAGTAGGAATAATAATGAATTATCAACCACGGTGCATTTAAAATTCCATGTTAAGATCCCATCTCATGTGCGGCGCAGGACTGAAATAAGTGGTGGGCTATAGGCCCCAGCCCCCTATCGTGCGCTGTCCGTGGACCATGAGCGGTAAACCACTGAAGTAAGTGGTGGGGTACCCGGGCGCCGTCCATGATCGTTTAACAGCTCGACTAAAAAGTTTTTCCGCTACTTCACCCACCGCACTGGAACTAGGCGCATGACTGCGGGGTCGAAACTAGCAGTAGACTGCCCTATCCGTGCTAGTCTTAATCAAGTCAGAGAGTCATATCCGGTATCCGAAAATTTAAAGCCGTCCATTTGTCGCCGCAGACGTGAAGTAAAATATCCCCGTGCCCCAGATGTCCCTGTTTGAGTATGAGTCGTTTTAGATTCAAGAATCATGATTGTTAGTGATTTGAATTGAGCTCATTTCCATACGATGCAATCAGCGTTTTAAGACCTATTCAATTTTTGCACACCCTTAACATGGGCGGTGCTAAGCACTGAAAAAGTGGGGTATAGCCCCTCCCCCCTCAGCCGGCTATGGTGCCCCGCCCATGCCTACTTTAAATGGTTACTAAATGGACACAAATACTATATTTTATTCATGTCAGTACTGCCTCATTAGTAGACGTTCAGTGCAATAAACTGTCGGATTTGGGAACTGGTTTCGGAATAGTGAACATTCGGAGTAGTGGACCTTCAGAGCAGTGAACATTCTGCGCGGTGACATGTAACCTTGCAAATCCCATCAAATTTGCTGCTCGTATGAAGTCGGCGAGGTCGTGCGCCATTGACAACAATTTGAACGGGGAGATTTTTTCATTAACCAACGGTTTTTATTAAAAAAAAAAAACAATTGCAGGCGGTCTGATACATGTGGTACCAGACGTGCGCAGGCCTCGCATGTGGGCCAATTGCACTGATCACCTGCAACAATTTCATGCTTTATTCATATAAGGTTAAAATCGAGCTAAGAACCTGGCTCAATGGTTTAGCAGTGCGACCTGGTGGGACTTGAACCCACGACCTCTAGTGCAGAAAGCGGTCGCTTATCAACCAGGCTACACTGCCTCCTCTACAGTTTTTATTAGGTCCAAACCAATACTTTCCAAATAATGTGAATGTGCGCGTCGGCGGAATTTTCTCAGTACAAGAACACACGGTAGTGAAAGGTCTTCTTTTTGAGCGACGACACAGGACTGCCTATTGAAGTTACGTCTACTTAATTCAAAAAATGAAAAGGCACACAAAACTGCATATTATCCACTAATCCACAACCAAATCGATCACTGCATGAACAAAATATTCGACGTTCACTTTCAATTCGAAATTCAAAAAAGCCTGCACTTCATTATGCGGGCCACTGTACCGTAACATATAACAAACTTAATTTATTCTTCTATTTGTTGAGTGATCGGTTTTAGACATTCACATACTACTTTTTCGGTGCTCTCGCTGCGCTATGTAAGAGTAGACATTTATTTCTAGGTCCTTGTTACCCTATGGTATAGCCACCACGCACGTTCAAGGTACGTGATGGACGCGGTGTAATAACATCAAGTGTCCGGTAATCGTCTGCACGATCCTGTCATCCACGCAAACACATCTGGTCACTTGTAAAAGTTGCCACGAACGGCCCGAATTGATTACGAGACTAGTACCAACTTCATTATTATAATAGTTAGTAATACCATCAATAAGTGCAACAATTTTGATGTCGTTGTTCATATACATAACTGTAATGTAACGGTAACTCAGTGGCGGATCTAGGATATTATAAGGGGGACCAACATTTTGTCTAGGGCAACTGTGTTTTGCGATTGTATGCGAAGACCTGGCCCGAAAAAGCGGGGGCTCGAATTTCTGGACCTCGTACTACGGAAAGCCGTTAGTGCAGGCCGTCAGGCACGTGCTATCAGGTCTGAGCCCCCTCAGCCGCATATTGTATAATTTAATAATTGCAGACGGTCTGATACACGTTGTACCAGACGTGCACAGGCCTTGCATATGGGCCCATTACACTGATCACCTGGAAATATTTTTATGCTTTATTAATATATGGTTAAAACCGAGCTGAGGAGCTAGACACCTGGCTCAAGGGTTCAGCATTGTGACCTTGTGGGACATGAACCCACGACCTCGAGTAAAGAAAGCGGGCACTTATCAACCCGGCCACACTGCCTCCTCCAGCCGCATATTATGTATCACCGGAATTAATCAGTGCTCAGTATTTCCTCACGCTCTTAATGTTTTTTTTTTTTGCAGCAGCAGCTAAATCCACCTACATGGAAATTCTGTAAAAACTACTTTGATTTTTGTCCTTATAGGCTCGGATCTGGTATTTTCCTTTAAGTTGCTTGTACAAATACCATTGCAAAAGCCTGCGAACATCGTAGAATTTTTTGTTATTGCGTGCGTACGAACTCTTGATGTGGCCGTTCATAAGCAATTCACAAAACTATTTTGTAGCCCAGTCGTTGGTATTTTTCCGCACGCGTAAGAACGCCCCTCGACGCAGCGCGGCCTCAATAATGCTTTTCAAACACCTTTAGATGTACGCCGGATATGTGTGGACAGGTTACAGTCAGTAAGAGATTTCAGAACAAACAAAAATTGATGGTAAATGCAAAAATGCCTAAACCTGTTTTTGTGTGCCTAGTACATCATTTGTCTTAAGCCTTTCAAGCGGAAGATTTATATGGTGTTCACACGTGCCCAGATAGGGGTCCCTCAAACGCTCGTAAGGTGAAATTACCTCACCCGTGCAGCTGAATCGTCCTTTGGGGTGCAAACCAAAGTTGAAGTGTCCTCATTTCACTTCTTGCATTTTTTTCGCAAAACCTTGCGAAGGCTTCGAGTTGGGTTCAAGACAGCTGCGACGGTTTTGTAATAATTTGAAAACAAATTATTCGCGAGCAATAATGCGAGTCCTTGCGGCTCTCTTGGGTGCGACCCCTTGCGAATGTTTTGAGAAATGTTGTACATTCCCTTAAAGTCGTTTTCAAGTTGTCGCTACGTTGTGACTGTCCAAAGAGGTGGGATTTAAAGTAAGAGGATGAAATGATATTTCAGTGTGCTTTACTGGGTGACGCCACTGGCTTATGTTGTCCACGTGGTAGCAACGTCGAGTATATTCTGTACAATACAGACAGAACTGCAGAGGCGGATTCAAGGGGGATGCTTAATAGAAGATTTGTTCCTGGTGCAGGCCGTCGACATTAACCCCTCACCCCTTACAAAAGGTGACCTTCTGAGAAGAGGAGCTCAACAATGTGTTATGATGAGCAATTAAACAATATGTGTCGTCAATGTGGAAACACACAGGCAACTTTTTTAAGTCGAGTTTGACAACAATGCTATCACACTGTGACAGCATCGTGCTGGCGAACTCGACTGGCAAAAACGACCCTTTCGCGGAAAGCTTTAATATCATTCTAGATGAAACGTTAGTGTTTTAGCTAGTATTTTGCCAGTGAAACTGTTAGTAGGCTTTTCACCGTCTCACGTGAACTTAGTGTACCTGAAGGCATGGGCTAATCAACATGAGGCTGAGGGTCATTTCCGAGAGATGAGGTATCAGTATTTTTGTGATTCTAGAAGTACAGTGAATAGAATATTTTGGATGAACAGCTGCGTCGAATTCGTAAGCTTTTTTCAGGTATTTATTATCAAACAAACAAATAAGTATACCCATTTATTCTCGCATGTACACCTCAGGGGAGACAATTCTCGTATCTCGTATAAAGTAAACAATTTCTACATGGAGTTAACGTGAACAAAGAATTTTTTCCCTATTTCGCAGATAAGCTGTCATATAAAAAGTTTTTATATGTAATTAATTTTTCAGCATTATAGTACACATAAGTATATGTAATAAACCTGTGAAAATTTGGTATATTTTTGTGACATCTCTCCATGTAGATGTTCTGTTTGGATAGTAGAAGCAAAATGTTAAATAGAAAATCGTGCGTCTCATAAAGTCCAAGAATAACACGTTCGTAAGAGAGATAGTTGGAAACCTGAATTCAACACTAACTTTTAAAGTAACTTTCCGAATTCCTTCCATAAATCTTGTACAAGGCGACATTCCTAAAAAAGGTGTGACAGCGTCTCTGGAGTTTTATTAATAAAGGAACATAAATTAGAATCCCGAACACGGATTTTGAATAAAAAGGAATTTGCTGCAATAATCCTGTGCAGTATTCTAAATTTGAACCATTTAATGTTGGGATCCTATGTAATTTCATAAGCCAATGCGTATATTTTCTTCCAATTTAAACTACCTCCTAACTCTATTTCCATTCACACTCGGACATAGAACGTTTCATTAAAGACTGAACAAATATGTCTACAACCCTTCAAATGTTTCCGTAAGTGAGTAATTGCTAAACACATGCAAAGAGAGTAGACATTAACATTTTTAAATTTACTTTGAAATATACTTTTTTGAAACATTCTTAGAACAGAAACAACACCATTATATTCTACAAAGTTGGTTTTTACATCAAACCCGTTTTCCATATGGTTCAAACTAACGAAATCACCATCAGAGTTATACATATCTCTAATAAATCTTAAGCCTTTTACAGAGCAATTCTTATAAAAGAACACTTGTGCCTCCGATCGCCAAGTTATTATTAAACCACAAAGGATGATTCAAAAAGACCTCTTCACTCGCAGCAATTATTTTCTTGTAGAAAGATGTCATACTTCCAAATACGTAGTGCCAGTAGGAATTACCAATTAGAGTTAACTTCGACTTTTAAGTTAATAAAGTCATCTCCAAATGAAGCAAAATTCTTTAAGAACGGGTAGAGTGAGTACGTAACAGTAATTCCTCACTTTTAGACGCAGGGGTTTCAAGATATCTACGGGCCATGGCGAGTTTTAAAGCTTTGCTGAAAGAATGCATATTAAGCATCTGATCAAGTCTTAAACAAGCCGTAGTTGGTTTACTTTTATCATTACGAGCCTGCCATGCAAATCTAAAAACTGTCGTATTCAATTCACCCAAGATTTTTTTCTAGTGGATTTGGTAAGCTTGACAACAAAAAATTAAGTTTAGAAATAGCTAATGCTTTAATTACAGTTACTCTACCAAACAGCGTTAAATTTCGTCGTCGACTCCAACTTTTTAAAAAAGACTTATTCTTGCAGTGAAGTTGTTATGCGTCATACTATCTAATTGAGGGTCAAAATCCAGCCACAGGCAGACTTTCATTTGTAGGAATCATGTCATCACTTCCACTTTTACTTCCAAACCATATGGTTTTGTTTTGTCCACATTCACTTGGAGACAGGAGACACTAGCAAACAGATGTAGTGCATTCAATGACAAATTCTACCCATCCAACGTAATTGATGTGTCGTCTGCATATTGCGAAATTAGAATACCCCTTTTTTCCTGCAACTACACCAGCAATATTTTCATTATTCTTGATGAAATACCCCAAAATCTACGCGCACATCACGAAAATGTAGGGAGACAAAGGGTCACCATGTCTGTAGCCACGTGAAATATTAAATCAGGAAGATGGGTGACCATTTCTGAAAACACATGACTTAATATTACTGTAAAAGACTTTCACCCACCTTCTGATCGACCAACCAAAGTAAAGGAAAGATAAAGTTTTTTGAATAAAATTCCACCATAGTGAGTCAAATGCTTTCTCAAAATCAATCAGTAAAACAGTCCTGGGCATAAAATATTAAATCATTTTTATATTTTCGTTCAAATTTCTCCCAGAAAAGAAACCTGTCTGGTCCTTACTGGTTAATTTTCCCAAAACAGATTTTAACCGTTCAGCCATAGCCGAAGAAGCCAATTTATACACATGTATGTCAATTTGAGTAAGGATATGGATCTCCAGTTTTTCAAATAAAGTTTACTTTTATCTGCTCCCTTAGGGATGCAGGTAATCACTCCCTATCTATGTGTTAATGATACCTGGCCAACAGCAAAACCAGTATTAAGTAGGTGAACAACAAAATGTCCAATGTCAGCCCAAAAAAAGTTTAAAAATTCCACTGAAAAACCATCAGAGCCTGGGCTCTTTTTGTTTTTCATTTTTTTCAAGCATTTTGTGACTTCTTCATATGTAAGAAGACCTATTTTTTCATTTTGTGTCTCATTCCTAAAATTGCTCATTAAAATCAGATTAAAAATTGATTTTGGCATCATTTACAAAAATATTTGAAGTGTTAAAACACCTTTTTGATTGGCAAATATAAACAGTTCAGAGCCCAATCTGTTTCAACTGGTTATACATGTTTTTCTTCTCATATTCCACACAATATGCCTACAAGTCTGCATGCATGCACAAGTAACAGTAGCCGCGTTACACACACTACTTCCAGGACACGTCAATGTTTTCCGCAGTTCTTTTAAGCTCATCACCTCTATTGTTAGGCTGTACTCATCTTATCTGGACACGCTTATTGGTTTCTACTGAAATGAGTAACTACATCTTTGTGATGAGTCATGCAGGAGAATACACAAACTCAGTTATGTCAGATCAAGTTACTCCTTGAACGAGATTTGCCTAAGCAGTTTTACGTATGCGTACTTTCACTTTTCCTTGTCTTTGTAAAATACTGCGCTTTCTAGTTCACGGTATACCAGGCTTGGTG